>JAQOWM010000635.1:1072500-1521893 GCA_029041755.1 Resseliella maxima
ATCTTGGTGTTGTCCAACCATTTTTACATAGTCAACATTACTTGAAATAACAAGCTAGTCAGTCCAATACAGTTTTGTATCGATATTTTTTCCTTTTTTTCCTATTATTTAATTACCTAGTCACCAATGACCTGAATTATTCACACCAGGATTAATAATACATGTTTTATTTCACTCTAAGAACGTGATTCATTAAATATTTAGCCATGCATGAGGGCACAGAAAAAATATAAATCGTGTGAATGAATGGAAATGATGAATTTGGTTTTGTGAATTTGTTTGTATCGACATGTTCAGGGTGATTAATTCCAATTTTCAACTGAAATTTAGTTGTTAATTATGTTTCGACTTCAATAAATATATGATGAAAATGATAAATTCTGATGATAATAATAAGTACTGATAGACTCAAAGCCCGACAAACAAAATATTATATACGAAATAGTAATATGAATCATTCCCATTTACAATGAGGCTTTTCAACGCATATCAACAATAACAGTAGAGGATAACTCTTAATTTAATTTATGAGAGAGCATCTAATTGTTTTGAACTGAATCATGAAGGGGATCATTTGACATTATGAACGCATACTACGTACTTGTCCCGTTCGCATTTAACATTCAACGGCTCGAAATAACGAAATCGACCTACCAACTAACCAACGAACCAACAAAGCCAAACAAACAAAAAAAAAAAAAAAAGAAACACCATACACATTTGAGTACAACAGTTGGAGTGGCCCACGCTTAAACGCAATTTCTATCAGTTAGTCTGTTCGGATCAGCCGTACTATTTAGACGCACAATTTATACGATAAAACAATCAAGCAAATCATAAAGTGTTTGTTCACTAAGTGTTTCCAATTTATGAAAATAAGAAAAAACACAAAGGTTTGTTAACACAAGTTTTGTTCAAGTTTTATAGAACAATTGTTTGATGAAAAAAAAATTCAAGGGAGAAAAACATTGTGAGAATACAAAAATTAATTTTTTTTTAAAGAAAAAATTACGGTGAAAGTTATTAATTACTTGCGACAAATTAATTGGAATTGAAAATGATGAAAAAAGTGTATGGATTTGTTACGATTTTATTCATAATGTGCAAATACATTGAATGCGGGAGCATAAAAGACAATTCAATATACTGTGGCAATTTGAATCCACAGGATAGAATCTCTATAGATGATGTGAGCATTTAAACAATCATAACCGTTTTCTGTATCTGAAACAGTTGAAATAATTGTTTTTTTTTTTTGTTTTGTACTTTATTTTTTTTTTCTCTCGCAAATTGTTCATTAGATGCTTGGATTATGGTATGGAATTGAGATAATTATGCATCATGAGAGTATGCATAGTGATGAAACATCAAATTCATGTATCAATATTCATTTATCGGATGTTACAGCCGAGGTGAGATAGTTAATTGAATTAAATTTCAAATGTGGAAATTTGATCAAAACATATTGACCGCAGTCAACTTAAAAGTGGCAGTGCTATCTAGCCCAATAGAATTATTCATTTTCTCTGATAAAAGAATGAATGGGAATTCTCAATTATTTAATTAAAAGATTTCAACACTATAAATATTTTCTCTGTAAAAAAACCCATTTTTTGTTGTTAAAATTTCCTCCAAGCGTATGCTACTTATGTATTAAACAGCATTACTAATCTCCATTTTGCAAAGTTGAATATTACACATTGCGTTTATATGTTTAACATGGGATTTTTGAAAAATCACATTTTAAACCCCCATTTTCATTTTACTAAACTAAATATAACTGCGATTTTCACTCAAACTGATTGATTGCCAACTTAATGATTTGATGTACTTATATAGCGAGCATCGGAAACAAGATTTCCAGATTCATTCCGACAGCACCATGATCAGCAAAATTATTACAATTATGGCGAAAATCAATTACCAAAAAATGGTCAATTCTATCACTATTTAAGACTGGTCTGGACAGATGAGAACGATAGTGTTGAATATAATGTACGATACAATGCAACGCGAAAAGGTTATTGGTCTTCAACTCAAGCGAAAAAAGGTACGATAATTCCATGTGAAAATTAGTTATTTCTCGTTGAAAACTGAAATTAATGTGAAATGAACATATGTGACAGGACAAATGCAAAAATTGAACATGGGCACGGATATTATTCAAGTAATGAAAGTCGTTAACAATCAAATGGTTTTAAATTTTTGCCAAAATATCGATAAAAAGCAATTTTTCAGCATCATTTTATCACGGCAACCAAATAGTTTCACAGATGAGGTAATGTCATTTTGTCTATAATTTTTATTACATAAATGTCTTCAATATTTAATTTACATAAATTGTATAATGCAATGATAAATACATTTCTTCTTATAGGAAATTGCAAGTGTGCGATCAATGTTGCATAATCGAAATCTACCAATTGTGTCAGTGAGAAAAGTGTGCACACAACAAAATGGATCTACAACCATGCATAACATATCGATTACAGGCTCTTTCCTTACATTAATGCTTGCAATGGTTCTTAAACATTTTTGAATTACTTCAGATAATTCATGCAATATAACATCAGAAGAAAATTTTGTTTTTTTTTTTCTTTAATATTAATAATGCATACTCAGAGAAGGAATGTGCAAATGTGCAAACGTGCATTATTGATACTTCATTTTTAAACCGGATATTTTTTTTTTCGTGAATGAAAAAATATATATCAGATATATGTGAATAAATATATTCTAAAAATAATGTTCATTGTTTCATTCTTAAATGCCCGAATTATTGCAAAATGCCAAAAAAATGACATAATTTTTTGGTACACAAAAAATGTACAAAACGTTGTCCAGATAAAACCAATTTGTTCTCCAGAGAAACTTTATCCAATTGAAATGAATTTAATTGACAGTATTTGGAGTTATTTCGTTTTTACCAGTCATGTGCAAAATTCATTGAGTGCAATAATAAAACATTGGAGCTAAAACCGTTTTTCTTCAGAGATTTTAGAGCGCAGAATATACTTGAGATAGATCAATAACTATGAACTTGTTTGTTTTGTATGATTGCTCTTTTTTTTCCTTTTCATTTTGCTTTTTTTTCATAAGTTACTTGAAATATGGTATGAAAACAAAGTAATTATGCATCATTAGAACAATTATATTGATGAATCATCAAATAAATATCTTATGATTCATACATCGGATATTAAAGATAAACTAAGTTAATTAACTGAATTGAATCACATTGATTTGATGTGTTTTTGCATATGAAAATGTCACGAATGTAGAAGTTTGATCTATTTAAATTGAATCATGACATTCACTGTGCGTATCGGTAAGTATTTATTATTCTTTCACTAACTGAATTGTATAAATGGTCAGTGGCGAATAGAAATTTACAAAATAAAATAAGATTGTGAAGATGAATAAACTTGGTCAATGCTTCTAATCATTACAATCTAAAAAAAAAAATCTCGAGTTAACCTCTCTCTCTCTCTCTGCCAAATGACTTCTACTTTTACAAAGGAAAATTGGTGATAGAAAAAACTGAACTTTACAAGCTCTTTAAGTCATTCAAATGATGGAAACCGTTGATAATAAATTTAAATGTTTCTACGAAGACCAAACAATTTTACAGTTGAAGTAAATCTACGCCCAAATGTATACTTCCACATTTTTACTAAACAAATTCTATATCATCGATATGTATCCTGAATAAAGTTCAACATTATAGTATAAAATATTTTTATTTCGTATATTTTAAATTATATTTCATTGATAGGAATATTTATTAGCTACTTGAGTGACTTACTCAGCATAGAATGAGATAATTATGCATAATGACAGTTATACGGCATTATGATGATTCGTTGAATTTCTGTGTCAATAACAATTTATATTTCAATTCTAAGACATGTTGGCTATTCACCGCATGTAAATTTCTAAAAGCTAAATTGGGCATACCAAATCTAAACGATACACGAAATAAGGATTGTGGAATATAAAAAACACTAATGAAATGATAATTTAAAGTTTAAAATTACTAATTGAATTAAACTGAAATGGTCATGGAATTGTTTTTGTACAGAAGAGATTTTTTGTAATTGAGAAAAAATGATTAGGAAGTGAGATGATCATCTCTTCGAAGTCATGAAAATTGTTAATAATTATTTATGCAAATGATCCATGAGTAGTGCAAAAAACATAAACAGTAAAAAAAATGGCACATTATGAAGTTTGTATTGCTTAGACACAATCACTATTTTATTAAATGTTTGACCATAATTATGATTAAAATCAATTTTTCGAGTATTAAAGTCAAGTCTGAATTCAATTTAATTCTTTAGAAAATTCTATCCACTTAAAATGATCAAAATGAAAATGAAAAGGAAAGTGTTTGAATTTCTTATGATTTTATTCATAATGTTCGAATACATGAGGATCTAATGCCATATTTCAATTCAAATTCCCAGAATGATGTCTATAGATGATCTAAACACATAAATGACGATAACGGTTCTCTTTTGCAACTTAAACAGATGAACAAAAAGTTCTTCTTATTTTTGGCAAATGAAAATGATACTCTCGATTATATCGCTCGAAAAAATGTAATAAAAATAGGTTTTTAGACAGCAAAAGCATTAAGGCGATAATTCTACACGAAAATTTTGACATTTCAATTTGAAAATGTAAATTATATGAAATAAATATGTCACAGGGCAAATACAAAGGTTGAACATGAGAACGCATATTATTCAAGTAAAAAAAGTCGTAAAGACCAGTCAGTTTTGAATTTTTGCCAAAATAATGATTAGAAAACTGATTTTCAGTATTGTTTTATGACGCTAACCAGTTTTACAGATGGGAGTAATATCATTTTGTGTTTAACTTTTTACGTACTATTGTATAATCGCAATCTAGCAATTGTTTCATTACGAAAAGTATACAAAACATCAATGAGTACTATCTAAAAATTGGAACTAATCAAAAACCCAAGTAACATTTAGTAACAAAAATACATCAGATTCAGGCAAAGGTGACAATCGGACAAAATTTCGGACAGCAAATATTTCGGTCAATCGCTGTCCGAATGCCTCAAGCATGTGAATATATTCAAATGTTTAAAATCATTCAGGCATATAGTGAAGTTCAATTGTATGAAATAAAACTGAAAAGAAAATAGAATTTGATTGGCGTGAATGTGTTGATTATTTGATCTCTATTTTTCAAATTGCAAGCACTATATGAATAATTTTATGATAGATATCTAATGCAAAATTTTGATCACGTACATCGAACTGCGATAAATTACCAAGCCGATTCGATTAAATCAATGCTTTTTTTTTCTCTTTTAATTTTTGATATATCGAATTTTCGTAATTCCTTTCGACCGGATCTTAGTTTCAATTTGACAATAAGAAGAATCACTGATCGATTTACACGAAAACCCATGCATTTCACATCAGAATCAACAATAACCTATTTTAAACGATTTTCCAATAAGTTTTAAATTCAAGATGACAAATTGTCTAGTTTTATGAATTTAAATTTTCTGTGTGAATGGATCATTTTGTTAACTATGATAATGCTAGTTAAGTGATGGATCAAAAATCGAATGGTTTAAAATTTGTGAAAATATAGATTAGAAAGACATTTCAGCAATATTGTATCGAAACATCTAAACAATATTTCAAATAAGGTGTAAAGAAAAACACGACAATATTGACGTTCAATTATTCAATAGATGTAAACATTTTACATGTATTAAGTGTCATTATTTATTCAACGTATATCAGTAGTGTACGCTTCAAGAAGTATACTACATTATGAAAATCAATTATATCAATTCAAATGCCTTAGACATAATACACATCAATACCAAATAGAATATATTGATGAAATCGGTTTTCATTAGCAAGCAGCACTTGTATTTATTTTTATACCGAAATTATTCTCTTAAGGCACTATTCCCAAGACGCGCAACGTGGAATATCATTTGTATAAAATTCAAATGGGAATGATCGTGCACGATTAAAATCGTGCGCCTTGGACATAGTGGCATTAGCAACAAATTCACATTATTATCTTAAGAAATTGATGTTTTTCTTCTTCTCTTCTCTGTATTAAAACTTACTAAAATTAAGTGATTGTTATTTATAAAAGCAATGTTTATGTTAGAATTTCTGAAAAGAATATGTTAAATTCTGAAAAATTCTATATGCGCGAATAAACTATAATTTGAAAGTTTCTAAAAATAAATTTCTTATTTCATTTGGCAAATCGTCAGTCAGTTCAAAAACAATCAGAATACATAAATGAAATAATAGGCGATATGAAGCCTGAATGTAGCCCCGTTTTTTAGTTTATTTTTGGCAGTGCTACCACTTTGACGTACTCAGTGTGTTCGTTTCAACTGTTTGTGCAATACTTTGAAAGTGTTTCATTACCAAGTTTTGTTTTTTTTTTTCTTTTTTTATTTTTGTAATACAAAATCAACAAGTAAAATCACGTGAAATATCGATTTATTTTCTCGAAAAAAGAAAAATCGATTCAAAATGTTGAATATGAAATTATTTCAAATTCTTTCAATTTTATTTGTCATATGCCATTTAATTGAATGTGATGAAAATGATCAAAGTTTTTTTTGTCAAAGATTGGAAAAAGCGCAAAAACAAGTTGATCTCAATGAAGTGAGCATTTACATATAATGATGAAAACATTTTCCATTTGTACTATTAAATGATGTTTTATTTTGTTTTATTTAAATTAGATCCTTGGATTGTGGTATGGAAATGAGTTAATTTTACATCATGAACAACCAAACAAAAATAGTAATGATTTTATGAATTCAAATCTTACTATTAATTTAATTGATGTTTCAATATCGAATATGCATATCTTGAAAATGAATTGGACACAGGGAAATGAAACTAGAGACTATATTTTAAAAGTTAATAATGATGATAATGGACATTGGAATATGGCAACTCCACCAAGAGGTAATTAAGATAATAATTTTTCTTGAATTTTGCTAATTAAATGATTTGATGTAATGAACAGGAAAAACAGAGGTGGGCAATTTTCAAAAATGGCTCGATGGTGATTGGATTGGACTCGTTCAAGTGATCAGTGCTGTTAATAATCAATTGGTATTGAATATTTGCGAAAAAAAACCATTGAAACAATATTTCAGTGTCGTTTTCACACGAAAACCAAATGTTCTTTCATCTGAGGTAATGAAACACAAAAATAATATTTCAATCGATCGAATGTTATTTTTAAATGATCATGAAAATGCATAAATATTCAACCACTTGTTCTAAAATACATTTACAGGATCTTGAAAGTGTCCATACATTACTTGATCATCGAAATTATAAAAACCTCCTACCAATTGTTTCAATTCATAAATTGGGCACAAATGGAGTCACATCAATGCCGACAATATCAATAATTTCTGTTATCATTACAGCTTTTCTTGTATTTATTCTTAAAAATTTTTAAATCTCATTTTTCGTTTATAAAATTTTTCATTTGAAAAAAAAAAAAAAAAAAAAAAAATCCATGTCAAAAGTTCAAAAACAAAAATACACACACATTTTATGAAATATTCTTTTGGAATGCAAGAACAAACATCATGTTTACTATTTATATGGTAGGAATATACGTACATTTATACATGTAAATAAAGTTACACTGACAAATCTAAAAATAAATTATCGTTTTTGTTCGGAAATCAACACAGAATTATCATTAAAAAAAAAAAAAAAAAAAACCCAAAAATCAGCAAAAGAACTTTGCCGGATTTATAACTCAATCTCGATTAAATGTAAGCAAAAATGAATAGACCAACGTTTAGTATAATTTTAACAGGATTGCCACTCGAACGCGTTAAATTTATTTACGTTTTCTATTTGGCATTCTATTGTGAGCCTAAATCAATAGTTTAAAGCAAATTTCCGTTTTCTATTTTTTTCTTTGAACAAATCTGTTTTTTCCGTTCTTTTTCGAAAAATTGGTTCAATCAAGACGATGATTTGGAAAGAATTCAAAACGTTTATTTATTTAACCGTTTTTTGTATACATATAACATGCATTGCAACGCAAGGACAATTTAAATGTAATGAAATAATAATGCTAAATCAAGTGAATATTAATCAAGTGAGTGTACACTTTTTTACAATTTTTCTGATTTAAAATGTGTGTTTAATCGAAACAAAAAAAAAAAAACAAATCTCAATCATCCAATAGATAAATGGAATTTGGTATGGAAATGAAATAATTGAGCATTACAAAGACAATGAAACAGTCATAAATTCTGATTGTATAACTATCAATATAACCAGTATTCCTGACAAAGTAAGAGATATTAACCTTTATTGAATCGATTCATTAATCAAACTTGACCTGACCTGTCAAGGCTTGTTTATATTATTTCGATGGATCAAAAATAATCCGATGGTTTTTGATTTACAGCAACTGACAAAAATCGAACCGAGCAAAACTGGCGCAAAAAAATATCGAAATGAATCTTTAGCATTAATTTGGACCGATAAAACTGACACATTGAAATACAATCTTGTATACAATCAAATGCGATTAGCATCTTGGAAAGTATCGTCAATGGAAATAGGTAGATCAACAATCAAATTTTTTTTTTTCTTCATTGTAGTAAAAATGTATACGAAACTCGTTTTCAGAATCCCAACAGCAAGAGATCAAAGATATAACAGCAATGATTCATGTCATGAAATATGATGTAAATTTGTTATCATTGTCTTTCTGTCAAGATGTACCAAATCGAAAAAAGTTTACCATTACTTTGTCACGAAAACAACATATGTATACAATTAACGTAAGAATTTGCTGAAAAAAAAAAAAACAATTCTTTTGGAATTTTATTACAAATTTCATTTGTAGGATCCAAACAAAATATATTCAATGCTTCGATGTCACGGTTTCCATATAATTTCAACTCGAAAAGTGTGCAGTAAATCCACAAAAATGCATATTACATCGATCATATCATTTTTCATGCCAATAGCATTTGCATTTCTTTTGAAACTTTTCTAAACTGTTTGCTTTTCTCAAAATAATTTCCATTTTGATTTTTCAAAACATTTCGATTTTTCTTCTTTTATATAAATAAAATAAACCTTACCTAATGAGAGCTGGCGTGAGTTGTGTGAGAATATATGTTGATAATTCTAAAAATAAATTTCCGTTTCACTCACACAATTTTCCGACAATCATTAAAATTATAATAAAAAATCAAATTGAAAAAAAAAAAAAATCGAAGTAAAATCACGTTGAAAGAACTCGTCAATTGAGTGAAAGCCATTCAGTGTATTTTCGGCAGCATTAAAACTTGAACTTGCAAGTAATAAAAGTGTAATTGTTCTTCTCTCTCGTTAATTAAAATCAACTAAAATATCTGCATGAAACAAATACAAAATTCAGTGGAATTGAGAAAAAAAAAAACGTTAAAACTTTATGGATTTTCTAGAAAATTTAATCAAAATGAAACGAAAATTTGGTATTTTTGCTATTTTTCTCATCATTTCTATAAATGTCAAATGTGATAATGTTGAATCAGACGAGAATGAATTATCTTGTAATAAATGGATGCATGAAAACGAGCGGTTAAACCAAGTGGATGTGGATCAAGTAAGCAAAACTTCAAATAAACTATGCTATTGGAATTTTTAAAGCAATATATTTTCAACGTGAATTCCTGCAATCGTTTTATAGCTCAACGGGATATGGTATGGAAATGAAATACATAAAAACTATAGTAATATTACAGTACAGGATCATAAGTGTTTTACTATTGCGATAAACAATGCGGCAGACGTAAGTAAAACTACTTAAGGCCTCATTTACTATGATTGACGTTTGAACAAACATTAAAGCTGTCCTTGGAATGATCATATTTATGGCAATAACGACGATTAATTGGTAAAAATTCTATTGATTTATTTGAAAAATTTGTAGATATTAGAACGTGATGGGGAAGCATATCGTAGCATGGAATTGATATGGATTGATGAAAATGCGACTATAGAATACACTCTCACATACAATATAAATCAAACAACAATTTGGAAATCATTGCTTATAAAATATGGTATAAATTTCAAAATAAATATAATTTCTGTTGAAATTTCAAAAAAATTCTCCTTTAGATGCGTTGTCAGATGTAATTACTACACCCACAGAAGCCGTATACGTTGTTGACTTCAATAATGAACAATTGAAATTAGGTTTCTGTCAAGATCAACCGTTTTCAGTCAATACCATGACATTGATGAGAGAAAATAATTTGCTTTGCGTAAGAATGTGATCAAAATACTTTTGTTTTATTGAAAATAATTGAAATGTTTATTGTCAGTTATTAGAAGAAGAAAATTTAAACCAAACCGAATCAACAACTGCAAATGAAACAGTTCTCATATCTACATCTGCAAATGGAAAAGTTCCAATCAATGGATGCATATCAACGCAAATCATTCCAATTAAAATGATTATCATCTCAGCAGCATTTGCATATATTCTTAAAGATTTTTGAAATTCTCCGATTTTTCGATTCATGTCCCGGAAATATAGGCGATTTACAGTTGATGAGAACCAGCTGGTTTTTTTTGAGAAAAAAAAATCACCTACACACATTTAGGAATCCATTCGAAGTGAGAAGAAAAAAACTAAGAACAGATGGTTGTTCAAATATTCAAATATTCAAATATTCATATGTTGTAAGATGAATGATAATAAAAAAGATAAAGAACATAACCATTTTTTTGCATCCAATTGTTTTGATGTTGTTCCAAAAAAAAAAAAAAAAAAAATCAATGTTTCTGACAAACATTCTTAAAATAAATGTTCAAGTGTGACGTCACGTGTTCTTTTTGCAAAACGAATGATTTCAGAATAAAAGAAATAAAATGCAAAGCAAATAGGAAGAGATTTAAAGACCACCCGTTTATTCTTTGAAGTATGAATAATTTATTAAGAGCTTATTCAAGGTCGCCAGTTGGTTTTATTCAATCAATGAACCAGTTACAAATTTAAAATACACCAAAAATTAAGAATAATAATTTCATGTTACAATTAAGCTTTAGCCTTGAACTTTTGAGCGAAACAGTTATTCTGAGTTCTGGTTTTCGATCGAAACAAAAGTCATTAGTTCCAATTTCGCAAATGTATTCTAATTTCATTCATTTTAAAAAAATAACCTTTTTGATATCGAATTGAAAAATTTCAATTTAAAAACATCTCAAATGAATTAATTCTCAAAATGACCTTTATTTTATCTAAAACATAAGTTGAACTAAAATATGCCAGAATTTAACGAAATGAGTCAAACTATCACGTGAAAATGTGTCATGTAAAAATGAATAATTTTACACGAATCGTCAATATTTTATTGCATTGCGACCATCATCTTTCCTTCGAACGTTCAATGCACTTCAATTTAATTATTGTTTTTCGTTTCATATAATTAATAGAAGAAAAAAAAAATGTTGTGATGTCGATTGGTCTAGTAATTAACTAAATGAATGTGTCTAGTTCACACGACGTCTTGTTTTTTCATTCACATTTTCAGTTGAAAAATTATAAAGAGTTTGAGTATTCTGAACAAAAATAGTTTGACACGAAAAATGATTACTTTGATGAGAATCGTGTATGCGAGACTTAAACTACGAGTTTATTATGATTATGTTGAAGTATGTTTAAGCGGTTGACAACCTATTAACGAGTATTTGATTCATCATACGTTCTAAATGAAATTTATTCTAGAAAATGTTTTGCATAGACACAATGTAAGTATCATTGGAAATAGTCAATTTTTTTTCGAACATATCTATAAAAATTCAGTTTAAAAAACCTTAGAATTCTGTACGGACTATGGGTGCAACCCATGTGGAAAACAAGAACTGTCGTGTGCTAATTTTTAAAAACTTGCTCACCTTTTTTGAGTTACTTCTTTAATCACATAATTCAGGTCTACCTTGAAATAATATCTACCATTTATACATCTTTTCATCTTTCATTCTGATATCATATGCCAATTCAACTCTCACCGATTGATCACTGCTAATGTGCAAATTTGCACAAGAATTTCAAGTAACTTTTTTTAAGAATTGTTTTTCTTTGCAAGTCAAAACTCGATTTTTCTTCTCGGGAATCAAAACTGAAGAATTTTTTTGTACAAAATTCAGGTATGTTTATTTATTGTTCAATTCGAAAATGTATTTCTCAATATTTCGAAAGAAAATGTCGCCCATTCATTTTAAAATATTTTTCACAAGTTTCATTTACGAAATTAAAACTGTGGAAATGCTGAAAACAAAAATGTAAAGGTAAAAAATGAGTCCCAAATGAATAACCTCGAATGCATTGAGAATTTCAAATCAGACGCGTGATATAGACGGGACGATACAAGTAGGCTCTAACATAGTCCGGGTCATTTAAAAAAAAAAAAAAACTTTAGAAAAACTTCAGTTGATTTCTATTTATTTTGTGACATTTCATTATAAATTTTTGCGTTTTTTTCTTTCTTTTAATAAATCTAATGTTAAGGCACACTTTATAGCATCTATGGCATTATTTTTCATTGATTCTAACAAATAAACAAAAAACTATAATTTGATTGAACATTGGTAAGTTAAAAATATATATTCATTTCATTTGCCATTCAGTAAAACTAGAATTTCTTAAAATGTATTGTTGCTAAACAAAAGAAAAAATGTTAATAAATCAACATTTTTCGAAATAAAATTGTGTGTTTTTTTTTTGTTTTTTTTTTATTGTTGTTTTTGTCGTGTTTCTTTCTTTGTTCGAACGAATTTATTATGATTTGTATTCACATGCATGTGCGATAGTATTCAGATTTAGATTGAATTTTCTTCAAATAATCATCCATTACATTGTTCAGCGAATCGATTTGATTCTGTAAATTTTGCAATACTATTTCATTGCTTTGATATGTGGTTGTCATACTTTTGAGTTTATCCAATTTCTCTTGAGTGCTAACTGTAACAACAGATGCACGTTGTAATAATAGCTGAGCACGAGCTCGTGCACTTTCTGTTGAGCTTGCTTTTTCCGTTAAGGAATTATTTGCTGCATTGTAGGATTCTTTCAACTGTGGAAGATGAAAATTTCACATCAAAAATACAACTTCAAGATACAAATAATTCATTGAGATCAGTTATTTTTTACCTGTCTTGCAGCTTCATGAGCTTTATTGGCTTCACCGAGCACAAAGTCTGATTGTGCTGTAATTTCATTAGCAGACATTTCATTTTGTACCACATTCCTCTGCAATTGGGCTAATTGATCGTGCAATGCTTTAACTTTTTCACCAGTTTCATTGGCTTTGTTTTGCGCTTCTTCGGTTACAGCATCAATCTAAAAGCATATTCATCATGAATTGATTTTCCAAAAAAAAAAAAGTGAAATTATTCTTTAGGTGAAAGAGAATTTCTCTTCAAACTTTACCTGTTCCAAATCTTGACGTGCCAATGCAATATTTTCATTGGCTTGTTCGATTGAATTCTTGGCTTTTTGCTGGGCAATATCAGCTTTGTCAAGTGATTCTTTCAACTCTTTTGCTTGTTTCAATACATCATCAGCACGTTCGCTATAAACGATTAAAAATTGATTATTTTGTCCCAGTTTTAAGCATTGCATCTATTTACCTTGACACCAAAGCAAGATCCTTGAGATTATTAACGCGAGCCAAATCACCGCGAGTACTTTGAATAATTGCATCAACATTTTCCAATTGTGAAACAGTCTCTTCAATTTTGCTAGCCAAATCTTTGATTTGCTCTGGATCCAGTTGTAGGTTTAAGTTCAGAATCTATGTAAATTGATAAATTATTAAAAAAAAATTCATTTTTTTCTCCTTTTTTTCATTTTTTCTTTACTTTTGTTTTTCACATTTTCTTCAATTTTCTCAAGTTTCTTGAATTTGTCGCAAATTTTGAAAAGGAATAAAACAAAATTTGATTATAAAACACTTACCTCTTCAGCTAAAGCCTTAATTTCAGCTGGTGTACCAGTGTTGTTATTCAAAATATTTGTCAAATTGGAAATTAAGTCTTTGCCGTCGTTAATCAATGATTTGGTTAAGTTAAGATAACTGTTGGAAACTAAAAGTGCATTTTCAGCTTTTTTGTATGCTTCAGTTGCATTGTATTTGGCTTGAGATAGCTAGAAGTAAAAAAAAGACACTAATTAATTCATCAAATACTTGTTGAGAGGTAACAATTTAATGTTTCGGAAAAAAAGCTACAAACCGATCGAATCAGATCTTCAGCAACATCGTCTTTGGCCTTAATTTTACCTTCAGCATCTTTAACATACTCCAAAGCCTTTTGTGCTTTAGTCAAAGCACCTTTTTCGCATGAAAATCCACCGCAAGTACCACAACCAGCACCACCGCAAACACTATCGCATGGATCGCCTCGTTTATCACACACTTGTTCATTCAAATCGGGAATTTTCGATGTAAGATTTTGCAAATCGGCCAAATATTGATCCAAATTTTTTTCATTTTGCGCTTGAAGTGCATTAAATTCATCTTTTGATTGACTGACCAATTGTTCGGTGCGACGGCATTGCGTTTCTGCTTTGCTGCTCAAATCTTGGGCTTCATAATTTAATTGTGATAAAAGTTCTGCTTTTTGCCATGCTTGTCGTGTCAAATTCAATGCACCCTCAACATTTCCTTCTTGCAATTGTGTTGAATTTTCTTTCAATTGATTTGCAGTTGCTTTGATTTCATCACCAAGCTCCCGAAGGCCATCCAAACCAACATTTGCCAATTTGACTCTTGAATACAATTCTTCCAATTGATTTTCTGAACTTTTTAATTCACTCAATGATGTATTCAATTGTTTGCGTAAATCTTCTTCCATATTTTCCAATACACGAATATCTTGTGAGCTAATTGTTACATTTGTTAAAACACTTCGAATGGTTGCTATTTGTTTTTCCATTGCATCGAATTCTTTGGTGTATGCACCAGTGGCGCCGGTCATTTTGATTTCCTTGGCTTCTTCAATGACACGTTTTGTTTCTTCACGCAGTGAATTCAAAATCAAATCCCAATTGTCGAAACATTCACCGCATGGTTGACAGTATGGTGCATTTCCTAAATAACCACGAGCACATTCATTACATTTAAATCCACCAATACCTTGGATACATTTACATTGTCCGGTTTGACGGTCACATTGTTGCGTTGCTGATCCATAACTGTCACACTCACATGGATGACATTTGACATTTGGATCACCTGAAGGGTCAAAGGAAGAAAATGTTATGAATAAACGAATAATATAATAAATAAGAACATCTTGTAGAACTTACCCCAATGATTTGCCTGACATTCGTTACATTGTCGACCTCCAAAAGCATTTTTACAACGGCATTGTCCATCGTATGGATTACACTGACTATCTTCCGATCCGATTGGATCACAATTACATGGTTCACAACCTTCACCGCTAGCAATTTTCCAATAATTTGGTTTGCATCGATCGCATGTAACGCCTTCAACATTTGGTAAACATGGACACTGTCCAGTTGTTCGATCACAAAATTGAATTTGTTTGTCTGTTCCCAAAAGATCACAATCACATCGATGACAATCATGTTCAAGTGCATTACCATAATATCCATCGCGACAATATTGACAATTTTCACCAGATGTTTCATACAAACACTGTAAACATGTTCCATTGTGTAAATCACAATTGCCCGATCTCGATAAATCAACATTATTATTACAATTACATTTTTGACAATCACCGCCCGGCAATTCTGGATGACCATAGTAATTTTCCGCACAAATATCACATTTGGCACCCGAATAACCTTCATTACAATAGCAAATCATGTCTTTTGTACGTGGATCCAATTGACAAAAATCAGAATGAATATGACCCGATGCAACGGTATCTGGACAACGACATTCACGGCAACCAACTTCACTGCCAAGCAATGGATCACCATAAAATCCTTGAATACAACTTTGACAATTTGGTCCCGTTGTAAAATCACCACAATTCAAACATTCGCCAGTTAATTGATCACAAAGTTGTGCATGTCCATTACATTCACACATTTGACAGCTTGGGAAATTCCAATAACCGGGTTGGCATTGATCACACATTCGACCATATGTATTTGGATGGCATTTACATTGGCCAGTTGTTTGATCACAATTATTATCAGTTGCACCGATGCTATTACAATCACAAGCTTTACAACCTTCTGGTCCAAAACCATAATAACCAGGTGCACAACGATCACATTGTCTTCCAACAACATTTGGTTTACATTGGCATCGACCACCAAATTCATCACATTTCTTTGTATTTGAACCGGTTGGATTACAATTACATGGATTTGCACCATCAAATACATAAATACTAACGGTGTCAATAAGTTCTTTACATTCATGTTCTGTTGTTTCATCCTTATCATAATCAATATGATAGAATGTTGTATTACAATTCAAGTAATCATACCTTTGATGTTTACTTTCGGCATCAGGTGTGCCAGACAATAATGGAGTGGCTTCGATACGTGGTATTGTTGATATTGAATCGATAAGAATTTGCGCAGCTGGATTATCTTCATGTTTACGTTGACGTTCAAATAGCAATTTAATTTTATATAATTTTCCATGTTCAAGACATACATTGCTCAATGCAATTACACTTGAATCACGTTCGGGCAATGTGAATTCAACACGATCTTCATACGATGGATGCGCATCTTTGCACGGACCAAATGGATCATATTCATTTGGACGAATTATTGTAATTTTTGCCACTTCCCAATCACTACGCGATTGTGTTTGATAACGTACAACAACATCGTATGGCATCGTTTTTGGTATATCATCAACGGTGAACACCAATTCATTTCCTTCATTTACACGGGTATAACCAGGTCCAGTCCATTGCGGTCTTTCACCATTTGTTGGCGGTTCACGTAACACAATCGTACAATTCTGAGAATGAAAAGAAAGTTTTGTTTTTTGTTCAAATTTTTTCGTGAAAATAAAATTATTTCAAATAATACTAATATTATGGATTTAAATTCACTTACACCATAACTTGAGTAACCGGTTTCACATTCAGCTGGCGGTGTTTCAGCTTCATACACAATATGTAAAGATGGTACGAAATAATTTTGCTTTGGAATATCACATTGTCGGCCTTGCATATTTGGACGACATGAACATTGTCCGGTGATTACATCACAATGATTATCATATGAACCACCCGGATTACAAGCGCAAAATTGACAACCATCTGGACTGGCTGATAAACCATACGTTTCTGGCATACATTGATTGCAATCTTTACCGGTAACCAAACGTTTACATTCACATTCGCCATTGTATACATTGCAACCTCTATTATCAATGGTTCCTAATGTATTACATGTACATTCTTGACAGCCTAACGTATTATTTGAATCCAAATTCCAGAATCCTTCCAAACATGTGTCACAACGTCTACCGCCAACATTCTTCTTACAATGACATTTACCCGCTTCATTTTCTTCGTCAGTAATTGAATCGCAAATACCTTCATCAATTGCACCGCGAGGATCACAATCGCAACCTAATCAATGAATTGAATGAAAAAAAAAAAAAAAAAAAAAAATAGGATTATCAGTTTGCAAATCAAGTATGCTTATCTATTTTCAGAATAACAATCGAATGTCATTTTCAATATCAATGTCAATGTCAAGTGATATTTTAAGCAAAACATTGAACTTTTTTTCTTTGTTTATAAATTAATTGAATTCAAGATATTTATTGAGTATTTTTTCTATTGGGCAAACTTACGCCGGCATGCATATGGACTGTTAATTGGTTCGGCGGGATCACGATAAAAGAATGGAATGCACTCTTCACAATGTTGACCTTGGGTATTGTGTTGACAATTATCACAAACACCACCACTAACACGACCTGATTGCTCATAAACGGCTGGATCAAAATGACAAATCTCCGTGTGATTGTTACAATTGCAAGCTATAATGAATTTTGAACATGAAATTATCATTATTATTGCATAATATGTTAATAAGATTACAACAATGTAGCATTCGTTGTATGTTTTTACATGTGAAGAACTTTGATTTCAAGACATTGACGCCACCTATACCATTTATCAATGTGCACTGACTATACCTACGGAAACGATAAAAAGATTTACGATTTGTCGTTTGCACTCCGTAACGGTGTATGTGCAATTCAGTTTATATGTGATAGAGATCGCTTGTAGTTGTAATGTAATGCCGAATTACTTATGCCGTAGCACATTAATCAATCATTGATGTTCTTGTTCACGGCATAAAAGTCCACTGTGTGAACTTTCACAATTTTGTTTGATATTCATTTAAATTCACATTGTACTCGTAGAGATGGCGTAAGAAACAATGAACTTTTTTAGTAAAGCGACTTTGATTACAGCTTGAAATAGTTTCATTTTCATTTTTAAATTACCTTTACACGCATTTGTTTGTTTGCCCAATGCTGGCTTCCATGGTAAATCATTGTAAAAATCTTTACATTCTTCACAATTTAAACCTTTTGTATTGTGTGTACATTCGCAACGACCATGAACCATATCGATTTTATCAACCACATGATCCAATGGTAAACAATGCGATGCATGACCGTAACATGAACATGAACCACGAACAACCATATTTGAAATTGCATAATAGTATTTTTCCTAGAAATTTGAATGCATTTTTGGCAATGGATTAAAAATTTTTTCGAAATGATCAATGTTTGACGATCAAAGAGAAAAAAAAAGACCGAAAAAAATCGAAAAAAAAGAGAACTTTTGTTCTTTCAGAAATCTATAAAGAGTGGAATCACATGGCTTACCTGAATTTCTTCGCGATCATCAAGTAATGTGTCGCCCAAATTATGCAATTGTGTAAAATTAATCCGTAAATTGGTCATTTTAAGCATATTTTGAATGTGATCCGCATATGGATTTTCAATATTATGTTGTGGTGGTAAAACACGGAAAATTACTTCACCATTTTTCGATGGTTCAACACTTGAATACCGTTCATCGCACACAACATCGGTAATATTTTTTGCAATACGTGGAATACCCGGAAATGCTTCATGACATTTATGTGCAAAATATCGATAGACATGCCATGTTTTACCAAAATCATATGAACGTTCAATTAACATAGCAGCTGGACGAAATGTTTGAAAAACAATAATTAAATGGGTAAAATGAAATTCAGCTTCCAAATCCAATTGAATGGTAACATTTTGTTTGCCATTTTCTGATTGCCACCAGCTTTGTTCACGTGTTCCCGGTTGATTTTTGTAAATAATTTGACCAATACGATGATTTAATTGCGGATTATTTATCGTATATTCATTTGTTTCGCAACTGAAACATTTTTTCTCTTCCAAATGTGATACGATACAGAAACGTTCACGGCCACGTGTACCACAGGTTGATGATGCTGTCAATCGTGTTTCACGACCAATTAATAAATTTCCAGTGGCTGGATAACATGAACTCTTTTCACACGGATGCACCGGCTTTCGCTGTCTTGTTAACATTGCTATAGAAAAAAAAAATGATAAAAATTTGTTAGTTTTCGAATATTTGTCCCGTTATTTACTATACATAAATTCTGTTAGCATCATTTAACACATAAAAAAAACAATGAAAATTGTTAGAAATTCTATATTTCTTCATTAATATGCAAAAATAACAATAATGATGATGATGATGATTACAATGATGATGAAAGAATGTCATTGTATGCATCACATTTCATTTCATATGAAACTTTCAGAATGAAAAAAACAACAACAAAAACAACGCATTTCATTGCGCTTTAATTGCAAATGTTTATGCAGTTTTCATGCAAATGCAAAAAATTACATAAAGAAATGTGTGTGTTGTGTTTATGTGTGAAATTCAAAGAAACAAAACGTTAGTCACAATTCTAGCTAATGAACATTGCATATGAGTTTTGAGTTCATACAGAAAATATTTGAAATGCCTATGTTTAAGAATAAATCGATTATTTAATAGAATCAAAATCCATTTTCCATTTTGTTCTATGATAGAAGAAAATTCATTGTTGATGGGAAATTTTAGAATAGAAAAAGTTCTAGTTTACATTTATCATCGAAATGAGCGTTCACTACACGATTTGGATGTAGAAAACTAAAATTCTAAGAAAATTACATCAAAAGGCACACCCAAACTATATGTGTACTGTCGTTCACAGTTAAGTTTCAGTGCATATGTGTGTTTTCAAACAAACAGAAGAAGAAAAAAAAAAAAACATCAAAAAATGAACAACGAGAAAAGACGAAAGGAAAAAAAATCATCTGGTTGTTGTTATGTTTTCCTATATCTCTTGCTATCTTTCATTTTCCCTATTCTTAATTCTTAATATTTCCAACTCTGATGATATAAAAAAAGGAAAAATGTTACGTTATTTCCTATGTCGACATTAGATTCAGTTTGAAGGAATATATGCACACATTAGTTTAAATATACAAAGAAATCATATTCAAATTAAATACAGTCGTTACAGACAAGCGAGTATGTGCGCTAAGTTTATATGCTACAGACAGTGTTATGTACGGGAAATGTGATCATCAACACTTGGGCTAAATTTAGAACAGTTTCTCCAACAAATATATTTACAAATAAAAACCATTGCAATGTGAATATGAGGAACATGAACTATGATGTGGTGGTGAATGTATGGATTGATTTTTTTGTCTCTACAAAATGACAGTCATGGAATCTTATGTACAAATTAAAAACATTTGAAATTCAAATTTGGAATTTTGAATGAAAGTTTTGGTCCAGGTTTTATTGCTGGAATTAGAGGAGGTTTTTCGAAAATAAGAGAGAGAGTGAAAGAGAGAGAGAGCAAGGGGTAGAGAACATTGAAAGATGTTACATTGGACACTGAATCCAAGATGCTACAAACGAAAAATGGTAGATAAAATACGTGTTTTAGGTTTGTCGCGTTCGTTGACAAAATAAATGGGTTGTACAGTGACTGATTGATTGTAAAGCGGTACAAATTCATCAAATTGTGGCGGTTGATCGCCACGTACTGCTGGTGTCGTTGTTATCGATTGCATAGTCGTTGTATATAATTTGCTCAGTCGTTTTGCTAATATGATTGATGATGGTATTGATTTTTGATATGGATGATATACATAACGACTGGGAGCCGATATTGTGCTCCTCAATGCTTCAGCCGGTGTATATAAAAGAAATGAAGATGAACTCTTCTTGCGATCGTTTCCAAATCGGGAATAATAAGTGCCTAATTTTAATTGCATTCAAAAGAAAGATATGTGATTGTTCCATGCAGCATGCACAATCAATAGTTGAAAAAAAAAGATGAAAATTTAAATTCAATTGAACATAAAAAATTAAAGTGAAATGATTCGATTCCGTTATGCCAAATTGGGGTATAAAAATAATTTTGCCTAATTTTGGATTATTTCTTTTCCATAAAATGGTCAAAAAATGTAAAAAAAAAGAAAATACTCACGCCTTTGTCGTGCATCTGATTGTTGTGCCACACATTCTGCTAAATCTGAAATGTAAAAATTTCACATCTGCGTTAACTCGTTACTGAACAATGTCGTAATAACACAAAAAAAAAAAAAAAAAAAGAGCGAGAGCGCATAAAAAGATCTATGAAAATGTTGATTTGAAAATGTCACTTGCCTTTAACTAATACTAAAACTACATAGAATATAATTCCAACAAATGTTGATTTTAATTTCACCATGGCTCCTTACTTGTCGTCTGGTAAACGTTTTTTTCTACGAACAAAACGTTCCCGTCCTAAAACGAATACATGAACATACACGATCAGATTACGATTTTTAGTTTTTTGGTTGGTTTTTTTTTTTTGTTCTGCTCAATTCCTCTGGCAGGCGATTTTTCTGAATTAGAACACACTCTATATGGGCATAATACATGTTTGGAACGAAAGAAAAAAAGATGAATGTATGAAGTGATATTTATAAAAATGTACAACAAAAACGAAAATAATTTATTTGTATGATATATATCAACGAATCAATAGAGCAAACAGCGAAAGCACATTGAGAGAAAACCAAAAAATTGTCGTCCATGTGACGAAAAGCAAGTAGTTGCCGGGCTCTATGAACAACAAAAAATATCGCCATTCATTCATATAATCAAGCATTTCTGAACATAATCCATTTAAATCATTCAAATGTCGCTTTTTTATGAAGAAAAAATACACACATTTTATTTGCTTATCACTCGATGTGTTATTTTTTTTCCTTCGTTCACATGACAATTTCCGAACGACACATAGTGGATCAGTTGAAATACAAAATGGTTCATGCTATCAAAAGAAAAAAAAAAAGAAGAAACGACTCCTTATTCTTCCGGTACAATTAATCTTATCGAAGGTTAAAGAACTAATGTAGTTATTGTAATAAGCACAACATGATAGAATGTTGTTGTTGCGTTGGTTTGTTAAATTCGGGCACACAAACAACAAATCAATCGTTTGAAATACAATTTCTTAATATTTAGACACTTTGTGAGTTGAACGAGCCTAAAAATCGAACATTTTTTTTTTAAACAAAATGTGCTGATCATTTTGGTCGTAGCATGACGAGTCTTCGTTATCTGATCATCGGCTTTGTACACATGATAGAATGGCACAATGGTTTCGTTCATATATACTTAATTTTGGTCATATACTTTTTTTTTTGTTCAAATACTTGGTAATATTCGGCTTCATATATCTTCCCAATGAACGGTGAACAAATTCACAATTAAAACAAGTGTAATTGCAAATTGTGATTGGAATTTGAACGAGAACAGAATTGTTATTATTGCATGTCGTCTACCAAAATGCTGACTGAGCTTGGTCATAATTAAAACATTCACACGATATAAACGAATAATTTAATCTTGTTGCATTTTCAAATGGTTGAAGTTGCAGGTGCTGCAGAAAATGAACAATGACAAAATCGCACATCGTTAATATGCAAAAATCAGTTGATATGAGCACATTTGTGTTGTCATTTTTATTTATTGTTGTATATATCTGATGTAGTAATTTCTGAGAAATGCCAGTGATTTTGCTGAATTAAGCCACATACTTTATAGAAGTTTATTGGTTTTCTTTTTTTTTTGTTGTTTACTCGAGTATTATTGCTGCACATATTTTGCTTTGCTAAAAATTTATTTATCGTCCATAAAATGTCAAGTCGGGGGAACAATTACGCACACTTTTTTGCAATTGAGTAAATATTTTATTGCAAAAATGATGTTTTTACGATAAAATCCATATGGCAAATGGTTGCATCAATCAAGTTTTCGCATTTTTGTTTTTTGTTTTAATTTCCATTTGTTACAATTCTTAATTTATACACAAAAAATGAAACTGTTTCCATGTCGGAAATATAACTCCAACGCTCAACATTCAATCGACATTCGTCGTGCATTAAAACACACATAATTCCGTTTATTTGGTAAACACATGTGATAAAACAAATTACTCTTTTATGATTAACTGAAATGAAATCGCAGCCTTTGGTTTCCGTTTCGTTATGCTTGGACTTTTTGCGCCATATGTTCAATTTTTGATTTTCAATTTATTTCACTGTACTGTTTTATTTCGCTTAATTTGGTCTTTACGATTTACTCTTTTCTTTTCTATACTCTTCTCTCTTTACTTTTTCTTTGTATGTGGTTTTCTTTTGATTTATTTTGAATTTCGGTGCGTTTCATTGATTTATGTACATACGGTCGGCAATGATCTAAACGTGTGCAAACAAAAGACAACATTGCGCATGAATAAAATACCGTCGTTACCATAATGTGAGAGCACAAGTTTAAGTTGATGTTGTTTTTATTTGAATTTGAATTTAAAGACAAATTTACTAGTTAAAGACACAGCATTGATGAGTTTTAGTCTAAAAACTCTTGAAATAAAAACAATAAAAGAGTTCAACCGGATCACGAATACACACAAAAAAAGAAATAGTCATTCGAAGTGATATATTTATAACAAAAATACATTCAAAACACGAACATTCCTCCATAGCCAAGAGTGATATCACAGTGATTTAAAATGCATAACACATATTTATCCTTTACTTGCATCAATGTTCAATAACTCAAAAATGAAGACACTAAATTCTTAAACAACATAGAATTTAATCTGTCTAACCAACAAAAAAAAAACAACATTACACACAGAAGAACACACACACATGCACACACACACATGCACACACACACACACACACACTAGAGATAAGCCATAGTATAGAGGAATGCAATAACAATTGGTACCTACACAAGTTCAAAGAAATATGGAATGGAAAAAAAGGAAGAAAAAGTTGAAGAAAAAAACAACTTGAAAATGAAAAAAAAAAAAAATGAAAAGAAAAGAAACGGAACGAAATAATACTTGGATGTTGTTGACCGATTGAAGTATTCCACTCGACTGATGGGAATGATCGAGTCGGGATCCGGCATTGTGCGCATTCATTCTTCTTGTGGTATTCATAGTGTGTCGCATACATAAAGTGTAATGCGTTCTGTTCGGCTGCTTTTGGTTTTGTTCCTTATTCCATTTGTGTTTTTTCTTTCTTGTTGCGATCATTTTATGCTTAGCGTTGCTGCGTCTTATTATGTGTTTTCTTTTTCTTTTTCATTTTTATTCGAAAAATACCGAAAATAGAAGATAGACTGCTGACTGTGTGCGTGTGTCGTTTTTCCTTTCCATATCGCCGGAGAAACTGAACGTTCTTTATCCCTTTTCATCATATGCACAACATAATATCTGTTTAGAACGTATATTGATTGCGTTTCTCATGTGCCTTTGTCCCAGTTTATTTGAAATATTTTAAAATGTATGCATGTTCAATGCACATAGATCCATATGCAATGAAGCATATGTTTATCGTAGTAAGTTGTTGTTTTGTTTTTGATTTTTTTTTTATTTTGTGTTACTCGTTTTGCTTGCGTCTTTTCATGTTTTAGTTAGCTTGCGTTACAATCGCCGCAATCAAAGCCTGGAAATGAGAGAACAACGATAGGCAACATTCATTTTGCTATGTTTCTTATTCATTATCTCTCTTATTTTTTTACAAATTGCTTTTTTCTCTCTCTCTCTCTCACTCTCTCTCTCACTCTCTCTCACTCTCTCTCTCTCACTCTCTCTCTCTCACTCTCTCATTGATTCCGTTCATAGTCAGTAGATATTTATGGCAACATTCTACACACAAGGATTCTTACATCAAGCATATTGGAAGAGATAAAATAAGAAAAAAAAACCACTCGAAATTCTTATGCATTCATTGAGTATTAATAGTTGAGTGCAACGATCGGGTTTTCATGATTCTTAGCATGAACAACATTCATTTCAAAACGATGATTGCAATGAAAATTTCTCCATTTCAAATTTTCGCTTTTGCAATGTATTTCGATGAATGCCATTCGAGTAATTCCATTTATAGCCATAGAGAGATATTCACCATAAATGGAATTCACGCTGTGATCAACTGCTATTTATCAATTCAATGGTGGATTATTACATTACTTGGCATAAAACCGATGACGATCGTAATGCAAAGAATGATTAACGCTACGGATTCGATTCAATTCAAATCAATTCAAAAACCAAAACACTTTCGCCCAAGTTATGCTTTTAAAATCGTTTCAGATTTGAACACGATTTGCGATAACAGAGTTCAATCAACATGTTGACCTGTTGAAAAATTGTTACCATTTAATAAATTCCGGATTATCAGTTTATATGGAAAAACATACATTTTTCTAGTGAAAAAAAGTTCATATAGAAACACTATAGACAAAGATTTAAGATTTTTTCATAAAACTTTAATTTTCATCTATTTTGATTTAAAATTTGTTTTTCGTTATCAGCCAACTTTTTAACGTATTCTCTTTTGTTTCAACGAAATTCATCTGCAGAAAAAGAAGAAGCAGAAGGAAAAAAAACACGCAATATTTCATTATCATTGTATTTTATTAAAGAAACGAAAAAAAGTTTATAATTTTCTGTTTTTTTTTTTTTATAATCTGTGTTTTGACAACAATGTGTAATTTGATACGAATATTGTTGATATTTAAATTTTTTGAAATAAGTAATTTTGATTAATCTAAATAATTATAGTATTTTCATAACAAATATATTTGCCGAAATTGTTGCATCCTGTACGTGCACAATCGAAAAGAAATTTGTTTTCAATTCGAAAGTCGATGATCGGCAAATTGTGTCAATTCAAAAAAACAAACAAAATGTGAACACTTTTTTTCTGCTGTTTTTTTTTTTCTTTGCGCTTCTCCAGACAAAGCTACTTTGCGATGTTCTCATTTTTGATTCAAGTACTATTGATACTAGAGTCTGGTTTGTTCTGTTAATGCTGCAATTAAAGTTGAAATGTTTACATTAGTTCTTATGATTGCTCCCTACTTATCGGTCAATTTAAACTGGATATTTGGTTGGTATGATGCGTAATTTGTTGCACTTAAACAAGTGACACATTAGTCTGTCTATGAAATTAGCACATTTTCTATTAAATAGTTGTACAATGCACACGGCGTAAATGACATAATTTGTTTCTTTTTAAATAAGTTTATCGAAACGGCACACATAATATAACATTATTGAACAAAAAGGCTGTTTTTTTTTAGCCATCAAATTCTAACGCTAACAATAAATTTCAGTGATTTTACATTGTGTGTTGTTTTTAGAAAAATAAATTAAATTTGTTATCATGATTTTTTATCATTTCATCATTTTGATATTGTTATTTTTCTTTTACAAGAGTATAATTTTGCGGGGTGAGTTGAAATAGAAAAAAAAAAGAAGATTAGATGTTAAGATCATCATTGGCAATTGTCACATCACATTAATTTGAATTTAAACCATCGTCAAAAAGAAGAAATAATGTCCAGTCCCTATTTGAATGATGGTATAAATTCGCGACAAAAAAAAAAATGCATCATTTTTTCCTTACAAAATTTGTTTGGTTTGCAAAAGTATTTTCCTTTAACTCTATCTCTGTCTGTTTCATTCAGTTTTTTTTTATAAACGTTTACAAATATCAATTCATTCATACTTAAATTCAAGTACAAAATATACTTGACAAAATATCACAAAAATCAGCTAGATTTGTTGAATATTCTTATTTTGCATTAATTTAAAATGTACAAAAAAAGAACCGATTTTGTTTGAAGAGAATAAATAAAAAAAAAACATGTATGTTTATGAAATTTTTGCTGGAGTTTAAATAGTCAATTTGCAATTGACTATTGAAGCTGTTCTATATTTGGTGATGTTTGCTCTTGAATTTTTTTTTTTTTTTATTTTTGGATTGATTTTATTGGATTTATTTGCATTGATCATTTGTTCCCATAAGAATTTTGTGGGATATCCAGCCACGCGAAAAGGCGATAAATTAATAATAAAAGAGAAAAAGAAGATGAAAACCAAAGAAATGGTATAAATGCATTTAACATGTTTTTTTTTTAAGAAGCTCATTGATTAATGGCTTTGATGACGACGTTCTCGTTCGACATGTAAATCAAACAAAAGCTTATTTTTATTGTAGTAAAATGGATTTTCATCAGCTGTTAATTCGGGAGAATAAGTGTCTTCCATTTGATTGTTGCTTGAAGCTTCATGATGATGGGCCTGAGGATGTAATTGAGCCTGATGTTGTTGATGGTGGCCATGATGGTGATGAGAATGGTTTGGTTTATTGGTCCCAATTGTTAAATGGCTATTGTTATGAAACCCGTTGGAATGATTTGTTGACTGTACGTGTAAATGACTTTGGTGATAATTTCCATTGTGTTCCGATGTATGCCCTTGTTGATGATTCAGATAATGGTGTGACATTCCATTTTGATAACTATTGATCGAATTTTGTGCAAAATGCAGTGACTGAATTTCCTGATTATTTACGGCCATCAAATGATGATTGGCGGCGGCGGTGACGCCAATATTACTGTTTATATTGTGTATGGACGATGAATCTGGTTCAACAAAACATTGACTGGTTAATGTAAGATTGTTGATTCGCTTTGATATTGGCATAAAATCGCAACTTTCCTCATCTCGAGATCGTTTTCTAAATGAAAGACATTTTTTTTTAGAAAAAAAAAAAAAATTTTTGAATGAAATTTAAAAATATCCAGATATTTGCATATCGATGTTATTTTTAGTTGTATCGAATGACTGAGAGAACAAAGAGAAGGCAACGGAAATGTAACCTTTTGCAAATGGAATTGAATGAATAATGACGTCATATTTATCTGATATAACAAACAATACCGTGACAAAAAAAAATCAATTTTTTTCCATTTTATATTAGCATGTGTTGAACAAAAATGTTGCTATTCAAATCAATGGGTCACATTGTTGTATGTTTTACCATTGAATCATTTTTAAATTCCATTTTGGGAGACTTTGATTTTTGACGTTTTTCTTTGTTTGCTCGTTTTCTCTGTGTGTTCTTCAATGACGACACAACTAAAATGAAATCATTTTAAATTGTTTGAACAAACCTCGTATCAGTAATTGCAGTCATTTTTGTGTATTTTCACGCTAATTTCTGTTTCTATTTTTTTTTTGTCGTTAAAAATTTTGTATTCACTTTATTCTTTGGTGACGCAAATTTAACATTTGCTTATTGTCTTTTTCAAACTCAAAACCACTTGACACAATCAATATACGAAACAACAAATAAAAAAAAAAAGTAGATGAAATTTTCTTTGTCCACACACTTGAATGGCTTAGAATAATATTGTTTTTTTTTTTTTTTGATTGGAAATTCGATTCTTTTTTGCAATGAATGCCAGATTTTCGAATAATCTCAATGTATATATAAAAATTCATTTGACATTGTAATGAATAAAAATGAAACGTACAAGTAAAGAAACAACAAAAAATTCAACAACAAAATATTGTGCTCCCTTCTTCTCACAAAGTTTAATTGCACACAAATGCAAAATATTCGTTGTGTATGAATAAAAATGCCTTTATTATGGATGAGCTGTATACACGTTTATGCCTGTTCACTTTAGTTGAATGATTTTTCAGTTTCGTTGAATTGCACACAAAGACCTAAACACAATCATACAATCACAAAAATATACGCTATCCAATATTATTAATAACTATGTATAGAACTGTCAAATCATATGCAGCTGTCAAGCGAATACAGTTTTCGTACCGATCAGCATGGACTGTCGATAATGAAGACAAAATGAATCTCATTTGAAAATGATAAGTGTTCCAAGAGTCAATTGGATGTTTGCATTAAATACACGTAATAAAGTGTTTGACGTAAATGCATATGGTACAATTGAGTGATTTAATTTATTAAAATGAATGAGTGAACACTAAACTTACATATTGATTTAAAACATTTAAACATTGATTAGATACGAACTAATTCACACGTGTAACACAATTCAGAATATATAAATACACAAATATACATATATTTATGGTTTATGTGTATATTTGATTTTGTGCACGTATCCATCGCTGTATTGCTTAACCGCAACCCGTATGTTCAACTAAGAAATTGTCGATGTGTGAAAAAGAAATCTTTAGCATTGTATTGGTGCGTATGTGGTATCATAAACACATATCGCGCATGTATAAATTCATGCATTTCTGTCATAGAAGCTCTTTGAGACCAAAACGGTGTTTGTGTCAAGTACATCGAGTTAGTTCGATTTGAATTCTTTTACGTGAACTTCCTAAAAAAAAAAAACTTCAGTGCTGCAAAGAGCTGAACATTTTTTTTTTCTTTCGCCACCTTCTGTTTGCGTTGTTCAACAGAATCAATGCACTTGGTTCATTACATCAAACGTAAATTGAATTAGAAAAAAATTCCAATACGTTTTAACCAAGGCAAAAATCTTCAACGAAAAAAGATAAAACGATAGAAAGCAAGAAAGAAAGAAAGAAAAAACGATTTTTGACATTTCAACAATAACGGGACCAGATCATCTGATGAAAAGAGAAACATTATGAATCACCGTTAAACGAAAAAGAGAGTGAATTATATGTATAAAATCGTGGAATCTCTAAGTAATAAGTGAAAGTGAAGATTACCTCACGACGTGCACTCGTTTGACGTGTGTACTCGATAAAGAAATTTTTACTGCTGCGGTTATACACATTTTTTTTTTTCCTGTCCGAAACAGTTCATTATTTTTAATTGTATTAGTGCCAAAAATTGAATTATCTATCAAAACGCAACGCAAGAAATAGACGAAATTAAAAGCAGAAAAAAATAGGCAAATACTGAACAGAAAAAAAAATCATCGCGAAAAAATAGAAATCAGGCCTATTTTTTGTGAATATTTTTTTTCCCACATTTTATTTATTGTTTCCGATAAACGAGCAAACCAGACGCATTTTTTTTTTTTTTTTTTTGTTAAATTCATTGAGAAATCGAAGAGAAAGTGAAAGTTATCTGTGTGTGTGTGTGCGCTCGATCGTGTATATTTTAAATATATAGATACAATCCGCATTACATAATATACTTGAGAAATAAAACATAAATTTTTTTTTTCGGATCGCTTTTGATTTTCTTTAAAAAGAGAGAAAAATAAATTCGAAAAATCAACAACAATACACAACAAAAACTGTATGGTATTTTATCAGCAACAGCAGAGCAGTAACACCTTTAGCAAAGCGAATTATATAAAAAAAAAAATCATCGGTTGTTGTTTATTGCAAAACCAGATTTCCAGCAGAGACGTATTAAATACACGAACCGGGCGCTACCATTGAATTGAGTGCATACCATTGTGTGATATTGAATTTTTTGTTTTCAAATTTCCAAGAATAATTTTTATTAACATTTTTACACTGCTGGTTTTAACAGAGTTTACCTTCAAAACGGTTTTGTGCATTAAACGCAAACAGACAAGACAACACAATACAAGACAAGACAAGAGAGGTCAAGTTGAAGTGATTTGATTAGAAGTGTGTTAGAATAAAAAAAAAAAAAAAAATAAAATAAAAATAAAAATCGAATACGAAAACAACAAGAAAATAAAAAATTCATTAAACAAAATGACATCGCAATTGTTTCGAGCTCATGGGAAATTTTGCGCATCACATCCATGGGAAGTGATCGTTGCTTTGCTTACATTAACAGCATGCATGTTAACGGTTGATCATAGCAAAACACCAACACCATCACGTTTACGTAATTGTCAAGGTTGGCGTGATAAATGCGATGGTCTCGAAGCCGAATATATTGCAGTTGACACGATTTTAATGACCGTAATTCGATGCTCGGCCATTCTTTATAGCTATTATCAATTTTTAAATTTAAATAAATTCGGTTCAAAGTATATTTTAATCATTGCTGGTTTATTCACCGTTTTTTCAAGCTTCATATTTACATCGGCGATTATAAATTTTTTGGGCAGCGAAGTGTCTGATTTAAAAGATGCGCTTTTCTTTTTTTTACTTTTAATCGATTTATCAAAAGCTGGCATTTTGGCACAACTTGCATTGAGCGGAGCATCACAATCCGAAGTAATTGAAAATATTTCACGTGGCATGGAAATATTGGGACCAGCACTATCATTAGATTCAATTGTTGAAACGCTTGTCATTAGTGTTGGCACACTATCTGGTGTATATCGTTTAGAAAATTTAAGCAGTTTTGCAATTATGTCCATTATTGTTAATTATGTGGTATTTATGACATTCTATCCGGCTTGTTTGTCATTGATTATGGATTTATCAAAAAGTGGCGTTGATATGAGCCGTGCACAAGAAAAACTTAAAGATTCTAAATTAATTGGCGCCATTTTTGTTGATGATCAAAAACCAAATCCAGTTGCACAGCGTTTAAAAATTATCATGTCAACCGGATTGATGATTGTTCATTTATGCAGTCGATTTGTTTTTTCAAACAGCGATACAATCCAATCAACCGAAACATATGAAGTGGATTCATTAAATTTTATGCCATCAAATTCAACAGATAAAATTGGCATTTCAGAACATATAATGAAATGGCTTAAAGTCAGTTCGGATCAAATTATTATTTTGATTTTGTTAACTGCATTGTTGGTGAAATTTATCTTTTTTGAAGAACGTATCGAACTCACCCATCAAATAAATCAAACAGCAACAGCAGCAGCAGCAACAGCAGTAGCAACGACAGCACAATCAACGAGCACTTCAAATGCGAATACGAATACCAGTGTACAATCAATCGTTGAGAATAAAAACGTCATGATTGATCAATGCACACAAACTGAAATTATTCAGAAACGTCGATTGTTTAGCACACATTCCGTTGAAAGCGAATCAGAGGAAAGCGATTTTGACGATGAATTAGATAACAAACAGCGATCAATTGACGAATGTATTGAAATAATGAAAAATTTTGGTGGCGCACAACTAACCGATAACGAATTAATTGAATTAGTTAAAATTGGTAATAGCCAATGTCCATTGTATAAAATTGAAACAATTTGTGAGAATCCAACACGTGGTGTCAAAATTCGCCGCAAGGTCATTGCCGACAATGCAAATTTACCTATTGAAAAATTAAACAATTTACCATACAAACATTTTGATTACACCAAGGTGATGAATGTTTGTTGTGAAAACGTGATGGGCTATGTTCAAATACCAGTTGGTTATGCAGGCCCATTAATATTGGACGGTCAAAGATATTACGTTCCGATGGCCACTACCGAAGGTGCATTAGTCGCAAGTACAAATCGTGGATGTAAAGTAATTTCAATACATGGTGTAACGAGTTTTGTTGAAGATATTGGAATGACACGAGCACCATGCGTACGATTTCAAAGTGTTTATCGGGCGGCTGTAGCAAAAAAATGGATTGATTTACCCGAAAATTTCCAAAAAATTAAAATCGCCTTTGATGCAACCAGCCGTTTTGCACGTTTACAAGAAATTCTTATCAATATTGATGGACCACAATTGTATTTACGTTTCCGTGCATTGACTGGCGATGCAATGGGCATGAATATGGTATCAAAAGGTTGCGAAAATGCATTACGTTATATTAAAAATATATTCCCAGACATGACGATAATTAGTTTAAGTGGTAATTTTTGTTCGGACAAAAAACCAGCCGCTATTAATTGGATCAAAGGTCGTGGAAAGCGTGTTGTATGCGAATCAATTGTATCGGCAAATGATTTACGAAAAATTTTAAAAACTGATGCTAAAACATTGGTACAATGCAATAAATTGAAGAATATGGCTGGTTCAGCAATTGCCGGCAGTATTGGTGGTAATAATGCACATGCAGCAAATATGGTAACAGCAATATTTATTGCATGTGGACAAGATCCAGCACAAAATGTAACCAGTAGCAATTGTTCAACGAGCATGGAATTATGCGGTGAAAATAATGATGATTTATATCTAACATGCACAATGCCTTCATTAGAAGTCGGAACAGGTAAATTTTTGTTGCTTTTTTTTCAATGATTTAAATAACGTTGAACTTTGATTAGTTTATTATTAATTTGTTGCTCGTTTGTAGAGTGTTTTTTTTTTTCTTTTCTTTTTATTCGTTTCGTGTCGTTTCGTTTCGTATCGTTTCACTTTGTTTTATTGGCACCATTTCCAATATATATAGAGACACACACGCATATACATTAGCTATCATTCATATATGCAAATTCAATGAGAAAAAAAAATGGCTTTCGATTCGTATGAGGAAATCAATTGATTAACATTTCAGTCGAAAACGACGATTCGACCCAAAATATGTTAACCGTTTTACGCTCTTTATATCACGTTTCACTTTTTTTTTGCATTTTTTATTTTGATTCAACGATATTATGTCTACTTCATTTATTTCATATCATTCGATTTTTTTTTTCTCTAATTTTTTTTATTTTTTTTTTTCTTTTTGTCTTCCTTTTGATAAACATAGTTGGTGGAGGAACTGGTTTACCGGGACAAAGTGCGTGCCTTGATATGTTGGGCGTTCGTGGTGCACATCCAACAACACCAGCTGACAATTCAAAAGCACTTGCTAAAGTTGTGTGCGCGACTGTAATGGCTGGTGAATTATCATTAATGGCAGCATTAGTAAATTCTGAACTTGTTCAAAGTCATATGAAACATAATCGAACGTCAGTTGCATTAGCGACAGCATTAAATCAAACAGCACCAATAAACAACAGTAGTAACAATTCATCGTGAACCAAATGAGAGTGGATGTTGTCAAGCGTTTCAGTATAAATAAGATTCGAATACATAAAATTCAATTCGAAAACCTGTATTTTCAATTTTACACATAAATTATAATATATTGAAGCCATTGTATTTAAAATATGAATGAGAATGATTATAGAGAAAACGAAAAAAAAATGAAACAATCATTATGTATTCTAAAGCATAAAGCATTCTTTTTTTTCCTAGCGAAAGAAATAAGCCAGCTTTAATCAATTTTAAATATAGTCGATAATGAAAAAAAGGTGTTATATATATATGTACATGTTCAGTTGAATGAAAAACAAAAACACATTTTTATTTAAAAAAGAAGAAGAAGAAGAAAAAAAAGCAAGAAAGTTCATAGGTCATAATTCAATGTTATCTTAATATTTAAGAAAACCTACAGATTTTACAAGGATTGACAAACAAGAATCTACTATGCAACCAAGATAGTTGACATACAATTGACTTGTTCGCATTGGTTTGGCATGAAATTATATCAATATGTATACGAAATTGATTTATTGGTCACATTTTTAGTGGGGAAAAAGAAAACAAGATTGTATTTATGCCATGATTTTCAATACTTTTGCTTTGCAAAATCAATTTCTTATCCACGTGCATTACTTTTATTTAAATACGTGACAAATCAAATTCCTATACAAAACGCGTTGCCAATGTGTTCAATTAATTATTCATGTATTGTGTAGCTTTTATGCAAAAACAAATTTAAGTGAGAAAAATAAAATATTTTAAAATGAAAAATAGTTAAAGGTGCAGGATATTACGAAGGTATCTATATATTTTATTTAAATTCGGTTTTTAATGCTCATGAATATAAATAATATTTTTTTTTATAAATATGCTAAAAATGAATGAAAAACGTTGTTTTATTTTTTATCAAATTGAATTCATTATCTAAACCTGAGAGATTGCTATTTTAGTAGAAAAAAAAACTTTTAACTCAAAGCTGGAATAATGTAAGTACACGGTTGTCACCGTATAGGTCCGCTTTTGGCTCCGGAATGTCTGTCCATTAACTTTGTCGGAGTTCTATGTAGTCAGCCAGGAGAGAAATTATTAAACAAATTGCACATTTTTTTTTTTTTTTTGCATTTTAATGTTAATCGAATTTTTCACCTTTTTGTTAATAGCTGATGAATCATCAGTGATGATATAGTATTTTGGAAATGCTCAAGTTATTAATAGTAAATTAATATCAATTTTAATATAAATCCAATGAAAATGGAACAACAAAAACCATAATCGTCTTTAAGTTTGGCCGCCCACAATATTGCATCTTCAGGTCATTAACTTCCAACAAAAGTAGGTAAATAACTAAAAAACAAGAGACCCATTCATATATGAATATGGATTAGATATACCATGTTAATTTACATCAATTTAAACCAACTTAAACTCGACTTACTCAATGTCTCATCAGTCGAATTCACATTCAAATTCTATAAACAATCTCCAATTTTCTCTTGTTCTCAATTCTCTCAATGATATTTTACATAAAAATTCTAGAGTTAAATTTGGAAAAACCGGTAAACTTTTATCTCGAGATACATCAAAAAAAAAAAAAAAAGAAAAAAAAATTGTAAATAAACAAAGAGCAAATGAAAGTCAACAACATACCATAAAATTAAATCAAACATTAACATTGCACATGATTTTCATAGATCAATTTAGATAAAATAGAAGACTTTTCCAAGAATATTTTCAAAACTCAACTAAATTCGCATTAAAACTTTTAATTGTTAATTTAGTTGATAAGATTTATTAAAAATTAATCAAATATCAAACATTAAATTGTTTTATTTATTTTAATCTATGACGTCAATTTGCGCCCAATCTAATAATAGTATTTTAAGACAAATAAAGATGAAAGGAAAATGGCGTACTTGAACTATGAAAATCTATGAACTTAAATAAAACAAATAAACATCGAACGAAAATCAAAATGACCAATTTACGTCATAATTCATAAGTGGTGATAATGGTCAATGAAAGAAGCCACACATGAATTTGGAATTTTTTCATGTTTATAGAGAATAATTAATCTGAATGACAGTCTGAAACAAAGAAGCAAGAATTTCTCAAATACAAAATGAATGTCGTAATAAAAATGATTTCAAAATTATTGTTTAAATTGCTCATTATATTTTGCGTATAAAAAATGTCTCTTAACTACTTAATAGCACAAAGTTTATTATGAATGAAACAAATTATGACTTTATTATGTATTCATCTTTATTTTCTTTTTTTTTATTAATTTAAAATACTAATAATATCATCAGAAAGGTAATCTTGTACATGTAATCATGGGTTTGTAAAGTTTATATAGTGTTAACATATTCATCGTTGCTATGCCAAATTGCGTTAGATAATAGATTTGGAGAACTTGTTTCGATTTATACGATTTTTCAATCTATCTATTTGTCTGTTTGTTTTGGCCATTCGATTGCTACGATTGAACGCTAAAGCTAAAAATGACAATATATGGCTTCTTCATCTGCAGACATTATCATGGTAATTTCTTTAGGATATAAGAAAATCCCACAACTTTCAATTCGAAAAATATTAAGAAAACCCAAGTCGGAAGAAAGTCTAAAAATAATCATAAAAAAAGAAATTCACACATCATCACTGAACGTGACTTGCATTCTTGAAAATTTGGTCAACTAAAAAGTTAAGCCAATTTGCGTTAAAATAATTACAAATAACGACAGCAATACATGAAACAATAAATGTTTTTACATATTCAGAATAATAAAGATTTAAATTAAGTTTTCAAAAATGAAGTGAAAAAATAAGAAAGAAAAAATTTGCTCAAATTCAAAATCCTTAATTGTATGTTTTTTTTTTTTCAACAATGTTAAGTCAAGATAAATGAAATTCAATAAACTAATTGTAAATTACAATTTGTAATGAATGAGAACAAATGGGGAAGTCCTATAATAATCTGAGGAAATAATTCCTACTTTCTGAAAACAAATAAACCGCGGGTCGAAAATCAAATAAAACTCGACAAATTTACAAAATCATGCTTCAAAAGTTCAAGTCTCAAATGATACTGGTCAAAGAAAGGGTAATTGCAAACATGTGTATACTTACAAGGCATGTAAATGTGAAAAGTTTGAACATGAATAAAGCTTTCTTAAAACGGAATACATCTTTGCCTGTAGATAAATGACATGATACATTCATGATATATTGTTCATTTTTGGCGGTTTCTTCTTGTTGCGTATATTAAAATAATGAAAACAGATAAATAATGTTCTACAAAAAGCAATACATAATTCTATGTTGTTAAACATACAATCCGGTTTCATTCAGGAAGTTATGTTGTTAGCATTTTATGGTTAAATAAATAAAAAAACGTGTCCAAAATGAAAAAAAAAAAAAAAAAAATACTGATGAAAAAAGAAAATGAAAACAGGTTTGTAGCATCTTCATCATTGTGATGCAGTAAATTAAAATTTACTGCATTTTGTTTTTATCGCGTGAATGATAAATGTATTAACATAGATTTGCTGAGTAAATATAAGTAAAGAACGATGAACGATGGGCGTAGCACACTCTCGAGGTTTATTTGCTTAGATAATATGAACGATGGTCAAATCGTGAAAATCTCTTTGACAGAAACTCATGGCATTCCAATTTATGCATTTTTTACATTACCATTTCTTACCGTTTTGCTAATACATATCAAGCATTGCCTAATGTTTATTTATGGCTCTCATATAATCTAAAATGATATCAATAAGATGCCCGAAAAGAGTAATGTTATATATATATATATATATATGAAAATGCGTACCGATTTCAAAATAGTAAATGGTGTCGTTTTTTTTTATGAAGACTGGAATTCCCAATCGAAAAAAAAATTGACGAAGCAAACTTCACAAAATCGACTTGAAAAAAAAAAAAAATGAAGACAACAAAATATCGCACTTTGTGCTCTGCAGCATACGAACATGGAATACAAATAGGCAACACGTTTTCAACTAATTTAGTTTGATGAATATTTCTTCTCATTTTTCGATTTTTCTTTCTGTAGTTTATTCTATTGAATTTACATAAACAAGTGTAAATAGTTTTGTTCGCACCTAAATTTCAATTGCAAGAAACACATTGCAAGATAGGGAAGAAAATAGAGAGAAGGCGCGAAAAAAAAATATATGCTCAATTACATTTTGTGCTATTTTTTCGTTGGAATCACATTTCATCTTTGTTTGGCCAATAATACGAAGAAATATTATTTAATTGATAGAGCGAAGGCCAAGCATTTTTATTTTTGACTGACTCATATTCTATTTGAACATTTCAAGGTGCATGCTCATTCGTTACCATGTAAACAAAATTCAAAAGTGTGTGAATTTACAATAAATTAAATATCGATGCAAATATTCAAACAATGTACGCAAAAATTGATTCTTATCAGTTTATTGTGTAGTTCATTGTTTTTTTTTTTTGACTCCACATTGATGCGTATTTTATGAGTGGAATATGCGCAGCAGCAACAATCAACCGGTGTTTAATTCAGTTATCATAAACAATAAAATAAAGTCAACGCGACCTGCCTCACTACACCAAATAAAAAAAATACTCACTTTTTACTCTTTCGATTATTGTTTTTGATGCTTATTGTTTCCGCATTGTTGTTGTTAATACACACAATAAACTTTTAGGAGATGACAAGTAGCAAAAAAAAGTAAAATAATATCGTTAAAAAAAGCCAGATTGATAAGTAAATTTGCAGTTCTTCTTTGTAAATTACAGTAAAATGCGTAATACGGCTTCTCAAGGCGGCTTTTTTTTATGAATATATATCCAAATTAAAAATAATTCCACGATGAAGGCGTTGATTTCTATTTTTAGAAAATTTATCAAAAATTTATTTAAAAAAAAAAACACTAAAAATTGCAATATTGTTTGTTAAACAAGGTATTTTTAATTATTTTTAATAATTTTTGATTGATTTGCCATCGGTAATATTACCGTATCAAATCGGCTACAAATAAACTAATTTTCATAAGGAGCTCAGATTATATATTAATTATTTTTTGTTTTTTTTTTTTTTTCTTTGTGTGGTAGGAGCGGGAGGTTGGTCTCAAACATATCATTTCATTTCATCATTTAATTATCATAGTTTTGATTTTTGGGCATCAATAGATTAGAAAATGTTCGATTTAGAAAAATGTCCTATCGACATTTAATCGATTCATATATTCTTTTGTTTCATAATTTTTAATTTAAATTCATTTCAATCGCGATATTCTTAAATCAAAAAAAAAAAAAAAAAGAAAATTATTTTCTCTGTCGCGGTACAGAACTTTATATCATTTTGTCTTTACTATAAATCTTAACATTAACGAAGTAATTAATGGAAAAAAAATTAATCAATTATAATAATTTCTATACAAATTATGGCAATCGAATAATGTTTTCCCTCTATCAGTAGAGATGAAAAAAAAAAAAAAAAAAAAAATTTAGAAGAATCAATTCATATGTATTTTATCATTGGTGAAAATCGTTTTCAGTTTTGGATTGAACGTTGTCCGATTTCCATCACATTTAGATTCATTTCATTTGGTTGTTCACATTTATCCAGATTAAAGCTCAACTTTTTTGTTTTCTTTTTTTTTGTTGTTGTTGTTGTATGTATTTATGTTTGTTTGTTTGTTTCATTAGATGAACGAGATATGAATCTCTAGCTTTAGATTCGTCTTCGTTTGTTTGCAAGCGTTGGAGGTGGTGTTGTTGATGGACTGCTGTTTGACTCATTTGAAATGGAGCCGCGTGTACGTTTTTGGCCCCGTTTTGGTTGTTCAGCAACAATTTTATTGGCTACTTTTTTATCCAATTCCTTTGGCGTTTGCGGCCGGGTTTTGGTACTGGTGCTTTGTGGTGCTGAGGCTTTGACTGCTATTTTAAAAGAAGAAAATATTGAAATCAATTGATTGCATAACATAAAATTGAGGAACATTGTTTTTACAATACAAATCATGGCGATGAAATAAAGTGCACGTAGTGCCTACTAAGCTCCGTTTGTAAAACTGTGGACACATATTCGTGCTGACGAGAGCACATCTAGGCGCGTAGTAGGCACAACGTTACCTCATTTAATCGGTATGATACAAATAATGGGAAATCTTCAAAAGATCGAAAAGGTTCAAATGATTGAAAATTAGCCAAAAAAAAAAAAAAAACGAAACAAAAAACAATCCCGGAAAAATAATTAGTTTTGTTTGAACGAACCTTTGGTATTTGGTTCCGTTTTGATTTCTGTTGGTTTTTTTTCTTCGGCTTCGGCCAATTTTTTGCTCATCAATGCACTAAATTCAGAATCAGGCAATGAAAATTCCACTTCTTCTTCGGCAAATGGTACACGTTCCATTTGATCGAGTGCATCAAGATTATACCATGTACGTAAATGTGCCCAAATTGTATCTGGTGCAATGTCACGTTTCAATGCATTTGACATTCGTTCACAAATTCGTGCCATATAAAAATGTTTATTAATGCCAACTGGTCGCAAACCATCCAGTGCATACAACAATTGCACTTCTTCTTCGGTACTCCATTCTAAATCATCCGGTTCTGAATTCTCCTTAACAGCCATTTATGTGCCCTTTTCCAACTTGATACAAATGATTTGTTATTTTTTTTTCTTTTTTGTGTGTTTCACTGAATTTTCCCTATCACAAGCACGCAACAAAATAAATAATTGATTTTTGTTTGACAATTGTAAACCTTTTCCAAAGGTTTTGACGACCAAATGACAGTACAATGTTTATTTTCCAATCAGCCTAATGTTATGAGTGCAATGATGCAAATACATCTAATTGTTTATTTGGCTACTGATGCAAAATTATTTTTTTTTTTTTCGCAAATTTTATTTCAACTTAATTTCGTTCAATTTTTCGTGTACACGTTTTCTCTGCAATTTGTCATTTGGTCGATGCACGAATTTATTCTTTTTTTGCATCAATATGCACTTTTTTCAATTGTATTTGTGGGAAAAAAAACTAAATAGAATAATGTGCTATATTTATTAAATTTGATAAGTCACATAGAAAATCGTCGGTTCTAAAAGAGATTTTATTGCGTTTGTTGTGTTGTTGGCACTGCTCTTGCAATATGTCATTGTAGCGCCAAAGTTATCTTCATATTAAAACGCCTACTATAATCCAATTTTCTTTAAATCATTAAAATTCGATTACAACAAAAAAAAAAATATTAAAATTTCTCACATTTTTCATTATACAATTGAAGAAAGAAAAAAATGCGGCAAAATACATTTAACGATTTTAGTACAAAAAACGATTTGTTTTTAGTATTGACCATGTTCTAAATTCATCATCGGTTTTTTTTTTACCGATGATAGCAATGGTGAACTGTCATACAGATTAGTGAATTCGCTGCTGTCAATGCTGTGAACACATTTAGTTTACAATAAATGTGCGTGAGCGATGGCGACTTTTCAAAACACATTGCACGTGTCTGAGCATTCTGCCGACGGAAAATTATATGCATTATTAAGTTTTGATGGCAAATTAAAAATATGGAATGCAGAAACAAATGAATTTCAACGTGAATTTGTACCAAATTTTCATTTGAGTGCACCATTTACATGTTTCACATGGATCACAGTCAATGGTACATTGGGCAAGGTATGTTCGATCACATTTATTGTTTTTTTTTTTTTTGCATTAATTTTAATGTATAATAAAAATAAATGTAATAAAAATATAAACATTTTAGCAAACGCCAAAGAAAAAGGCGCATCAATCAACAGAGTATATTGCGCTGGGAACACGAAGTGGTGGTGTTAGCTTGTATTCATACAGTAAAGGCGAGGTAAGTATAACCATGCTTATTGTATTTGTCTTTGTTTTGTTTATAATACGAATTTGTCTTTTATCGCTCTTTTCACAGATTGAGTGTACATTGAATGGGCAAGGTCATCAAGGTAGCATAACAGCAATTTGCCGGGGCAATAACAATGTTTTGTATACATGCGGTGATGATTGTCGTGTGGTTGTTTGGAGTTTAGAAACTGCTGCACAAATTGCATCATGGGAAATTGGCAATGAAAAACCAACTAGCCTTGTATATTTAACCGAATCAAATCGTTTAGTTGTTGCTGGTCGTCAACTGTATCTGTGGTCAATTGAAAATCAAGAACTTGAACAAACATATACGGGCCATTCAACGAATGTCACATCATTAAAATACATTGTCATTAAAACAAAAGAATTTGTTTTGTCAGCATCGAAAACGGATCGTATTTTGACATTGTGGCGTATTAAATCGGCCAAAAAATATCCAAATTCATATTCGTATTTAATGGAAGATATTGCATATAGTATTGCAATTCATATTGATGATGATAAATTGGAAATTGCTGCTGTTACACGAAGTGGTGTATTGCATTTCTTTAGCGTCGATAGTTTGGCAAAAATTATCGATAATGTACCGAATAAACCGATGAAACCAACGCTTACCATTGAAATTGCAAATGATTCATCGCAATTAGTTGAACCAATTCCAATTTGTACAGTTGATATGGTAATTGGTCGTTCACAAAAGAAATTACTAATTGGATATGGTGATCGTCAAGTGTTGCGATTTGAATTAATTGAACCAGATTTTAATGAGCGTCGTCAAGTGCTCATTCGCAGCAGTGGAAAATCAACAACAAATGATGTTTCAGCTAAAAAACGTACAACAAATGCCTTGAAAACAATCACACCAATTGTTAACATAGAAAATGTCGAATTCCAATCAAAAGATGTTTTACCCAGAAAGGGTCGCAACAATATTGAAATTCCAATGGAAACGCGTTTGGAAAATTTAACATTTGATTCACTTGGTCAAAGCAGTGCGGTCGGTCGAAATGTTGCACAATTATTGGTTCAAGCATTACATAGTCATGATGCCAGCCTACTGCGTATGGTGTTTCTTAATAAAGACGAACAAATTATTCGGGCCACATTAAAACGTCTACCTCCACAGTATATTTCGAGCCTTATCACTGAACTTACAGCATTGGCACAAAAGAAAACCACACAGTAAGCAAGAAATTTTCTTTTCTTTGCATATGTTTTAAACAAAAATGTAACTTTTTATTGATTAATCTGAATTTTTTCGCAATTTTCTTAGCATCCACACATCAATTTTGTGGCTTAAACATTTGCTTCAGACCCAATCGAGTCAATTGATGGCTGTTGGTACAATGGAACTGTACGCATCATTTGGACCATTGCTAGGAATTGCTGAACATCGAGCAAACACATTCCAACATTTAACCAAGTAAGTTTGATTCATTTTGAGTAAAAATTTTATGCAAATTGCAAAATCTTCGAAACAAAACGATTTATTCTGATATTTTCTTTTTTATTAAAATAGATTAAGTGGACGATTAGACTTGTTGGTGAACCAAATCAAACAAAACACAGATCATGATATCGTTGAAGACTCAGATTTACTTGTTTATGAAGATAAAGGTAATTTCATTGAAATACATACGATTAAACGATGAATTGTAAATTGCATTCTTTAAAATTCATTCATTTCACTGCAGATTCATCAGACGAAGATGGAATACCACAAGAAGAAGAATCATCGGATGATCAATGGGATGATGATGCTGTGGAAGATGAAGAACAAGCAGATGGCATGGAAGTTTGTGAAAATGGCAATGACAGCGAAATGGAAACTGATGACGAAGATGATGATGACAACAGTGAAAGTGAATAGTTTAAAGAAAATTTTATTTGAATTGAAGAAAATAAAGAGAAGAAAAAATGTTGATTTAAAATTGCTTGTTTTTTTAAATTGTTTTGAAAAAAGAAGAAGAAATTTATAAGAAAATTATAAGAAAATAAAGACGATTTAAATTTATGCTCATTGTATTCTCTATTATTTTCCAGATGTATAGTACTTTTTTTTGTATTTTTATTTCAAATTTTTTTTTGTACTTTGACACTCTCCACAATTTGTTTAGTTTCTTTACCAACTTCATCACACAAATGTAATGCAAATTATTACTTTAAATTCTTACTACAAAATTGTATGTCGCTTATCCTTTTGCTCCGTAATTCAATCAACTTAATTCACTCATATGTTTGTTTACATTTTGAAATGAACAAACGTACAATCAACTATGTCCAACTTCATTGTTATTGATATTAAAATCGGAAAATAAAACAAGAACAAATTTAACAAATATTACATTACAAACATTAATAAATTCATGGCGAAAGTTTGTGAAATTAAAATTTTATCATATTGAAAGTAAAACATTGGAATGCTTGTCAATAAGACTGTATTTTTATCACCCGCATTACCACAAACTCAGATGTCTGCATCTCAACTAAATAATTTTATCTCAAACACTTTCAATTTAAATATAATTTTAATGCCAATTATATTGGCATATCGTTGCCGATATATGATATTGTTTTTCATATTGAATCTCACAGAATCGAAAGAGCTAATACCTTCAATTGTATACTTTTCGATAAGAAATAAGAGATTTGATGTATATAAGTAGAAAACAACTATTAATGACAGCGCACAACATGATGTAATGAATTCAAATACATTGCACCATATAATATGTGCGTCAATGGTGTAATGGTTAGCATAGTTGCCTTCCAAGCAGTTGATCCGAGTTCGATTCTCGGTTGACGCAGATTTTTTTTTACTTCGCCATACAACTTTTTCATGAAAACAGAAAAATGCAAAAAAAAAAAAAATACAAATTTCAGGAAGATTTCTTTGTTTTTATGCTCTCTTGTGTGAAATACCTGGTATTTACTTGGGATCGGCTCGAGACCAAGCAAATACTATTTACTAAATAGGTCAAGCAACCAAATCCAATTAAATTGCTTACTAACATGCTCAGAACTTGAAGTAAAATTTGATTTAAATTTATTCAAACTTTAAATTTCAATCGTAATCATTTCAATCCTCTTAAAATAGCTGAAAAATCATAATGACGTACACAAAAAATAGTAAAAAAAATAATGAACACGTGTTATGTTGAATGAATTCAAGTGTTGCTGATGACTTAGCCATGTATTATCAGTGAATGTTTAGAAAGACGAAAGATTCATGAAATACATTTTGTTTCAATGCTGTTTTTTGAAAAAAAAGCATTGAATTTACGAATGTTCTGATTTGCGCAAATCAAACATTTGTGTAAATAGACGTCTTCATAATGAAATATTTTTCAGTAACTACTTTAGTAAAGTTTTCATTAAAGTTGAACTGATCGTAAATATTGTAAATATTTTATTTATTTTCGAGAACAAATTTATAAATTTGTTCCATAATTATGCATTTCATTTCTAAATGAATAAATTCATTAGGATACGTCATTTCATGTGATGTGAACTCTTAAAGCGACTAAAAATGAGAATGAAATAAGACTAAAAAGAAATGTGATAAGAAAGTGTCTAAATCTCGAAATCAAGTGATAATTTGGAATTTATTGCGTTTATACAAGCATCTCCAGCATTTACACCCACTAAATTCATATTCTTTCACAAGCATCGGTGGTTCAGTGGTAGAATGCTCGCCTGCCACGCGGGCGACCCGGGTTCGATTCCCGGCCGATGCAAGTGATAATTTTTTTTATTTTTTTTTAAATATTTTTTTTTCTGCATAGAACTTCGTTTGTTTTTGTCAATTTTGAAAATGAATTTTCTTCATTGAATTCATCTTCAGTTTGAGAACTATTAATTTTTCCTTAATGCACAATGTGTTTTTATTCTGTAATTTGTAATTAACGTTAAATTTTCGTCTTTGACACAAAAAATGTTTCAAAAAGAATACAAAAATGTTGTGTTCAAAATGTTCAAAAACAAGTAGCTTTCATTTCTAGATGAAAAAACCAAATTTGTAGCAAAAATGTGTCAAATGTGATTGAAATATCATGTAGATACTACAAGGTAAATGAAATGAATGTAGTTCTGTGGATATTTTGCGAATACATTTAAGCTTTTCATACCCATATCTCCTCTATGGTCTAGTGGCTAGGATATCTCGCTTTCACCGAGAAGGCCCGGGTTCGATTCCCGGTAGGGGAATTATTTTTTTGAATTCCGATTATCTCTTTTTTTATTCACATCTAAAAATATCAAAAATGTCTTTCAAAATGTCGTTGAAAATGTCATTGTCTTTTTTTAGATATTTAACATGAAATTGTCTCTTTCTTTCGCTCTCTCTCTCTCTCTCTCTCTCTCTCGCTCTCTCTCGCTCTCTCTCGCTCTCTCTCTCTCTCTCTCTCTCGCCTCTCTCTCTCTCTCGCTCTCTCGCTCTCTCTCTCTCTCGCTCTCTCTCTCTCGCTTTCTCTCTCTCGCTCTCTCTTTCTCTCTCTCTCTCTCTCTCTCTCTCTCCTCTCTAGTTTCTTCCAACAAAAATGTGATTTTGTAAAACTGACCAGAAAGAACAGGCATGCTTGAACATTTCCTTTACTAGTTTAACATAAACTAGAGAAAGTTAGAAATGTGGGAATTTAAAAAAATTGTCAAAAAAATAATTCCCCTACCGGGAATCGAACCCGGGCCTTCTCGGTGAAAGCGAGATATCCTAGCCACTAGACCATAGAGGAGATATGTATTGAATGTACGTTTACAATCGTCAATACACCTACTGTGATTTGTTCAATATTTCACAATAATCATTAAAATAGATCCGAATGTGAATCACGTATATTTCTGTATGAATAAAACGTAGTAATCACATTGATGGTGTCATTGATAAATATAAAAACAAACTCTTCTTAAAATCAATTAAGTTGTTTGTTACTGTAGAATAGGCGATAACTGAATATATTCCACTGCAATATGAGCTTTTTATAACTATTTGAGTTTTTTGTTTGGATTGGTTTTAATGATAAGAAATAAAAACTACAAGCACATGCAAAACGTAGCAGTTTAGTTAAATAAATTATTTTCCATCAATTCTCACTTGATATGCAAATAGCAGACACATTTGACTTTGCCTTGTACATCTATCTTTCTATCGATTTATTTTAGGGGCCCATCAAAAAAAAAATCTAATCAGACAAAGACAGACACTTTACAAATGCTTTAGAAATATATTTTTATCGTTAAATTGTGTTTATTTCCATGGAAATAAATCATTTATGTGTTAACACTCAAGATAACTTTTGTAAATAGATAAGAATATTTTGTGGGACAATTAAATTGTTCAAATTTTAAAAGCACCACAGTCGTCCATAAGCCAGAGCATTGGTTTCATTGTGCATTCTATACCGTTTAATTGTTTTCATTCACAGAAAATCTAAAAAGAAAAATTGAAGGAAAATCGAAAAATCTCTTTGTTAACTAATTGAATATTGAGTGATTTTCGAGAGTTAAAAAGACAAATGGAAACGAAAATAAAAAGAAAAACATAAATTTCTTGTGAAAAAAAAAATTGGGAAGACAATTTCGTTATGCAAACAACCGATACGATTTTAATGATAGAACCTGTTGCATTTGGATTTAATGCACAAACAGCGGTAAATAATTATTTCCAAATAAATGATGAGTCGGATAAAACACAGTGCGAAGCATTAAAAGAATTTACCGCATTCGTGGAAAAGCTTAGAAGTAATGGAATTAGTGTTTTAACAGTAAAGGACACTTTAGTTCCCCATAAACCAGATTCAATATTTCCCAATAACTGGGTAAGTTTTCATGCTGATGGAACTGTAATTCTTTATCCAATGTTTGCAGATAACCGAAGATTTGAGCGAAGAAATGATATAATTGATCAATTAAAAAGCAAAGGTTTTAAAATTACCAAAATAAAAGATTACTCCGTTTTTGAAGATGAGAAAAAATTCTTAGAAGGAACTGGAAGTATGATTTTGGATCGTGAAAATAAAATCGCTTATGGTTCCATTTCACTACGTCTTGATGAAAACATTTTCAGAAAATGGTGTCAAGAATTTGATTATCAACCAATCATATTTCATTCGTATCAATGTGTAAGCAATAATCAAAGACATTTGATTTATCACACAAATGTTATGATGTGTATAGGAACCGATTATGCTGTTGTTTGTCTAGATTCAATTGACAATGAAAATGAGAGATCACTGGTAAGAAATTCACTTACGCAATACCATAAAGAAATTATTGAGATTTCTGAAGAACAAGTCAATAATTTTGCCGGCAATATGCTTGAAGTTAGAAATGACAAAGGCAAACGTTTTCTGGTGATGAGTGAATGTGCTTTTAAAAGCCTAACTTTGAAACAAATTCAGAAAATTGAAGCACACGTTGAAATCATTTATTCGAATCTTAACACGATTGAAAAGAATGGAGGCGGCAGTGCACGTTGTATGATGGCAGAAATTTTTCTACCAAAATCCTAATTTCATTAATGAATACCCGTTCTGTTTGGGAAATTATGAATTTAAAAATAAAATGATTAAAAAATGTTAATAAATGTGAGATTTTACAAAAAATCTGTTTTCTTTCTTTATTTCATAAAATTGAAGTAAATCACGACAATTTCGAAGATATTTAGAATCAATTAAAATAGAAATATTTCCGAGTATTTTTCTGAGAAAAGTGAATATGAGAATTTTCCCATTTGATCCTTTTTCACATATATCTCCTCTATGGTCTAGTGGCTAGGATATCTCGCTTTCACCGAGAAGGCCCGGGTTCGATTCCCGGTAGGGGAATTATTTTTGGAAAATTTTTTTGTATTCCAACATTTCTAACTTTCTCTGGTTTATGTCGAACTAGTAAAAGAAATGTTCAAGTCAGCCACTATGTTTCCATTAGAAATAATATTATTTCTAATAAAAAGACAGTGGCTGGTTCAAGTATGCCTGTTCTTCCTGGTCAAATTCGCAGAATCACATTTTTGTTGGAAGAAACTAGAGAGGAGAGAGAGAGAGAGAGAGAGAGAGAGAGAGAGAGAGAGAGAGAGAGAGAGAAAATTTTATGTTAAATATCTAAAAAAAGACAATGACACTTTCAACGACATTTTGAAAGACATTTTTGATATTTTAAGATGTGAATGAAAAAAGAGATAATCGGAATTTAAAAAAAAAATTTCCCCTACCGGGAATCGAACCCGGGCCTTCTCGGTGAGAGCGAGATATCCTAGCCACTAGACCATAGAGGAGTATACAAGTATGTCTATATTTTGCTATCATATGTTGTCACTATCAGCTGTTTTTGCATTCCAAACAAATATGTATTTTCTACTGTGGCAGTGATACGTGAAACAGTATGGGAATCATGACATGATGTAAAAAAAAAACTTTCTAATTTATCTGAAAAAAGTCATGGATTACACACATAAGCATAAAATATATAATTTCAAATACTAAAGCTTTTATAAAAAGGAAGAAACATTTTAAATGAAAATGTTTTCAGAGTATCATTAAGTTAATTCATATTGTCATTTTTGCGACATGACGATCAGTATAATGTGATATTTTTGATGATCATTTCGCCGATTTGATCAAAATCAAGGGCATTTCATTCACAAGCATCGGTGGTTCAGTGGTAGAATGCTCGCCTGCCACGCGGGCGACCCGGGTTCGATTCCCGGCCGATGCAAGTGATAATTTTTTTTATTTTTTTTTTAAATATTTATACAAGATTTTTAAATTTTTTTCGCCATTTGTAGAAAATATTATATTAATAACTGCTCAATATCAACGTAAATAGTTATACTTCTGAAAAAACACAAGTAATGAATAATATTTTCAATGAAATCCGAATTTTTTTTTGCCAATAAGTTATTACTATATCCAATCACATATCTCATAATTTTTACGGTCATCGCAAACAATTTTTTATTCATGAATACAAACAATTTATGGCTTGAAAGTTTCATAACTAAAATAATTTACAGTTTATTAAGAGAAATGTGATTGGCAAACAAGATATGAAGATAAATGCGAATTAAAAAAATATTCCGTTGAAACACAAAAAAAGGAGGAAAAAATAAAATTCAATTGAAAATGGTAAGAAGGTTGAAAAATGAAAAAAAAAAAAATGTTTGACTTGCATCGGCCGGGAATCGAACCCGGGTCGCCCGCGTGGCAGGCGAGCATTCTACCACTGAACCACCGATGCTTGTGAATGAAATGCCCTTGATTCTGAACAAATCCGCGGAATGATCATCAAAAATATCACATTATAGTGATCTTCGTTGCAACAGCTTGTTATCACATGAGATAATCCGACGGTACTTTATAAAAAAATGTCCCAAATTGGTTTTTTTCTCCTTTTATCCTAGCTTTTATCAGTTGACATTTTTTTTATCGCTTGTTTGTTTGAACAATTTCAAAAGCATTGAACAATTTACGACACTTTTTGTATAGATTGGATGAAACAAATGCCAAATAATTTATCTTTTTTTTTTTAAAACATATCGTGTCTCTCAAATTAAATTTAATTGCAAGTCATTGAATAGATATCTGCCAATCATGTCAGAGAAGTGATATGTGTACGTGTTATACAATAATAATGTTAGCTTTGTTTAGAAAATATGATATCATCAATAATGCTTCAAACAAAATTTTGTATAAATTGAATGTACATTTCCATAATAATATCAGTACGCTTTAACAATCAGTTTTGTTAACACGTCGTTCAATTCCATTTTCATATTCAATTTCAACAATGAGTGAAAAACTTGTGCTTTATAACTTGGACATTAGTCCACCAGTTCGTGCAGTTAAAGTGCTTGCCAGATTACTCGGCCTTGAACTTGAAATTCGGTAAAATTAAACTCGAATTTGGCTAAAATATTTCATTAACTTTGGTTTTTTGTTTTTTTTTTTCTTTTAATTTTGTTACACAAAAACAGTGACATCGATTTATTCAACGGCGAACATTTGAAGGAACCATTTGTAAAGGTAAAATATAAATTTAAGTACAATTTTTGTAATTCTTTAATCCAGAATTAAAATACTATATTTTATTTTAGCTCAATCCAGAGCATACGGTGCCAACTCTAGTGGATAATGGATTTTCAATTTGGAACAGTCATGCTATTTGTGCTTATTTAGTTGATAAATATGCAAAAGATGATTCATTGTACCCGAAAGACCTACAATTGAGAGCTAAATGCAATCAACGTTTATTCTTCGATGATGTGAATTTATTCAATCGTTTGCGTGATTGTTCAATGGTTATTTATCGAGGTGGCAGCGAAATTCCGCAAGAAAAACTTGACGCAGTTCATTCATCTTATGAAATTTTGGAAGCATTTTTAGCAACCGATCCATTTTTAGTGAGCAATAAACTGACGATTGCAGATATTTGCGCAGCAGTTAACGTACTTCCACTTGAAATTTATGTTCCACTTCAAAGTGATAAACATTGTAAAATCCAAGCATGGTTGAAACGAATCAGTCAAACGATCCCATTCTTTGATGAAATGAACGTACAACTTGTTAAGGAATATCGCGAAATGTTAACTGATCTTCGAGAGAAAAATAAACAAAAATAATTTAAATAAAATCTTACAAATAATGAGGTGAAATGACATTTGTTATTTTAAATAAATAAATAAATTGAAAAAAATAAAAAATTAAAAATATGAAAAAAATAGTTTTTTTTTATTGAATTTTTGTCAAAAATACAAGTTTTTCATACAAATTCTGCATTATTCTAATCATATTTTAAATGATTAAATTAATTAATTTCATCTTTACTTCGAACTCAAGTTCAAATTCTGAGAGAAATTGACATAAAATCATATGTTTTGAGAATTTTGCGCTCTTATACATAAATCTCAAAGTCATTGAAAAAAAATTATACTTTGCCTAATGAAACTTAAAGTCTTAAATCTTGAAAAAAAAAATATATTTTCCAAGGTCACCTTTCTTTGACGAGAATTTTTACACAGAATGATTTCATATCATGGGGGGGAAAGGGAGGGAAATTAATTCTGTTGCATTAAGTTTTAACGCTTTGCTAATGATTCTATCTCGAGCTTTACTCCATACATATTTTTCATGTGAGAATATAAATGAGAAAAAAGTACTGAAATCAGTTAGCAGACGACAAAATTTAGAAAATGGTAAAAAGGTTGAAAAAAAAAAAAATGTTTGACTTGCATCGGCCGGGAATCGAACCCGGGTCGCCCGCGTGGCAGGCGAGCATTCTACCACTGAACCACCGATGCTTGTGAATGAATTGCCCTTGATACTGAACAAATCCGCGGAATGATTTCTACTGTGTATTTTAATATGGCAACTTGCCACGATACTTGCTCGCTATTTCTGTATTTTTTGTCTTTTTTATCCACATTTCTAAACTAATTTTTTTTTTACGTCTATGTTGCCCAAATGAATTAAATCTTTTTAAATTGACTTTTAATCATTATTTTCCTAACCTAAAAAAAATTGAAGTGACAAAAAAACCTCATGAAATATTATCATGTTCATAGAGTTAAAAATATTTGCATTATGTTTCTCATTTTTAGTTGGATTTCCTCAAAATAAGATAATAAGAGCAGGCCGTGCGACATAGCTGTTGAAGATTAAAAATTATTTAAAAAATTATTGAATGAACGATCATTGAAATTTCCACATACCGATAAAAATGTTGCCATTGTACAGTTTATAATGCCATATCCGGTGAATTGAAATGATTTCTGAGATCGTTGTAAGATAAGCACGAGATATTTTTGCTCTTTGACTGAGTAATTGTACCACATTGCGCCATATGTAATTTTCGATGCATCATAAACAATATGTGTTATTTTTGTAGCAAAATTGCAAAGTACATAGCAAAAAATCGTTTGAATTAATTGATTATTTAAGCTCAACATCATTTCAAAGTTGATGCCTTCTTCACGAAATGCCTGGAAAAATATTTGCTTTCAATATTAAAAAAAAAAAAAAAAAAAAAAAAAAAATGGAATCTGTTTCACTTACTTCATCGAATACAAATACATTGATTGCCAAAAATGCAACAAAAGTGAATAATTCAAAGAAGAGTGGTCCACTTGTGATATTTTGCAGATCATCCATTGCCCTGAAGACAATATAGGCATACATTAGCTCGAATTAATATTTGACATTTTTTTTTTCTATTGAAATAAACTTACTTCAAAACTCCAGCATGTAATTCAATTGATTGTTTTAAAAATTGTTTTGTTTTTAATGTAAAATTAGTGTTTTTTAAATGAGGTTTGTTTTTTTCCGATTCTAAAGAATTGCGCTCCATTTCATCGTCAAATATTTTATGGAAATCGTCGGTGGCCATTGCATAATCGACAATCAATCCGTCAATAAATTTATGAAATGCATAAAATATTGAAATCATACTCGAGAATATAAGCATGTAAAAATATACGGTGAACATTTGCAAACAGAGTTCAACATAAAATCCCAAATAAGTTTGTGTATTAAATGGCAATCTGAAAAAAAAAAAAAATAAAAGAATTATTCATAGAAATAAGCACAGTACAAAATATACAAATTATTATAAATGCAAACGTACACCACAGGAAATGGAAAATTCCAAATGAGTTCACTTGGCCATTTGAATAGAAAATGTGTAAACGGTGGCAATGCATTTGGAAGAAAAAAGAACAAAACTGTATAGATTCCACCGCGACGTAAATTTTGTGTCACTCGGTTATTAGCATTTTCACGTATTGTGTGAAAATCTTTCATTTCGCGATTTATTCGAATTCCTTTTGAATATAAAAAAAAAGAGACATTTCAGTTTTATCTTCATTTAAATTCTAGTTACTTGTTTTAATTCATTTATCTAGTGGTTTGACACTCTTCAAACTTACTTGTTTGAACAAGTTTGTCCAGATGATCGATGGCTTCAATGACATTTTTACGCTTCAATAATAATGCCAAATAAATTATTTTTATTGATGAATTTGCAATGAAGTATAGCACTCCACTGGAAGCAATTTTAAAACTGTTACGATTGAAATAGCAGAATGCACCGATCGGTATTGTTGTTACAAGCATCGAAACAAATGCAAAATATTCAATGAATCGTCTAGTGATCGTGATGAAACCCAAATCAAGTGGCGGTCTTGTATAAATATCCAAATAACGAAGAATTTCCTTTGTTCCCGTAAGAAATTCCATTTTTTTTTTTTACATTTAAATTGTTACAAATTGTTTTTAAGAAAGAATAACCGTTGTTGATTTAAGAATGAAAATTATTTTCAAAGAGAAAAACCTTTTTTTTATGTCAATTTGTATCACTTTTCAAATGATCCTTCCCGATTTAATTTAAAATTTAAACTGAATTGATTGCTCACACTGAATTGTATTTATAGTGATATTTGAGTTTTGTTTCTTAGGAAACAATTGTAATTTGGGCATAAATTTTGAATGTGCTGAGCACGAATTAAAAACAAATCAAATTGAAAATTCAAATTGACGTTGTAAGTTTTCATACAATATTCAAAAATTACATCTCATGATAATCACAAGTAATATATGTAGGGCCTGGTGCGAAATAGATTTTAAACGTTCTTTTGTTCGACCGTCATTATCATTATTTGGGAAAATTCTAATTCTTGCAATTATTATGAATGTTGGACAATTTTTTCTTATATAAGCTGCAATTGTCCGATGCATTTTAAGCCATTTTCGATGTTTTTTTTTTCTTTTCATCGATTTCTTTTTTATTAATCGTTTCACATTGAAATCGGCCCCAAAGAAGTTAATTCTAGTTAAAGTCATATCTTGCGTGATTGCATTCATAAGGAGCTAGCATTTAGGTCATAATTAAGTCTTTAATAATTAGGAACAATTACATTTATCTCGAAATAAAATGAACAATGAACAATAGCTATTGTAAAATGGAAATAAATTTTCGACTTGATGATTTTGAGGTAAAATAACGAAAAAAAAAAATTCATTCTCCCTTCGATTTTAAATGAAAAATGTATGGATTTTATACATTTTTAATACGATAATTTCTCAGTTTTTGGAAATTTGAATCTACCTTTTGAACAATTGAGAATCGTTTCATTCAAAATGTGCCTTTATTTTTGACAAATATTTGTCGACTAAACTGAAAAATCTTTGTTATACGAGAATGAACACATTATTAGAGAGAAGTTGTACTTTTTATTAGCTGAAAAATAGATCAAATTATTGTTTTAAATCGAAAAATTAACCCATGGTAATTAATGTTTCTACCAATTAACCCAGTCCAACAGGTCAATGATCAAGATATATAATCAAGGTAACTTTTACATGTATATTCGATTCATATTTTAACACTGAAAACTGAAATTTCAGAAGGACTAATAAATAGTTTTTTTTTTTTGCATGTCAAAGTAAATATTATATTTTTATTTTTAGAAATTCAAAAATTGCAAGTAAATGGAAAGAACCGCGATTTACCTATAGATTTAGCTTTTAAAAAATCCTAATTAAATGAAAATTTAAGATCAATTTAAGATAAAACTTGTACTCAACCAATGCCATTCTTCGCAAATTATATTGATCTCTTCATTGAATCATTTCAAAAATAGCTAGTTAAACGACTAGTTATCTCTCCATCTTTATTTCTTTTTTTATTACCTCTTCACTTGTATCAAATTTTCCATTTTAATTTCACTCATGATGAGCGGCTCATCTCTCTTCCTTGACCTCACTTTCTCTCCCTCTCTACATACTTGATGGTGATGTTATTCGAATTGACGCAGAATATGGTTAATAATTCTCACTGAATTTTAAGCATAAATTCATGTAATATTTACGAATCGATGGATATAGAATCAAACCAAAAGCACTTGAACCACTTTGTATTTAGTTATTCATGCGATGGTAATCGAACTATTTACCATATTTTCTTTCTAATTGAAACGTGTTTTAGACAATTTTGAATCAATTTCAATGAATAAAATGAGCAAATAATGTTTCATTTGGCGTAAATCGAAATACATAATCCATAACAAAGGAAAATAATAATAATAATAAGGTGCTGTAAATCATTCATCAAAAAATAATATAAATTTGTTGTATTTGTTGAGATATATAATAATGCTTTTTATTGTCTATCAATTAAACCAACATAAAAAATATAATAATTCAACAATCATAGTCAAAAACCAAAAGGCAAAAATTCGAATATCAACAATCAAAATGAATGACTTAAGCAGGTCAAAATAAATCGCAATACAATTATAATTCAATTCTAGTTTTTTGATAGACATTAAAATTCAAAATAAATACTAGTAAATAGTTAGATTGACATGGATCGCTATAAAATTGAATGCCCTGCACGCCAAATGGACTGATGAATTTAAAAAGCATATTCAGTTTTGCAAAGATGGATGCGAATAAATTTTGGATTTCTAAATGTTTGTAGTACGAACTTCGTATATAGAGATAGTGCATTCCAGTCGCTTGAATTATATCAATAATAATATTCAATTAAAGCTTTGGAATGGATAAGGAGTACACGGAGTTGATTGCGGGTAAATTTCTTCTGTTTGATCGGAAAATATATAAATTAAGTTACCGCAATTCATGTAAAATTAATTCCATCTATAATTTTACGCTGAATGTGGTAACTTACTTGATATATTTTCTAACAAAACAGAATAAATTAACAATCGGTAACAATTAACGCAATCAGTAAAAAGTTCACCGCACTAACCCAAGTTACCGCATTTTGCTGTACAAAAACCGCGTTTTTTTGTGCGTGCAAAGTATTTATTCACCTGTAGAACAATAGGCAAATGAATAACTTACAATTTGTATCCAAAATGTATAAGAAAACTGGGTTTTTGAAAATCTATCGTTTTCATATTTCATATATAAAGAATTCATTGCTAATTTATTTTTTATGGGTTGAATTTCACGTCAGTCGAAATAGTATTTGCGCGTCTGTGACACTCAAATGCCAAAAAAAAAATAAAAAAATAAAAATGTTGAAAACAAAATTAGCAAAACTAAAGAAAAATAATTGTGGAATTTGTAATGATAAATAATCAGGAAAATTAATGAAAACGCACAAAAAGTGTTGAATTAGTACCAATGTAATGATATTAAATATAAAAATCGATAAATAAATATTTCGATAAATATGTAAAAGATTTGTATTGGCTTTTATTTCATCGAAAAAGAAGAAGTATGAGTGAAATGGATTTTGTTTCAAAATATTCGGAGAGCAATAGTTGAATTGAATATTGTTTGAACCACAGGTCATATGCCAAATGTTTGATCTTTTCATTTTTATTGTAAAATTTTGAAAAAAAAGTTTTTTTTTCAAGAATTGTTTTTGATTTTATTTGAAAGTCTTTGCTTAAAAACGTAGAAAGTTCAACATATCATTTACTACAATAGGGAAATGTTGACTGACTTCTCTTTTTTTAAATTTTTTCCGACAAATAAAAAGTATTTTCATTCTCTTCGAAATGATTGACTTATGCGTGAGAATTTCAATAACTTTTTTCCGTAATTTTGTCTTCAATTTAGCTTATCATATTCCTATTTATGTCACATGCAATACAATTCAAATTTTTACATTTAGAAAAAGTTTTGTAGAAATTATTCCAATTTCATTTGTAGTGGGGAAAAAGAGAATAAAAGGGTTTTATTCATGTTAGAAAATCAAAATCAGCTATTTAAGGCATATGTTGCACTTCAAAAAGAATAATTATCTTTTTATTCGATCAAATCACTATTAGAATTTAGTTTTTTTTTTCACTTTTCAGAACGAATTCAGTTGTGAAACATTTCAATTCGTGAAAAGTTGCTAAGTTCATTTGTAATATTTTCATTTTATTTGCCAAATGTAACTTCCATATTGAAAAAAACATATTTTTGCCATAAATTTATTTGGAGATTATCAAATAAAATGAAACCGTTAGAAACGAATCAGATAGTTTTGACTTGGCTTTGTGTTTATCCAACGGATAAAACAACCAGCGCAACAAGAAAAATTTTATATTTCATTTTTAGCTGTGTCGTATTCTTTGGAATTTTAATTAGCTTAATAGCTAGCATCGCTTTCTTTCTGAAATATGTGTCTACTGATTTGGAAGTGGCTTTATTTGCTGCTTCACAAATTGCAGCCGCAACGAGCATATTATATGCAATTATAATAACACTGTTTTCACGTCATGGAATCAAAGATATATTTCAAAAATTGAATGAAATTTATGATGCAAGTATGTTATAAGAAAAAAATGAATCATTTTAAATGATTCATAATTAGAAATTTAAAAAAAAAATCCATTTATGTTTCCACATCAAAATCAGATGAACAGGATGATGCATTCCCATTTCTAATGCGAACGAATAGACAATGTGAAAAAATGTGGAATTTATACTTCAAATTCGCAATGGGAGGATTCTTTTTTGTTTTACCAATTATGTCAATAATTTCGTCCTTGATCTGTCTTCAACTTAGAGGGCATTTTGATTCAAAAAATGTTTATCATGCTAATAAGTTTACGTGAGTCATCGCCATGAACACTAAATTTCTTTTAAATAGAAACTGTCTAATTATAAACAGAAATTGTCTAATTATTCAAGTTTGCCATGGGATCAAGAAACTCCACAAGGATATTTTGGTGAAATATGCATTTCAATTATTTGCATTGAAGCATATCTAATTGACAACGGTGCACTCCTTCTGTTATTCATATCTATGTGTTTACATCATCAGACCTTTTTTATTATGGTTAAAAATACAATAATGAAATTGAATCAATTCGATAAGAAAGCAAAACAAAAAGAACTCATTTGTAATTTGATTCGTTTTCATATTTCAGTTAAACAGTGAGTGGAAATCAAATTGTTTAATCCAAATACTTAAAATTCATTTCTTAATTTCAGATGGTTTTTGCATTCAGCACAAGTCTATAGCCACATCGTTTTAATTCAATTGATTTGTAGTATGCTATTTTTGGCTTGTATTTTATTTCAATTGGATTTGGTAATTATTCCGCACCATGAACGAAATTATGTGCAGTTTTTCCACTTTTTTTTTTAAATTTCGTTTGGTTTTTGCGTGTGTTTTGTGATTTTTATGAAAAAAACAATTGTTTTCATTTGTTTTGTATTTTTTTTCTCTAATTTCTAGCAAAAAATATTATTCTCAATTAGAATTCGAAGCTAATATTTGAGCTTGAATTTGAGTGAACGTTCTTTTTTCTCTCCAATTTTTCTTCATATTTTAGCAATTGGATCATATTGATAGAAATGTGTTAACAATTTTAGCTGCAACGACAGTCAGTTTTTCAAATTTATTCATTTATTGTTACTTTGGAAAAGTGGCCACTGAAAGTTATCAAAACATGGCCGATTGTTTGTATGAACCAAATTGGTGGGAATTACCATGTGACTTACAAAAGTATTTTATTCTCATGAATGCTAACATGCAACGGTTAATTTTTTATCATGGTTTTGATGTGGCCGTTTTAAATTTGGAAACATTTAGCAAAGTAAGTGTGAGAAAGAAGTTATCGCTCGGTGGCATGTCGTACAGTTTTTTTTTTACCAATTAGTTTTAGGCTATTTCCTTCTCTTCTACTATTCATTCTCTTATTTTCACATTATTTTTATTTTTCTTTTTCTTTTTATTCAAAGTTTTTAACATACTTCAGTTCTAAGTAAAATAATTATTGTATTTCCCCTGACTCTCCTGAGACAGGCTGGTTCTACCATGGTTTTCCGGATCCAATCTTGGAATTGAAGCTTCTCTTTAATATCGCCCCACTCCTAATTGTATCTCTTTGCTAAAGTCGTACCATGGGCGGAATTTATGTTATTTATGTATTCATTGGGTCTATGACCAGAATGTTTGCTATCTTGCTAGTGAATACATATTGACATAAATTTAAGTTTCGTGATAAATAAATAAATAAACTCTTAATTTTTTACTCATTTTTCAAACTCAGAATAAAAAATCTCACTTTTTCAATATTCTGTTTAAATTTTTCAGTTGATCAGATCGGTTGTGAGTTACTTTTTAATGTTCCGAACTCTAAATACAAAATAGGAGAAGGAGACAACGCTGTGTTCAAGACCATTAACTTCAATATAAGAGAACGCTTGATGCAAACTAATATGAAAAAAAGAAACCAATCAACATGATGCCATCAATGATATCTATTCAAGTTGATGACCACATTTTAAGCCATTGATTACGCACTTTCCGCAACAAAATTTACTCAAGATAATTTTGATTTCATTTGTTAGATCTTAATGCACGTAGGTACTTGTGCATTCCAGTTTATGTGTCTTTATTCAAAAAGAAATAATGTTATTGCAAAGAAAAAAAAATGTCTTCTTCAATCGAAAGAGTTCATGATATAAATTGATTGCAGCACTTTCGACGTAAAAAACAGAGACACATGAAATGTCCATTTGCATTTTACAGTGATGACATTTGGTTTTTATCACAATTTCATACAAATTGAAGTGAAACATTGCATAAAATTTGTATAAAAATCGCATTGAATGCGATTGTTAAGTACGATTTTATGAGCTAAAATGATATCACATATTTGCCGATAAATTTATAGGTAACTATAATTTTAAATTCCTTTTTGTTTCGTTGAAAAAATTTACCAGCTCATGAAATGGTTTATAAAGCGGATGAAATCAAACTGATCATCAGTTTACATGCTATTCTTGAGTTATCTGGTTGCAAAAATTCATTTGTTCTAATTGACATTGTATATGTAATTTTGAATAAATAGTTTGGAAATCTGAATATCGAACCGTTTTAAATATATGTATTTTGTCGTTAGAACAATGTTGCAAATATTATTAGTGACATTTGTGTTTTCTTTGGCTATTGTTGCTCCGCAGCCCTTATTTTACTATACGCCACAACCTCAAGCAATCAAACCGTAATATTATTCAAAAGATTAGATCGCGAAATAGTTTGTTTTTTTTTTGTATTTGTAAAAATCTATTTCTCTGTTCAATATTCACAGTTCCATTCAATACGTCTTATTGTATCCGCAATATCATTTGTTGGGACCAAAAGGAGGTGATAGTGATGGTGATGGTGGCGGTGGCGGTGGAAGTGGCTGGGATAGTTGGCAATCTTATTGGAATCAAATTAATTGGGGCTTTTGCAACACGGGTAGTGATAACAATGATTTCCTCCGAGCAGTAATACCACCAACAGTTGATACAAATTTGCCCGTCAAAGAGCCTGAAAAACAAACAATGGAAAAGGGAGAAAAATCCGATAAAAAACCATCGAAACCATTTTATTACGTGCTTCCACCATCGCCAGATTTCAATTACTATTATCCGCAACCGAATCTATTTGATCAACAAAATATGTTTCCAAAAAAATTCGCGACCAATCCATTCAAATTTCCAAAGGTGAATTCCGAAGCAAATTCCGTTAATGAGCAGGTTAATCCAAGAAATGATGAATTCGATGAACAATCAAAAGTAAATTTACCATCTCAAGACACAAGCAATGAACAATTGAATGAAAAAAATGCCAATTAACATTGAAATAAAATGCGCTTCTTTTCTGAACACATAATTCGTTTATTGATGATGAACTTTTCCAATAATAAATATCTTTTCAAATTGATTATAATAAGTAAAAAAATTTCTCTTAATAAAATACACACAAAAAACCCGAAATAAAATCAATTGTATTTGCGTTTCATATCACGTTATGTCAATTTTTATTAATCCTGTTTTCTCTTCAATGAAATTCAGTTGAATGAATTAAATAAATATTTATGAATTTTTATGAATAATTATGATGAACACAATTTGGGGATTTACGTTGATGTTGATTCAGTATATTCATGCGATTCCGTTTCTTCGTCTAAATAATTTACTTCCGTTGTGACATCATAATAATCAATAGTTGGCGATTCAGTTTCATTTTCATATTCAATTTCTTCTTCGACTGGATCATGTTCAATTGGATCAATTGGTTCAACGTTACTTGGATCATGTTGATGATATTGTGGATTAATAATTGCTAACGAAGCCGGTCGACTGAGATCATGATATTTATATGTTGAATAATAGCTTTGAATTCGTTGTACAAAATTTTCTAAAAATGTTGGAAATCTTGACACCGAACCAATGGCCCAAATTCGTAATGGTAGTTTCTGTGTGATAACCATTGCATTGGATGGTTCAAAAGTAGCTAGCCAATTTGCGGGAACAGCCATAAATGGTAGAGTTAATTGTCGTACCTCATCAGATAATGATGATGATGATGATGATGATGATGTTTCGTTTTTCTCACTTTTTTCACTTTCTATATCGATCGCTTTGGTGTCATTAAATACCGGTTTTTCTATCTTGTTCGTCACATTGACACTGATCGGTTTCGAGTTCAAGGTTTCAAAATTTGCTAGTTTTGACTGATCTTCTATCGTTTCTGGCCGTGGAAATGGACGAACACTTGGCGATATTACGAGCAACCAAATCACAATAGTCCACAATAAATTTGCACATTTTTTTTCAATGGAAAACATTTTGATTTTTATGGATTACTTTTACTTCTACATGGAATTACGAACACTTAATTTGTTTTTGTTTTTTAATCGATTTTTTTTTTGCAAATTTCGTTTTATCTTCAGAAGTTCAATTTGAAATTTTTCAATGGATTTTTTTTTACAAATTTTCAAAGTTTGTTTTTTTGTTCAATCGTTGTTTTTTTTTTTTGCAATCTAAAAAAAATTCCGTAAATTTCTCCGTTCGAACAAAAAAATCTGTACAATTGCTTAGCGAAAAGCCGACTACAACATAATGAAGTAACTTGGCACACACCATTGACTTTCTTCAAATGTCTCATTCCACTTATCACATGATAAGATCTTGTCACACTCCAATGAAAACGTTTACCACCACTTCGTTGACTTTTGATTTTCTTGCAAAATGTGAAATAGTTTTCAAGTTGAAGCCAAAAAGAGAATCCGATGAAATGGTTTTCATTTAATTGGTTTTAGTCGGTTGTGCATGTCTGTGTTTGCTTATTATCCATTGATAATATGAACGAAGCATCTACAAAAAAAAAAAAAAATAAATAAAAATAAAAACCATATATACATCAAGTCATTTTATGTGACAATAACGGTCCGGTATTGTTTATTTCGAGTGAAAGTCTTTCACTAATGAATCATATACAGAGCGATACAATAATAATATTGCTGGTTGTTTTCGTTTAAATGGCAACTATTGCTGCTGCAAAACCAGTTATAGTAATTGGTTATTGTTTTGTTGCCATTGATCATCGCAATTCACCATATTGAAACCGTAAAATGAAAAAAAAAAAAAAGAAAAATTATACTCATTTTTATTCAAGTTAGATGTTATGAGAGTGAAACTCCTTTTATATCAAGTTATAATAGATTTGAACATAATAGGACAGACTTTTAATTCATTAGGTAATGAATGTTGATTCAAATGAATTATTGTGTAATTTCTAATGAGATCATTGAATCGTTGGAGGAAAACAGACAGAAAGAAAAACGCAAGATTTTATACCAGGAACAATAAAAATGATTTTAATCATTGTTTGTTTAATGCATTTATGAACCTTTTATTTTTGGAAAAAAATCATAAAATTTAAACATTTTCGGAAATAAATTCTAAAATCATTTTTCAAACATTTGACAATTTGATTTCGCATAAATGGAATTTCTTTTGATCGATTTTTTTTTTTAAATTTACAAATCTTGTTAGAATCGATAAAACTTAAAGGAAATCTGAAAATAGTAACAAAAAAATTAGAAATTTTAATGTTTAAACCAATTCTTACTCAGTCATAATTCCCGCTGTTTGGCAGTTCCAATATGTGTCACGAATTGTTGCTGGTAACCTAAATGTCAACAAATGTTTTTTTTTTTCTCTTTTTTTTTTTGAAATGTCATAACCTCAGAAGACATAACCTCAAAAGCTATCATTCAATGTTAATTGCTGCCAAAAGATTTCTGCTAATTTGATTCCAAAATGGCAATGAATTTTACATCAAAGTTATTTTCAACTTTACGGTGAGTGATTAAGTGGCTAATATTGAAAATAAACATTAACTAAAATCGTTAATGATTTCAGTGCATTTGCATCGCCGATTAAAAGCGTTCAGTCAATTGCACCATTCCATTCGATGGGTCAACCGACATTGACACAACCATCAGCAGGAGGTGCTTGGAGTTTATTATCGATGCGAACAAATATACGAATTCATTTTCCAAAACCACGCGAACATAAGCGTGTTCTGAATCATGGATTTTACCAAAGAATGAAAACACGGGGTGGACGATTGATTATCATGCGACGCATTTTGAAAGGCAAACACGTTTTATCGCACTGAATTGAACATAATTTAAGAAATTCAATAAATTGGCATTGTTAAATTTCCTCTTCTGTAGAAATAAATGTAATAGTTTCATAAATGAAAGTGAACAATTGTGCAATTTTATTCATTGTTATTGTGTGAAAAAAAAAAAAAAATGCAAACTGAACATCAATGTTTAGCTCTGAATGTTCAAAGAAACAAATGAAAGGGGTCACAAAGTTTATTACTTTGTTCACAATTACATGGAGAGAAAACAAATGAATGAATGAATGAAAGAAAACAAAAGTTACATTCTGGTTTTGTTGTTTTTTCCCCCGAAATTTCTTTATTAATACCTCTCTTCCAAGAGGGAACTCTACAAAATGTACAGTATTGCAACCGTTCTTCACTGTTTGGTAATTTTGTATTTTTTCATATTTTATTTTTTTTATTTTTTTTTTGTTTTTGTATTTTATGTCATAATTTTATAACGCTGATTTAGTTTTATGTTTGATTTCCTGCTTTAGTTGATTACGTTTATTTTTCTCTGATTCCTTTTTGAATTTTCTTTTTCTATTTTCTGATTCTTGAGCATTTTTGTTCATTCTGCAGTATTTGTTTTCACTGAAAAGTTGCATGCCAACCGTTTGGGTAATGGTTTATCGATTTGTTGAGCTGCCTCTTTTTTATTTTCTTTATTTTTACTTCCGGATGATGGTTTGTTTGATTTGGCTTGTGGCGTTTTCACTGGTGACTTGTTGTTTTCCACTGGATTTGCTTTTTGCTCCGTTTTCTGCGAAAAAAAAGACCGAGATTTTATTAAAAAAAAAAAAAAAAAAAAATGATGATTCATTGCTTAAAACAAAAATCGGTGCAGTAATCTAAGAAATTCCAGAAAAAATAGAATTTTATAATAAAATAATGATGCTCACCTCATCCGGTTCAACATTGATTTCATTTTGTTCCATTGATTTATCCAAAGTTTCATCTTTTATCGCTGAATCATTATTTGCATTGGATTTCCCTTTGACACTTTTTCTAGCTGCCTGTAAGGGAATGAATGCACTGCTGGATCCATTTTTGGTTTTCAACTTTTGTGGACCTTCCGGTGAATTATGCGTAACATATTGATTTGATTGTTTAGTTGGACTATCGTATTGAGGTGTTGACATACGAATTTGTTGCGGTTGAAAAACGAATGGTTGCGGTCCTGGTATTATTTGTTGCATCATTTGCATTGGGAAATTTGTTGTATGCATATTTGGCACGCAATACACCGGTGGATGCGGCGCGAAATGCATCATATTCATTGGTGGCATCATGTGATGTGGCGGTGGGAAAAATTGCTGGTGATGCATTTGCGGTCCCATATTCATGGACATATTGAGTTGAAATGGATTTGAATACTGATTCGGCTGATGCATATAATGTTGTTCCTGTTGTTGTTGTTGTTGTGGTGGTATTGGCAGCGGTATTTGTTGCAAATCTGGCATATTTTGTGATGGTTCCGTATTTTTTTGCTTTTGATGCCAAGACGGCGGTGGTTTTGGCAAACTTGATGGCAATGGCACACCATTCTTTAGTTCGTTTCCACTAATTTCTGCTTTTGCAAATAGTGCATTCAAATCGATGCGTTGTGAATCCTTATGATTTTTTATGTCTACGTTTGGTTTATTTTGACCGACACCAAGTAATTTCTTAAGAACATCTTCTTCTGTGACCATATTCCGAAGTGGACGTTCTCTTTGATTAACTTTATCAGCCAAATTTACCAGCTCAAAGTCACTAGTTTGCGGTTGTTCCATTGGTTTTCCTCCATTTGTGTTCACTTCATTCGATTCAATTGGTTTATTATTTCGCCATGAAATTGGCGGATCAGCTGGTTTCGGTGAGTTAAATTGTTTTGATTTTCCTGCTTTTTCAGCTGATCTTGTGTGTAATTTTTCAGTACGTTCATTTGCCTTTTTGTCATTTTGTCTCCATACATTCGGAGTTTGATCATCAATATATTCATTCTTTTGACGTTGAATATTTCCATTTGATCGTTGTTTTGGCTCTTTCACTGGGCGTCCTATGAAATTCACATGAATTGGTCGAAAAAAAAAGAAGAATGAAAATGTTAGTTAATCGACATCCAAACATAAATCAAAATTATACAAAGAACTTACCCAAACCATGTGTGATATTTATGAGTACTGATTTACGTAATTTAAACACACATTTCTCAGCGATATCTGGAATTGATGTTCCCAATTCGAATGGTTTATCGAACATCACTTCATAGATGTAATCGACAGCATTAACATTCTCTTGTCGAATGGGATTTGGATCAACCTTCGGTAAAATGGATATAATTGTGCCCCGATTTCCTAGCGGAACCGAATACTGATCTCTGGCTACGACAACACGATCGAAGAGTTCAAATGTGGCCGATGGATCAGGCATTACATTTATATCATTTAAATTCGGTTTATATATGAAATGTGGCTTTACTTGTAAATTAACTTTTCGTATAGGCTGCTCCTTCTGCAAAGATTTAAAAATAATTTGATCAAATCAATGAAATATTTTAGATCTTTTTTTTTTCTTGCATTTATTTTACCTGAACTTTTTCCATCGTCTTTTTTATCTCTACAATGGCCTGTCTTGACAAGCATTCAGTGCCGCATGGCTGTCGTGATATTGATTTTGTTGGCAAATCTTTAAGCCATTGTTGTATTTGTTTTAGGACACTCTCTTCATTCTCCTGTTGACCGTTATAAGCATGAAATCATGTAGAAAATATCAATTGTTAGTTTATTTTTTTCACAATTGTATTATATCATTGTGTGAACTGTGTTTAAATTTGAAAAATGTGTCGATTACCTTTTGCTCTGCATTCAGTTCAGATTCAAATAATGGATCGGTTTGTGCGTTGCTTTGCTTATTCATCAATTGGAATAGACGCGGAAATTTAATGGCATATTCATGAATTAAATTAGTTGCTTCTTGTGAGTAAAGCCATTGATTGTTAATGCTCCGTATATAACCGGGAATCTCTTCATTCTGTGAAATTCAATGAATTCATTGTTGATTACAATAATGAATGCTTTAAAATGTTGATCATCAATGCGTACCTGCTTGAAATGTTTAAGATTAAGTCCAACATTGACCTTTTTATCTGTATCTGATACAGGGTATCGTTTTTCGCCTAAATAAACTAATACACTGCCGCTAATTCGATTGAATATATGCTGTGTGATACCAATCTGTGAACTGGATATATATGAATTTACATAACCCTCCAATTCTTCATAATGTATTCGCTTTGCCAACGTAAAATCTGGCATTGGATGTGCTATCGTTGTGACTGTGAATGTGAATGGAAAAATTAGAATTAAACAAAAATATCGAAATAAAAAAATGATGAAAAATCCTAAATAAAAATGTGAACGTACGTTTTATTCGACCGTTATAGAAATGTGAGTCAGAAATTTTCGCTTCGCATCCATAATAGCCTTTATTCATTAAGAAAACGGTGGAATCTTTAGTAAATACGTCTTCGACTCGTTTAAAATTTTCCATATCTTTTGCATATACAACCAAATCTTGAATAACTGTTATTGGAGCAACGGCCAGTGGATATTTTGACCATATTTTTGATAATGTTAGTTTTCCATCGCCTGTACTTAGATATTCGCGATTCAATAATGGATAAACGTGGAACAATTGTTCTATTTCTCCCAAATCGATGCCCAATCGTAACAAATGACTGAAATTCACATAAATGTTTAAAAAAAATTGTTTCATTTCAATTTGAGTGGTTTCATTGAATTATAACACTCACTGGTCTTTAACATGTTTCGCTAACAACTTAAATTCACCATTTCCACTACTTCCATCAAATTTATCCACACCGAATTTATCAATTTTTGTTTTTGAATCACTGACTGCGCACACTTTTGCTTCTCTCAAATGTGGCCATCCAATATAAACTTCCTTATCTAGAAATTGTTGTGCTAATGTCACAATATCGACTTGTGGTGGTGTTTCATCGATTTTAAGAATCATCGATTCATTACGCGTTGGTTGATGGAATACTTTAACCCGTTTCATTTCTAATTTTCCCTATTTTCCATTTAAAAATTAAGTTAAATTTTCAAATGTTGCATACTTCGAACATGGAATGTTTTCAATTTAAATATTATTTTTGTGCACATACCGAATGTTTTAAATGTCTCATAGTGGGAAAACCGGGGAAATAAACTAATTTTTGTGCACCATTGCACGGCCCTAAAACTAGTTTGTCTTCAGGTACAATGATGTCGGATCGATGGATTTTGGTTTCAGTACAAAAAACGTGACCAATCATCTGTTGTCCAAAGCATTCCGGCAATGATCCATGATCAAGCGAACTATAATCATACTGAAGCATGGGTCCATGCTGATTGCGATTACGTTCATTTTCGCTTAATTGATCATTGCAATCATTCATTGCGTCCATAAGTCGAACTTCATTTATGAATGGAATTAAAACTAATGCCTCCCATTCCTGTTTTTTACCATTTAAATCCGTTTCAAAATCAACCGGATAATAGTCAATAATCTTACTCGATGGATCGGTCATTAATTTATGATAAGGTTTTGGTAATAATTCTTTACTAGCCGCCGGCAATACAGACAATAATTGTTCGAATGGCAAAAATGGTTTGGCCAAATTAAATGATGGTTGGAGATCAGCAAAATTTGTAATATCAGACATGTATGGAGCGTAATGATGTGGATAATACCTAGGGGGAAAGAACGAAAGTAAATAAAAATAAATATTGTAAATATCCTGCAAATATTGTAAATATTGTAAATATTGTGAATATTGTGAATATTTATAAATATACTAAATATCATAAATATGCTAAAGATATGACTAAATATTGTTTAAATTTGAGATTGGTAGTTGAGATCATACTGCATTCGCCTGTGTCTGTAAAATTAAAAGAACTTACTATAGAATAGTACTCCTCACCATAATAGTCGCCATGTTGAATGTTGAATGTTGAATGTTGCATGTTGACTTGATCTCAGCTACCATATCTCAATTTCAAGCAATACTTTTTTTGCCATCAACAATATATTCAAAAATTCTAACTTATTGATAAAAATTCATTGAATTCACTAGATATTTCAAATATTTATGGATATGGTGTGTGTATTTTTAAATCTAGCAAATATTCCATAAATATTTAAATATCGCGTGAATATTCTGAATATCTACTAAATATATATATTCATAAAGGGTCCTCAGCCCCTAGGATAATACCATGACCAAGAACAAACTCCACGATAATAGTAAGAGAGAACCCATTGCAATGCCGTTATATAGCATTTTGTCTGCTCTGCCAATACTTCCCTGCAATAAAATACAAATTTTTTTTTTGTTTTTGAAAATCATATGGTGCCTAGAAGTTTTCAATTAAATTAAGAGAAAATGTGCTTGCTTACTCAGTCATCTCTGGATATTTCAACTTGTTTATGTAATAATCTCGCTTGTGCAATGAAAATTCTTTTTCAAAGAGTTCATCATCGGAAAGTTCTTCTTCTTCTTCTTCTTCCAAATCTTTGAATACAACCTTCCGATCTTGACCATTAAACATAAATTCTTCATTTATATCACTATCACCACTTTCAGAACTACTTTCTTCTGAACCAAAGTCGAGTTTCTATTTAGTGGAAATTATTTAAAATAAAAATGATAAGATTTTTTTTGTTTTTCATTTTCAAACAAATATTCGAAAAGAATATGTTTCAAAGAAAAATTGTGTTTTTTTTCTCTCTCTTGAGATTTTAAATTCAATTTTCCTTGGAAATGTGCAAACATACTTACAGTCTTCTTAATCAGTTCATCTAAATCATTTTTTGTTTCAGGTGTTATTTCGTTTAACATATCACCAAAAGTTTCATTATCATTTCGTTTTGAATCCATATACTTGAGATCTTCATATTTCTCACGGAATAAATCTCGATCAACTTTACTCATTTCATTCATAAAAACTTCAAAACGTTTCAAATTCAATTTTCCACCTTCATTTAAATAACCTGAAAATTGAAAAGTTTCAAAAAAACAAAATTGTGACGTTAAATCATTGATTTTGTTTAAAAAAAAATTCAAAAAGTTAATTGAGTTGTGAAATATACAAACGAATGAAATCATAAAAAAAATACACAAAAAAATTGATTCAGAATTGTGATAAAATAAAAACGGAAATTTCCTAAGCACTAACCATCAATTTGTGGCAATACTGATTTATAAACACGGTAAAGTATTGGCAGTGCATTTGAATTGATATGTAAATTTGGCAAATGTGGTAAAAAATCGTTGCCAACCATAAAGCACATAAAAATCCAATCGTCAATAATTTTCTCCAAATCATATTCAAATTTGAGTTGTGATTTTATTTCAATAAATTCCAATTCTAAATAATCTCGTAACAGTCCCAAATGCAATAAATAAAATTTGGTTTCATCAACTGATGGTGCTCGCTTAGCATTCTTATCAAATTTAACCTGAAATGAATCATCGAATGATTATATAAGTATATTTCGTCATATTATTGAAATCATAATCAAATGGTAATAAAAATGACATTTTAGCACATATGATGCAATACATTGTTGATACACTTACTTCTTCACGCAATAATGCAAAATTCAATTCATGAGTGCACAAGCCCAACATAATCAAATCGGCATCTAAACCATATAAACAATGTCTTGTGTTTGGATCATAATTTGGTTGCGCTTTCAAATATCGTATATATTCCATGACTTTGTGCTCTCCTTCCCCGGGCGTCTGGGAATGAATAAAACAATCACACTCAATGATGAAATTCATTTGAAAATTATACAAAGAAACATTATTTTTTTTTTTTTTTTTTGTCAATATGCGCTTATACAGTTCACCAGCATTCTTTTGATATGCGTAGTTAACATGCACAAATGTGATGAAAAAGAACGATAATCCGATGAACTATAAACATGTTGATTGTTTACAATTCGCAAATGACAGAATGTTTGCATTTATTGAATTCTATTAAATACACTCGTAGTGGTTTGTATGGCATTGCATTGCTATGCGAAAAAATCACTATGCAAGCACTTTAGGCGGTCAACAACAGAAAACAACAAACGTTTTGATAACGTCTTTATACTTTGTCTACATTCTTTTTGAAAAAAATGTTTCTCACTTTTTGTCTTGTATTCGATTCTCTTGTAGTTCATTTTAATTATTATTTTTATTTTTTTTTTTTTTTTTAAATATTTTTGGTTTGACTTTCAAACAAAAACCCAAACATCAAACATAATAAATCACATGAAGCACAAAAATGTCCACTGAACAAATGGCAATTGGTTTACCTCGTGTCCACTAATAATGATACGACAATGCTGCCATGCTGGATCGGTGGACAATTTTAATTTAACAAAATGCTTGAATGCTTGTTGAAGTTTTTCCATGAATTCAGTTCCAGGCGTAATGCAATTACTATCAAAACGGCTTTCTTCGGGCAATTTTTCATTCGCTTTTTTCGCCCTTTCAATCAATTCCAATGCGGTTCGTGCTGACTGGAACCTGCGTATAAAAAATATTTACAATTAGAATTGTCATTGATAAAATCTCTCTCTCTCAATCTCTCTCTCTCTCCATCTCTCTCTCTCTCTCTCTCTCTCAATCTCTCTCTTTCAATCAAAGTGATTTAAAATGAAATGTTCAATAAAAAGTAGCAGACAAAAATGTTTTCGAATAAAATCACCTTCGGCTACGTTGTTGATTCATTTTGGCACGCGGTGCAACGCCATCAACCGCCATAAAAAATAATTTACGTGGTTGAATCATATGAAATAGTGTGTCAATATAATGCAATATATCGCGAAACATTTGTTCCTCACTCATGCGAAAATGAACATTTGAATCGTCTGGATGCGAGCATACGTGAATAATTCCATTCATATCCAAGTACATGTTGTCAAATTGTGGTAGCTAAAATTCGAATCCAATGAAAAAAAGAACAAAAAATAAAAAAAAAAAAACAAACAAACAAACAAATGCAAACAATCAACATTTCACCAAAAATTAAATGAAACTGTAAAATTGTTGTTGTATAATATTTGCGCGCTATCACACGTCACTTGAATTGTGATTTTGAAAGTGTGTTCTATATTAAAGTCAATGAAAATTTATGCATACCTCGGCTGATCCCACCAATTCACTTAAATTGGGATAGCGTTCGCTGATATAGCGAAAAAATTTCGGAACTCCCATGATTCGTTCAAAATGTGCGTATTAATTTTTAATTCACAAACGCCACAGGAAAGATAGAAATCTCGTCTATGGATGCCAAATTCAATAATTCCAATTTGAATGCGATTAAATTTCTTTTCAATATCCTTTTTTTTTCTTTTTCTACATTTAAAAACAATTCTTAAAAATGCTAATCCAATTTGAACATAAAATTTTGTTATTTGCGATTGCAACAGTTTTAAATATTTATTAAGAATCACAGTGCAATAAATATATCTGCTTATTTGATTGATTCACAGCTTATATCAGTGAAAATGCTGAACAGATAGAGTGAAGAAGAAAAAAAAGGTTACAAACTGTCAGTTTGTGGAGGCCATCAATACAAATGCACTGTCATTCAAGTGACTCGTGTTCGTGTGTGTACTAAAAAAAAAGAACACCGAGAAATTCGTGTCCACATACACTCACACACATAGACATCACCATATTTGACAGTTCAGTTGTTTAACGACAACGTCGCTGATTGGCAGCTCATTTGTTGCTTCCCGTATTGTACTCGTTTATTTTTTTTTGTTTCGTTTTTTTTCATTCGATTCATTATGTTTTTTTTTTTTTTGTGAAACATTTTATTAGTGTTTAAGAAATGTGCTAAAATAATGAAGAGACGTTTATTAGGCAGCTTTTGAATGTCCGATTAAATTTAAAAAAAAAAATGAATCGGTCATTCCTTTATGGAATTATTGTTGCATCGTCAACTTGGTGCTTTAGTTTATATTTATATTGGTTGCTGACAAAAAATGCATCCGATAATATGCCAAGAAATATTTTATGGTCACCAAATGGTCAAGAATCACACCAATATGCTCTTATAAAACATAATAATCCAAACGGTCCAAATCATTTGAATGATAATGATGAAAAACAACAAAAAATTCAAGAACAAAAAGATAATCTTTACAAAAAATATAAAAAAGAAAAGAAATTTCGCAAAATCAGTCAGCGATTAAGGGATGAACTAAAACCGATTGAAGCCAATGGTGGCCCAGGTAAATTTTTGATTCATAAAAATGAGTTTTATTCTATTATAATAGAAACTATAGTTTATTTAACGAACGTAAATACATTCACTGATTAATTATTGCAAATCGAAAACTGTTTTTTTTTTTTTTTTTTTTAGATGAATTTGGAATGGTGAAAAATGCCGAAGAGCAATACTTGAGAGATATTGGTTATAAACGTCATGCATTCAACATTTTAGTCAGTGGCAAAATTGGTCTTACGCGAAACATTCCGGATACACGAAACAAACTGTAAAATCTCTAATTAAAATTCATTTTTGATTTCAATTAAATTTTCAATTTTTATCATTCTCTTATCAATCAAGCAATTAATTTATTGTTTTTATAAATGTTTTTTTCTTTGAATCTAGATGTGCAAATGAAAGTTATCCGGTTAAAGACTTACCAACTGTCTCAATAATTATATGTTTTTTTAATGAACATATCGTAACGTTATTACGATCAATAAAATCAGTTTTAGATCGAACGCCATCACATTTATTGACCGAAGTTATTTTGGTTGATGATTTTAGCGATTTGGAAGACTTAAAAGCAAAATTGGAACGTGAAATTGAAATGATGAATGCGGATAAAATTCGAATAATTCGAAATGAAAAACGAGAAGGATTGATTCGATCAAGAGTGTATGGTGCTCGAAGTGCAAAAGGAGATGTACTACTCTTTTTGGATAGTCACATTGAAGCGAATATTGGTTATATTGAACCGCTACTGAATCGAATCAAAGATGATCGTCGAGTGTTGGCCATACCAGTTATCGATATCATTAATCCAGATACTTTTGTTTATACACCGAGCCCATTGGTGCGCGGTGGCTTCAATTGGGGATTACATTTTAAATGGGATAGTCTTCCCAAAGGTGTTTTAGTCGAAGATACCGATTTTTTAGGCCCATTCAAATCTCCAACTATGGCCGGTGGACTTTTTGCTATTGATCGACTTTATTTCACTGAAATTGGAGAATATGATACTGGGTAAATTATCACTTTTTATTTGTTTAAAAAGTTTTTAAACAAATTAATTTATATGTAAATTATTCAATTAATAATCGAATACACAATTTGCATGCATATTTTTTTTTTTTTTTCTTGATATTTTCAGAATGGACATTTGGGGTGGTGAAAATTTGGAAATCAGTTTTAGAGCATGGCAATGCGGTGGATCCCTTGAAATTATTCCATGCTCAAGAATTGGACACGTTTTCCGTAAGCGTAGGCCATACAGTGGAACAAATGGTGTTGATACAATGGTTCGAAATTCACTTCGTATGGCTCATGTATGGATGGATGATTACATTGTAAGTAGGATAAATTTTCTTGAAAATTAATTCCATTTTGTTGGCGAAAATTAAATTTTTCTTTGGATACGTGATCAATATTAACGAAATATTAAATTTAAAATTGTAGGATTACTTCTTTCAACAACAAAGATCTGCTCGCAAAATAGAATATGGAGATATTAGCGATCGAGTTGCATTACGGAAGCGATTGAATTGTAAACCATTTAGTTGGTATATGCAAAATGTGTATCCACAATTGGAAATTCCTGGTGAAACGAAAAAATCGAACAGTTTAGAGAAGGCAGTTTATCAACCGTGGCATTCGAGGTATGTTCTTTAAGAGACAATTTTATCATTGACCACATTTTTGACATAATTTTTTTTTTCGTTTTTGTTCAGAAAACGTAATTACACGGATAATTACATGATTCGTTTAACAAATAGTAGTCTGTGCATATCAGGAAGCGGAGAAAAAGACGGCAGTTTCTGGAAACGAAATACTAATATAATTCTTTCGCCATGTTTACGTGTTAAGGGTCAAGTATGGTGAGTCCATCATTTCCTGTTAATTTAAAAAAAAAAATTTTAAAAAAAATCACACAATTTATGCGTTTGTATTCCAGGTTCGAAACGGATCGACATGAATTAGTTTTAGGTCAAATTTTATGCTTAGAAGCAGCTAGTGCATCAAGCTCATCACCGCCAGTTATAAATAAATGTCATGAAATGGGCGGCGATCAAGAATGGAAACATCGTAATATAAAACAAACGCCAATTTATAATATGGCAGCTGGAACATGTTTGTATGTTGAACAACCGAGAGCTGGTGCTATCGTTCAACTTGGATTGTGTTCAAATGATGCAAATAGTAGCTGGGATCTTGTTAAAAGATCAGTAACATGATCCTTACATTTAGCATATAAATTCCATCTTATGGAATTATAATTAAAATATTGTAGAAAGAATCTACAATCATCTCATGATCAAGCAATTAGTTAATTAATGTTAATAACGACATGTTATTATGTAGATTGGAATTATTTTTTTTTTTTTTTTTTTTAAATATGTTTTAATAAGTATTTTCTTCAGTATCTTTATAGTGATTAATGAAACTTTTCATTCCACTTCTAATTTGCTTTTTTGTATATTTGAAAATTGTGAATCTCCTTTAATGAAAGACAGTATTCATTCATTTGTTTTTTTTAGAGAGAAAAAAAAAATTAGTTTCTATATTGGGTTAAAAATTATGCACAATTTTAGATGAGTATTTTTGTCCAAAACTATAAATAAACATTTTTAAAATGTTCAGCTTGTATACATATTATTGTTTCATTTAAAACGTTTATTCAATTGGCATAGTTATGAATGAATTGTGTCGACACTAACGGCCCCTAGCGATCCTACTCTTCCATCAATGTATTGGAATATTCGAGCAATGGTTATTGCAATTCACTTGGAAAACATTTGTTGTGAATAATAGACAATTATCATCGACGTTTCTATGGCTACCTGAAACTATAAACAATAACCGAATCGACGTCAGCTTGGTTCTTCCTATTCATTTTCCATTACAAACAATTAACAACATATTTTCGAAGAGTGAATATTTTAAATCATAAAAAAAAATATTTTTAAAATAAAGGAAAAAACAAAATGATCGATAAAAATCCAAAAAACAATTTAATCAAATTTAATGTGACTAAAAATGAAATTTTTCAATTAAATGAAAATTACAAAACTGTTCATCGTAAATTGAAAACACAGTATAGCGTTGAATTGTAAGTTATTTTCGAATTTTCTATAAAACGAAAAACTTGCAACGATTGAATTGATTATAATTTTGAAAGGGACAATTTATTCATAAAATTGTTGAATTAAAATTAAATGTTTAACGTCATTTTATGGAGAAAAAAATGTTGAAAAGAAAATTTAAAACAAAAATTTATATCAAATCGACCCATTTTTAGGAACCATAATGCAATCAACAGTGAGACATTCAATCAGGTGAAACTATTTGTGTTGGCCGGAACGCATGATAAATTCACCGAAGATGAATTCAAACATATGAAAGTATGAACGAATGAATATCAAATTGATTTAGAAAAATTTATGAAAATTCCACAATTTATTGTCCGTTAATTCCAATGTTGCCGTAGGAATTTATTGAAAATGGTGGTGCCATTATGATTTTGCTTGGTGAAGGTGGCGAAGCAGAGTTTAATACGAATTTGAATTTTTTGCTCGAAGATTATGGAATGAGTTTCAATAATGGTAAACATTTTAAAAACAAAATGTTTTTAAAATTGAACATTAAAATTCTAAATTCTAAATTTGACAGTTTTTAATTTTTAACATATAACTGTAATGTTTTCAGATTCCACGGTGCGTGCTCATTATTACAAATACTTTCATCCAAAAGAGAGTATGGTGGGCGGTGGAGTGGTTTGTGCCTCAATGTGTCATGCCATATTAGAGCAGAATATTCCAACGATTCCTTATGATTTTACCGACGAAAAGTTGAAAATTCAATTTGTTTATCCATACGGTGCAACACTAAATGTTCGAGTTCCATCAAATATACTTATGACTACTGGGTCTGCTGTATATCCATTCAATCGGCCAATTGCTGGATATTATTGTAATGATAAAAATGGTAAAGTTTTAGCCATTGGTTCTGGATATATGTTTGAAGATAAATACATTAGTGATGAAACAAACATGGCAATTTGGGAATATGTTATTAAGCTTATGATTGATCCTGCACATAAATTCTCGCTGTATGATTTTGCTGATATTGAATTGAGCGATAACACAATTATACCAGATATTGTTTTTATGGCGGAACAACCGAAAATATGCTTGCCCGAAACGATTGACATTGATTTGCCAGCTGATTTCAAAGATATGTTTGATATGCGTTTGCATTCAATCAATAATGATCTTCTACCGGAAGTGATTTCGTGTTATGAACAATTAAACGTTAAATATGAACCGTTAAAATTAATCAAGCCAACATTTGAAATACCATTGCCACCATTGCAATTAGCGGTAATTTTTTGATTCAATCCATTTCCCTTTTGAAATTCCCTATTGAATCGATTTATATCCATAAGTTCTGACATCGGCAAGCCAAGAGGGGGTTGAATGCAAAAATTCATAGCGGGTACACAAAAATTTCAATAATGTTGAGTTTTGGAAAATTGTTCTAGATTGGTCGCTCCAGAGGGGGGGGGGGGGGTTAAGGCCCTTGACTCAAGGAAGCCCTAGGAGTCCCATGTCAGAACCTATGTTTATATCTCTTGTTTTCTCTCTCTCTCTCTCTCTCTCTCTCTCTCTCTTGCGTTAAATTTGTATCATTAATTATTCGTCTTTTTGCTCATATCTTTTGATCAATGGAAAATTTCAGGTTTTTCCGCCAATTTTTAGTGAAGTACCACCACCTCAATTGGAATTGTATGATTTAGATGAAGCATTCAGCTCGGATCGCTTACAATTAACTCAATTTACAAATAAGTGCATAGCAACAGCTGAAAAAAATAAATCACCGATTGATGAAAAAGAATTGGAATATTTCATACGTGAATGCGGTCAAATATTAAAAGTTGTAAATGAAAATCAAAATATGACGGCCAAAGAAATACTCAATGTAATGTGCACACAAATTGCACAATATAAGAAATTGGATCATGAGGATATTTAATTTTAAATGGTTCGTGAATTGATTTTGTATTGCTGAAATTTATTTAAAATAAAACTAAAAAGAATGGATATATTGATGGCATTGTATTCACTTATTTTTCCCAAGTAATTTACAATCATGAAGCGCAATTCATTCAATGACATTTGGAAAAAATGTCACATAATATTTTTATTGTTGAAAAATGAAATTTGAAAACAATCTCATAATTAGGTGGCAATTTATTAATATTTTCTCTGTGAATCGTACTACAAATGAAATGTTATATGTGTTTTTTTAAATGTTTCTTACATTTTAAACCAATTTCTCAGGCTGAATTAATTAAATTCAATACTGAACTAAATGACATCATTTTTGAATGTCACAATATTATTATTTTTCCAAAAATGAATTTTTCAAGTAACAACTGTAACGAGTTTTTGTGTAAACAAATAATAATTCCGCAAAAAAAAAATTCTCTGTACTAAAAATGATGAGTTTATTTTTTAGTAATCATCCGTGCATACTCACGGTAAACCCAAATCATATGAATGTAATTGTTGTTTTGAATTGTCAAAAATGTCACTTTGAGCGACTGCTCAGCGGTGTGTTTACGTTTTCTCGAGGAAAATTCAGGTAAAAGACCATATTTATTGTTAAAAATAGAATTCCAACTCGAAATCCTTTGTTTATATTTTTAGAATATTCTGTCAATGAAGATGTGGGTTTATTGAATATTGTAATAACATTTCCGTGACATGAGTGATACCAAAGCCATTGTTTTTTTAGCGATATTATCGCGTATTTTAATACTCGCATTGCAATCACTTTCAAATTATTTCATTCCCGATCATGATGCGAAAGTGTTTATTTCACCAAAATCGCCATCATTAAATCAAACATTTTGTCATTCAATTGTTAATGGAATATTTGGCGGATTCAGACGTTGGGATGGTGAATATTTTTTGCATGTAGCTGAACATGGATACACATATGAAAATACGCTTGTTTTTTATCCACTTTTCCCATTTTGTGTGCGATACACAACGAATTTGGTGAAAATGTTGAAAATGATCGATTGTGAATTCAGTGATATGAGTTTGATAGTTGCCACAGTACTAAATATGATATTTTTTACAAAAGCCGCACTCATTTTGCATCGTCTAACCAATGAAATATTCAACGATAATCGTTTAGCTCGAATAACAACAACATTATTTTGCTTTAATCCAGCATCGATTTTTTTTAGCGCTCCATACAGTGAGAGTTTGTTTTGTTGGTTAAGCTTTAATGTAATGTTGTATTGTGCGAAAAATGAAATTTTATTGTCACTTATTCCACTTGTAATGGGATTATGGTGTCGATCAAATGGCTCTCTAAATATTGGTTTCATTTTATACAATGCAATACGTGACATTTGGAGTAAAAATAATCGAAATTGGATCACATTTTTCATTGGATTTTTAAAAGTTTTATTTTGTGCAATTGTGGCTAGTGCTGCTTTTGCCGTTGTGCAATCGTATTTTTTCTCACTTTACTGTGACGGAAAACCATTTGAAATGAACGAAGCGATACGAAATTATGGATTGGAGAAGAATTACCTTTTAGCTGGCCAAGAAAAAGCCAAATGGTGTTCATACGATTTACCATTTTCATATTCATATCTTCAAAGTCACTATTGGAATGTTGGATTTTTAAAATACTATAAATTAAAGCAAATTCCAAATTTTCTATTGGCATCACCAATTTTAATCATGATTATTTATCATTCGATCAAATTCATAATGGAAAATCCAAAAATTGCAATGCATTTGGGTTTAATTCAAACGAACAATAAACAACAAATGACAAATCAATTCGTTTATCTCATTCATGCATTTGCTTTGAGCATTTTCTGTTTACTCATCGTTCATGTTCAAGTATCAACAAGAATGTTAGCCTCATCAACACCGTATATTTATTGGATATGCGCTCAACACTTTCAAAAAGAACGACATCCGAATGCATGGAAAGCATTACTTCAGCCAAAATCATTAATCACCAAATTCATCAAAGCATGGTTCTTTGGCTATTTTATCATTGGAACTGTTTTATTTAGTAACTTTTTACCATGGACTTAAATCTAAAATACATGAATGAATTGTGTTGTCATAGTTTTGTTTTTTAGCTTTAACAATAACCAAATTTTCTTTTTGTTGTTGAACCAATTACTTTTAAGTTTATATTATTAAACATCATGTTTGTATCAAATTCATCAATTTGTTTCATTTCATTTAATTTTCTTTCTCTTTGATTTTAGAATGATAAATGAAACTTAAAATGAAAGACAAGAAACACAAGCACAAATCAAAAGAGAAGAAAAAAGACAGAGATGATGAAAGACATCGAAAGAGTAAGAAAAGTCGACGTCACAACAGTAGAGATAAAGAGAAGGTTACAAATAAACGGAGACATCAAAGTCCAAGTAAAGAGAGAAGCCAAGATAGAAGTCAAGAGAGGAGCCGAGAAAGAATCGAAGAAAATATTCGTTTCATGAATGAAGATCGAATCATTGAAACAGATGCAGATAATTACAGAGAAAAAGATCGACACGCAAATGTACACTCCGAAAGAAGGAAAAGCGTTGACAAAGATAGACAAAGGCGTAGAAGTCGAAGTAGATCTCGAGATTATGGTCACAGTAGCAAGCAAATATCTCGCCATATGCCTAATTCTAAGAGAGATCGTACACCAAACCGTGATTATTCTAGTAGAAGTCGATCCCCAACACCGCAGCAACACCATCAAAATCCCGATGAAACTAACTTGGCATTTTTCTCATTTTTGGATTTCAAATCGGAATTGACAAAAGTATTAATTGGTTACACGATCCGTGACAAGCTAGTGGATGATGTTGAAGACTTTTGGATGTTTGTGAATAAATACGAGACAATGCTTCGAAATGCTGGCCGACCAATTTTACCGGAGCCAATTCTCGACGAATCGATCAATGAGAAAAACAAGAATCCAAAGACTGAATCTGAAGAAAATGCGCAACGTTCTGTAAAACGTAAGCTGCCGGCTCCATTCGATAGTTTGTATGGTCGTTTATCATCATATGATCGATCAAAAAAATTATCCAAGCTTAAGGTAAAACAATTCATTCAGATCGTGCTACAGTATTTAGATTTTCTTGAACACGACAAAAAGATGAAATTAAAGAAACTGCGTCAAATGCAAGCCGATTTACCAGTTGCGAGATTCAAAGATGAAATTGTATCGGCAGTATCTCAAGAGCAAGTAGTTTTAGTGGCAGGTGACACCGGTTGCGGTAAATCAACGCAAATACCACAGTATTTGCGACAAGCTGGTTACGAGAGTATTTGTTGTACGCAACCAAGGCGAATTGCATGTATTTCATTGTCAAAACGTGTGGCATATGAAATGCAATGTGAAAGTACAAATGAAGTTGGATATCAAATTCGATTTGAACGGAGCAAAAACAAAGATACAAAAATCATTTTCATGACAGAAGGTTTACTGCTACGACAATTGGCTACGGAAGCAGCTCTCACATCGTTCGATGTCATTGTACTGGACGAAGTACATGAGCGACATTTACATGGGGATTTTTTACTTGGTGTTACAAAATGTTTGCTTAAAGCGCGACCAGAATTGAAATTAGTATTGATGTCGGCCACAATCAATGTCAAACTATTTGCAGATTATTTCAATGATGAAAAAGTTCATGTAATTGAAGTGCCCGGTCGTTTATTTCCAATTAAATTACATTATAGACCACCGATTGAAGATATTGCTGGCCGACAAAGCAAAGCCGATCGGCTCAGTCCAGAACCATATATTCAAATTATGCAAATGATTGACTCTAAGTATCCATGTAAGTTTCACTTTATTTTGATTATTTTCATTTTTCGACAAAAATTGTCATTTTTATCAATTCATTATTATTCAAAAATGTTTTAAAATTTGTGCAGCAACTGAAAAAGGCGATCTATTGATATTCATGAGCGGTTTAACTGAAATAACAACAATCGTTGATGCAGCCACTGAATATGCGGAAAAGAATAAAAATTGGATTATTCTTCCGTTGCATAGCAGCTTATCGATATCGGATCAAGATAAAGTATTTGATTATCCACCAGATGGTGTACGAAAATGTATTGTTAGCACAAATATTGCCGAAACAAGTGTCACGATTGATGGCATTCGATTTGTTGTTGATTCGGGCAAAATGAAAGAAATGAGCTATGATCCACAAACGAAAATGCAACGTTTGAAAGAGTTTTCAATTTCAAAAGCATCGGCAAAACAACGCATGGGTCGAGCTGGTCGAACTGGACCAGGTATTTGTTATCGATTATATTCGGAAAAATTTCATGATGAATTGGATGAGTATTCACAAGCAGAAATCCATCGTGTGCCACTCGAATCGCTGTTACTTCAAATGATATCAATGGGATTACCAGATGCGCGTCTATTTCCATTTATTGAACCACCAGCAGCTGATTCAATAGAAAATGGATTGCTTTCGCTGAAGAAACATGCAAGTGTTTTTTTATATTTCATACATTTTTGATTTGAAAAAAAAAAAACTGTCAATTTCAAAATCATATTTCAGGATGCACTAACAGCGAATGAAAAAATCACACCACTTGGACGAGCGCTGTCAAAATTGCCCGTCGAAATTTCAATCGGAAAAATGCTATTGATGGGCTGTGTTTTTGAACAAGTTCAACCGGTGCTTACTTTGGCCGCTGCTTTAAGTGTTCAGTCGCCCTTCACGAATCGTGCTTACCGTGATCATGAATGTGAGGTTAGTAAAAATTGGAATAATTGTTGCGTTCTATTGCAAAATTTGCTTACTTTCAAGAACTTATTTTGTTTTTTTTTTTTCCTTCAAAATTGTTGAATTAATGAAATTGATTTGTTTGTTCAACAGACTGCACGCAAAGATCTGGAATCTGATCATGGTGATCCAATAACCACTTTAAATGCATATCGAGAATGGCTTGAATTAAAACGAGGCCAATTTAATAAGAAAAATGAAAGTACAAAGCAATGGTGTCGCCGTCGAGGTTTAGAAGAACAACGATTTTATGAAATAACTAAATTGAGGCGTCAATTTGAAGATTTATTGAAAGACAGTGAACTTTTGTCAGTGGAAAATGATGGAGAAATGAGTGCCAGTGAGAGAATAATTAGAAAAGGTGAATTACGACAACTGAGACAAATGCGACGTGAGCATAAGACGGAAGCACCGAAAAAGAAAAAATTGAAAATGCATCAATATTGCATTGACAATGAAGATGAAGACGATGGATCTGTGGATATACGTGACGTTGATTTTCGACTTTCCAATGATGCGTCAAAAATTGATGTGAGTTTTTCTTAGATTTTTAATTGAATAATAATCATCTCTTTTCCCGAGAATACATTTTAATAGATTGATTATTTTGACATTTAAAGCTTAATTTGAAAAATATTTCCTTCTCAAACTAATAGAGTCTAGTGAGTGGTGCAATGGCCTGCAGCTATCGAGATTTGATAACGTTGAAATTGATATTGATCAGTGGCTTATATCCACAAGTAGCAATCTCAGATGAATTTAATCATTTAAAAGTAAGATTCGAATGATTTGCATTAGTTTGTCGTAGAGTTTTCCTATGTTTTTGGTTCAAATGCCAAATTTGCGCGCCAAATTTTCTTGTTTTTCAACTAAGACAAATTAAGAAATACAATTTATTCTAAAAACAAACAAAACCAAAATTTTATCACAGGCTCCCGGTCAACAGTTTTATCACACCGAATCAAAGCCTTTCACATCACTTCATCCAATGGGGTTTTTTGCAAACAATCCACAAATATTACAATTGACACAACCAGAAATAACCGAACCGATTGGCACCTATCGTTCAAAATTACCACTGAGCTCTCGACATCAATTACTTTGCTATTTGTAAATATCTTTTTTTTTTCGAATTATTCGTGTTAAGTTTATTGGAAATCTTTTTTTTTTTATTCATTTAATATTTGCAGATCCTTATTAGAAACTACAAAACCATATCTGATGAATACACTTCGAATGCCAGCGGCTCAAACACTTTTACTTTTCGCTCATAGTATTGATACAAATTCAACGTTTTCCAAGTGAGATTTATTTTCATTTTAATCAAATTTTTTCTTAATTATTAAATTCTGACATGAATTATATCAATCTATTTGGATATAACCCCGTACAGATCAGATGAATTAATTCAAAAAATTTATTTTTCAATATTTCAGAATAATTTGCGATTCATGGCTTTGTTTGGAATTTCCTCAGCCAGAATCTGGCCAAAGTTTACTTTATAAAGCAACAAATCTACGTCGAACGTGGAATAAATTGTTAGTAAATAAATTAGAATCGATGACAAAAAGTGTTGAATCCGAATTAGCAACTGAAAAACGTCAATTAGATTCCAAAAAATTGGAAAATGAACTCTGGTCAAATTTAGCTACTTACATGAATAGTGAAATTTTGTATACAATTAAACGTCTTTTACCAGCTGATTTAAAGGTAATTTATATCAAACATTTTAATTCTAACTCAAGACTTAAAATGTTAAAATGTTAAAATTGAAAATAGACGCTATACGTTGGGCCAATGGAAGACTATGACGAACTTTTATCACAATTCAAACCAAATCCATTCGCCGAAGATTTTGAGTGCACTCCAAATGACGTAAAAGGAGGGATACATATCACAGAAAATGTTTTATATGCTGCGTAAGTTTTGTTCGGCTTTATTTAATTCAAATTAAAACGTTTTTTGGAAAAAAATTACAAAACTTTTGTTCCAAAAATCTGCAACACTTTATGAATTTGAACCATAAATATTAAAACTTGTAAATTAATTCAAAAGAATTTTTTTTACCAAAATCTATTTCAAAGGAAATCTCAAATAAATTTCAATTTTTGTATATTTTCCAGTGTTCGTGAAACAGATTGGAGCATTGAAATAGCTGGATTGATTGTGACCACAGAATGGCAGTGTGCAAATTGCCAGGGAACATTCAATTTGACTGGCATTCAGAAGCTGCAACACATGAATGGTATGAAATTTTTTTTTTTTGGCCTTGAAAATTGCACTAAAAAATGCATTACTATTTTCATTATAATTATAGAATGCAAACGTGAGGCAGAAAGTGATGAATTGAAAAACGAAAAAGAGGAAAAATCAGATGATCGACCACAAAGTAACAATACAAAACTGTTCAGTTGTCCAACTTGTAAAAAGGATCTCCATTTGACAACAGTGGAAATTTTAAGACATCGCAAAGCATGCAAAATTGAACAAGAAAAATGAATATGTAATTTATAAGCTTAATAAAAACATTAAGAATCTTTCAAAAAAAAACTTAGCTTATTAATAATAATTATTTTTTACAAAGACAAACACGATTGAATGTGATTTTGCAAAATATCCAATTTGCATGTACAAAGAATATTTTATTCAACATTAAATGAAACATTAAATAGTAAATAAATAAATGAATAAGATTAAAATGTGTTCAGAAAGCATGAACGAAATTAGATTATCTATAAAAAAAAAAATACAAACTAAATGACCATTATTTTATGAAAGAAATATAAAATGACTAGCATGTTGAGTGTGAGTTGTACTTGTCCTGCGTGCATCTGTCTAATTTCGCATTAGTTCACATAGAAGTTTTTCGATTGCCACTTCGCCGACGGTTTTTTTGAATAATAATTCCTGTGAAAATGTTGGACAATTTATAGTTGTAGCTTTTTTTTTTTTTTTTTTTCTTTTGTCTCGTTCAATCGTTCAATATAATTTCCAAATCAATATCAATAACATCATATATTTTATTAAATTACCTGAATAACCTTTCGATCGGCTGCTGAACGAATATATGGCAGTGTCAATAGAATATGACCCATTCGTGTAGCACCGCCACACGATTCTAACAATAATTTTAGCGATTCGTCCTGAAGCATGGCGATTTCATATGTCGATGTTAAGCCAACACAATCTAAAAATCGATATAAATAATGAAACACATATTTTCCACATTTCAAGATACAATGTTGATATGGGCGCGACAACAGTTATGCTCCGCCCACTGTGTTTATATATAATATATATTTTTTTTTTTTTTTTTTTGGAAAGGTTGTACTCACCGGGTCGAAACAGTATTAATGTTTTTAAACATGCAATTTCAGTGTGATTCAGTCGCAACAACAAAATCTGATGAATTGCTTTGTATAATTTATGAATAGCAGTTTCATTTGACGGAATCACTAAATCTAAACGAAATCATTAAAAAGCAATTTGGACATAATTTGCATTACATTCGAAATCAAATGGCATAATAAAAAATACATGAAATGAGAACAACAACAACAAAAAAAAGTACCCACTTTCAATCGGCAATCCATATTGTGCCGACATGATAACGAATAATTCAGCCCAGCTCTCTTCAAGCAAGAGATTTTGATCGTTTGCATTGAGTTGATTGAAAGATGGAATAGATTTAGTCCATCGAACGGCGAGAAAAAGTAGCTTAGCAGCTGATTCAAATACAATTTCTTGGCTGAATGGCGTACCAACTGATGACGTTGTCGGCAATTGCAATGTTAATATCTCTTCTGAACTGCTCACTTCGTCTTCTTTTCCATTTATATCTGTGGTGGATTTTGATGAGAACGATAATATGGGCGATGTAAATGGGCTTGGTTTTCGGGGACTTAATTCAGATTCACTTTTTGTTGAAAGTGGCGAAATATAACGGCTCAAATATGGATTCACTTCCAAGGCTGACTTTGTATTTGTTGAAATAAGCGGGGGTGGCGGTGGTGGTGGTGGTGGTGGATGTGCAAATAAACTACCACTTGAAGCGGCAAAATGTAAAGAGTCAATAACATTCGATTGAAAACTGCTTAAATGCGGATAATGACGCGGTAATTGTGATTCCAATGTTGAAAATGCTGACGACATATGCAATGGCATCGGTAGGATTAGACCATTGTGATATTGGTGTGGAAATGGCATATGTTGTGTTGGCGAAAATGCTCTATGCGCCGCCAATCCGCCTGTTAAATGTGAATTTGGTACACAGGATCGTGGTGCTCTTTCATGTTGAACGGCTGAATTTGTTTATTTAATGAAAAACCCAAAATACAAAAGAAAACAAAAAACATTGTTATCATCAATCGTCGATTTATGCGACTTAAACTAACAAATTTGCACCCTTCGATAAATCATTTTTCAATGTAAACAAATCAACAATTAAACAATTATTCATTCAAACGCATCACATCGCATACCAGACAAAAGACGCCATTCAAAAATATTGGATTGTGGTTGCGTTTGGCAAGTGTAAATGACTCGGATAAACAGAATAAAATAACAACTGAATTTTGTAAGCCGAAAACAGAATGAACAAATTGTCGAAGAGCAGCTATTAAAAGCCCATGTTTGCACTTGTCGAATTGATGGTAGGAAAAAAAAGAAGGATCTTCTGAACATGAAACGGCGGTTCAATTGGTTGAACACACATTTGCTCTTAACTATCGATTGTGTCACCACCAAAGTGTTTTGCCACAACAACAACCACGAAAAAAAAAGAACAAAAACTCGAAATTGTAACAAAAGATGAAGTGGTACCAAAATATCTGTGCCATATCGCAACGGAAGCCTGAAATATAGTCGAGTGATGCACGTGAACCTTTACATCTGAGTAAATAATACAAAAATTCAGAAGTGCACAATCATTGTCAAAAGTGTTTTTTTCCTCTGGCCCCGTTTGTGATTCCATTCGACCGATTTGAGTTTCAATATCGAAGTGATAATTGGAGGGTGACATTGTCAATATTGACAAAATACAATCAATTAGGGAGGATGACTAAAGATACGAAAAAAAAAAAAAAGAAAATAGAAATACGTCTCGCTCCCTCTTTTTCAACAACACCATTCAAACAAATTTGCCATTTTTCACGTATCAACACTTTTCAAACACTTTTTGATGGCAACAATATTGAACTTTTGATTTCGGAAGTGTTTCGTGCCATAAACATGAAGCAACACTTTGTTGTACAACAATCAACATGGAAAATGTGTTAGGATATACATTTTGATGGAACTCATGTTGTATGGTTTAAATTTCATGTGAAAATTGTGTTAAGATTCACATTCAATCGAAGATGCTTCTTTTTTTGTTCTTCTTTGAATATCAAGATGTTTCGTTTTACTACATGAAATGTTTCACACGAAAATTACTTTTAAATTTTTACACTTTTTACCTTCTGGTCGCATATTGGCTGAAAGACATTTTGCAAAACGACATGCTTGGCATTGATTCCTTCGTGATACATCGACTATACATTTTCCACCTTCTTTACATGTATATTCCAAATTTCTGCTGAAAATGGAATCAAATCAATCAAAAGCATTTACAATGATGATGGATGTGAAGTGCATTTTTTCACACATTGTATTTTTCACTCACCGTCGGATACTTCTTTTAAAAAAACCACGGCAACCGTCACAAGATGGTACACCATAGTGCTTTCCAGACGCTCTATCTCCACACACTTTACAGTGACTATTTACACCATGCATGGTGCTTCTTGTCTTTGATTCAGACATAATAAGCTGAAATTGAAAAAATTTTTTTAGAAATCTATCGGTTTTTCTCAAATTCTATTGTTCATTTTTCTCAAATGTATAGTCTATAATACGTGAGTAAAAATAAAAGTGAATTGTTAACAGCTGCATATCAAAAAACAAAAAATCGCTGTGTCATTTGCGACACTATATAATTCAATTTTGTATGCAAATTTTTTTTTTTTCATAATCAATATCCAATTGCGTTTTTTTTTTTTCAATTGAACATTGATGAAGCCCATGAAATTTATTCAAATTTTCAAATCATAATGAACGCATCCTTTATGAAGAGAGCGCGTACTTTAATCAAATATGTTCAAAATGAGAATAACAATTATTTTCAACTTAGATAACTTTCAATTGCAAAGTCGAATTTTCAAATTGTGGCCCATAATTTATGGCTAATTCGAAGTTTCAGTCAATTTGTTTTATATATGGAATCATAGAAATGTTAACGATTTTGTTGAAAATTATCTATTTATCACATTTTTAATTACAACCTTTATTCATCCTCGCATTCATTTTTCAGTAATTTTCAATGTTCAGTTTCGTTATTGAAATAAAGCTATGTTCATCGAAAATAATGAACGAGTAAAATGTACAATTCAATAACAAGATGTAAATTATTTTTAATTGCTTTAATAACCAGTTGGCGGTTTATTTGGAGTTGTTCGGATTTTACTTCAAATTTAATTTGTTTTTTTTTCCCACTGAACTTTAAAATTTCTGCATGAAAATTTTTCTTCATTGTAATTGAAGTCAAAACTAGTATTTAAGCAGTAATTTGTTGAAATTGATGGTCTTATCTTCAATGTTTGCTAAATAATTATTTATAATTAAAGAATTTAAGTCCTGTTTACAGTATAAACTTTACATATCGTAATTTTTAGACAAATGTAAAATAAATGCAAAATGGAAATAATAAGTTAAGTTGAAAAGCTGATTTTTACTCCATTTAAAAGCCGATTTATAGTTGAAAATACTGAATATTTTATTGCAAACATGGATAAAATAAAGGAAACTTCTTATCAAATTATATGCATTCACAAATAGGCATTGAAATTGAAGAATAAAACATTCATTCGATGTTCTTTTTGTGTTGAAACTTTTTGATTTTCAAGAATGAAAAAAAAAAAAAAAAAATAAAGAAAACGTTTAAATAATAAAGCTATTAATCAAAGAAAATGCATTCTTTTTCGATGCATTTGTCGAACAATGAACTTGTCGCAAACATAACGGCTTGAATCATGGCACATATTATAATGATAATTATCAATGCTCTTCAATATTATCAAAATGATTTGTTGAATGATTTTTCATTTGGACATTGAGCAAAGGTACTGGTGGCCACAAATGGCGAGTGTGTTCAGAACAAATTGAACAGCAATTACTATCATAGACATATGCAACACATTATGTCATTTACATCAACAAATTATAGTGCGTGTTTTGTGCAATGGTGAGATTTAAAGCACATGTCATATGTCAAATGGTCATTTGTCTCCGTTTCGCTTATGAAATGTTATTATATTTTATCAAAAATATTTACATTTATGGCTTTGAACAATGTGAATGCATGATTCATTAATAATTGATTGATATACACAATGTTTTCATAACCAATAAAATTGATTCAATGTAGGCGAGTACCGAGTTAATATTCATCATAAATTCAACGAAAGATTGTGGCTTTTCGAAATGAATCACGAAACATATTACTTTAATACCTCAAAATGTCATTTTGAATACAGAAATGCGAAGGAAAAAAGGTCGAAATTGATACAACAATTAAAATTATCAGTTATCATTCGTGCTTATTTTACTGAGTCGACCAATTATTTGAAACGACATTAAACAAGCGCACGCTCAATCGATTTTGTGTGGTTTCAGTCAAAAAAATAAATGTCCATATGGAAAATAAAAAAGGATTTTTTTGATTAAAAATTTGAATTCAACAAAATGATTAAACATTTGAACAATTGAAGAAAAAAGAAACAGGAAGAAAAGTAAGAAAAAAGAAAATCAAAAATACAAAAAGGATAAGAAAACGTTATAGAAAGTAGAATGAGTGACTCCTGAGTATTTTCCCTGAAAGAAATTTAAAGCGATGCCAATGCTCAAAAACACATTTCAAAATTCAAAGAGCCAAAAAAATTTAATATTGATTGGCAATCAATCATCAAAACTATCGATGAAATATGTTAGCTACACAAATGTTGTACTCTCAAGTATTCATTCAATTTCCTATAATCAACTCTCCCCCAATATTCAAAACTTGCAACCGCATGGAATAAAAAAGTTTATAAAAGGGGTCTTTTGTTTTATGAAACTTGACGCGACAAAAAACCAAAACAAAAACAGAAATAAAAAAAAAAAACGAATCAGTATTGGTCACTTGCACCAGAGCCGGAACAAATTATAACATAAGCAAATTATAAATTAATTTGACTCGATATGATAAACAGAACGGAAAAGTCAAAAAGACACACCGAACCAATGTTGATATAATCGCCAATAGAAAAGAATACCTGTGTCGAACCGTATGGGGTGAAATAGAAAAAAAAATTCTAAATATATGATAAACGGTAACGTGTGTTACAAAACGGAAGTGCCATATAAATCGCATGATTTGAACTACAATTATCATCAATATCGACCTATAATTATAGGCTAGTTCGGAGGTTTTTTTTTTTCTTCTTTTCATTCGAGGGACACCGTAGAAAAAATGCACGTGCAACAAATTATTTCGATTTTCAGACTTAAATCGCAAGTCAAATAAAAGGCCAAAATCCAAATTGACGATTTGATTCGATGAGTTATCTATGCAGATTACAACATTAAATATGATTGAATAATTTAGTATTTGTTTTAGATAAAACGAATATACTCCATATTTAATTATTTCAAGTGACGAATTTTCATTTCTGAATCGATATTTTGTTCAGAATTCTCTATTTATTTTAACCTTTTTACATTTAATTTTAATTTTCATATGAAAGATTTGAATATTCTAACCAAATTTGTATTCATAACAGTACGATGTATAGATATATTATGATAACAAAATACCAAATTCTGAGAGGAAAAAGATGAAGTTCGCATTCCTACAATTAGTGCAAATAGCCACAAAGTTATTGACTTTTAAATGTTTAATTTACATTTGGATTTATGACTTCAATACAACGAACGATGTATTCCTTAAAATATTATCTTGTTATGCAAAATGAAATTGTCTCAATATTTTAAGTTTATGCTTGAGCTCACGCTTGAGTTGATGTTTTTATCTTGAATTCATAATATGAATTTGAAGTTATGATTCTCTTGGATTCTTTTTTTTAAGATTCTTTTCTGAATAATTTTTTAGATTTCATGTATCTGTGGAATGTTGAATTTGTGCTTCGAAGCAATAGATCTATTCTGAACTAAAACAAAATTCATTCAAAAGAATGGTTTTTCCTTCCCTATTAATCTGCTAACATAAAAAAACAAAAATTTTTGAGTAACAATCAATGTGTATTATCTGTAAACGATGCGATTTAAATGATCTACTCTTTGAAAATACGCTTTCATATTGAAAAAAAAAAGTTTCTCGATGTAAGCCAATACTGCATTTTTAATTTCTTTGATACTTTGAGATAAAATAATTTAAAATTCGACTAGTTTCCACATCAAAAATATATAAACATATGTAAATTACAAATTTTTAAATCCTCTTTTAAAACACAACAAAATAATCGAATGAAAAAAATTAATTTCACTCACTGATATTCCAAAATTTTTCACAATTCCCGTCGCAAGAGAAAAAACAGTATACTAATTTAGGAGCACTGCTGAAAAAAAAAAAACGTTGTGAAATTTCACGAAATATAATTATATTTCAGTTGAATAACAAAAAAAAAATCCGTAAGTTCAACACTGTTTGTCGAGTGTAAAATTGTAACTGAGCGAGTAGTCAGTGTGTAGCCATCGTTGAGCTCAGCGAGCGTTAGATCACAACCTTTGTGTACGACATTTGGTGTAAAAACATAATTTCATTCGATAAAAGTAAATAGATACAATTTATAGTCGATATCAAATCACATCAGATATTGTCTGTACAGTGACGAAGCGAAAAGTGTGTACAAGCAAAAGTCAAAGGGCGTGGCTAAAGCGAAGCAAATGTGTAATGAGCGCACCTACTAGCATAGACTAAAATGAAACGTTTCTATTGGCTGCAGGATTTATTCGTTCGTTTTGTCTATATGCAATACAGATGGTTATCGATTAACTTCGAGCAGTGCATTAAATGTAATCATAATAGTCAACAGCACCTGAATAAATATTTCAACTTGAATAATTAAAACGATTTCAAAATAGTTTTTCATTGTTTTTTTTTTTTTTTTTTTTTTTTTTTTGGTTTTTGTCTTTATTGATTCCTTTATTAGAATATTTTTATTTCCAAATGGAATGAGTACAATTTTTGAGTAATTTGGCCAATAAAATGTTGCCCAACTTTCGCCTCCAATTTGTCATACTGACCGTTTTTAATTTTGATTTCTTGTCATCGATTAATACATCTATTTGATTATATGTTAAATTTTTCAATGTTTCACGATGATATTTAAATATTTTAGTTTTTACTTTTTTACTTTTGTTCTTTATTATATTTTAAATCTATTTCAGTGAGCTAAACATTATAAATAAATATGTTCGTCAAACAGACGTTGTCTAATAAATGGTTCAAACATGAATTATTTGTCATTACTCATGGATGGGCACAATTATTGCATTTATATCTAGTTTATTTTGTTTGTTTCTTTCTTTCAATGAAAAAAAAAAAAAAAAAAAATTTGAATTTTTTTTTTTTTTTTGCACATCGATTAACAACTGTATTTTTGAGTATTTTTGTAATAAGTTTTGCATTGTAATGGTTATGTTCCTACGAGTTGATGAACAAAACTGTATAAAATGAGATCGAAGGTGCAAACGGAACTCATTCATTTGCCATTATAAAAAATGTCGACATAAAATTTGCATAATGAATTACAAGCTCGGCAAAATGGAACATTTGATATGAATATTGTTATATGGTAATGAGATTTTTCTGTTCAAATTTAGATCCTTTTTTTAACATTTATTGCCCTTTTTATTAGTTTTATATCAATCTTTTCATTAGTATTCGATATTAAATCTTTTCTTTTTCAATAATTTTTATACTTTTTTTTTTCCTACAGAGTATGAAATTGCGCTTGTTAGGCGCGTTGCCACCACAGCAAGTGCATTACTTGATAAGAGCGTTGTTACTCTATGAGGAGCCACTCTCACTTACGCATTTTCGTCGTTACAACAATTGAACGGAATCTTAACAACGTTCTTACCAAGTTATGCACTTGCCATGGAGGCAACGCTCTTAGTAAATGCAATTTCATGCTCCGTCTTTTCTTATCAATTTCTAAAATTGATTTAGATCCGTTTAGCTTCACTTTAAAAGGCCAAATGAAATTGTCATGCTTAACAATCACATTCACACAAAAACAAAAAACCACTGAAAGGCAACAGAAAAAGGCGTCTAGCCATATGGATTAAAACAATTCAAATTATTAATCAAATTATGCATAATAATTAAATAGCAAAAAATATTTATATATCTTGTTGAAGTATCAACTGAAAACTATAAATTTGAATGATCTAAATTATTCTAAATCAAACTAAATTATTATCACAATAAAATGGTAATCAATGAATCTTTGGAATAGCATTAAAAATTACACATAAGAGGATGCTTTGACCATAAATACACAATTTAGATATTTAAAAAAAAAAAAAATAATAAACTTTTTTTCAGACATTTGCAAAATATGTTTAAAGCGTTTCCAAAAAAAAAAAACCTTTCAAAACCGAGTGTATGAAAAGGTCTTTTAGTTAATGTCAAAAATATATTGGCAAATGGTATATGGTTAGTTTAGTGTTTTTCTTGTTTGGTTATATATTAGGAAACATCGAAATACGTTTATAACATGTCAAGATTTGGTTACATGATTTCTGCGTATATAATTGCTCGCACAAATATATACGTATAATTTATAATCTTATCGATTTCTACCCGATTTGAACTTGCGCTGCCGTTTTATTTGCAATGGTCCAGGGCCCATCGCATTAAATACAAAATCAAAATTTCACCACATCTAATGCACACAGTGGCCAAAAAAAAAAACCATCAAATATGCTACTGCTATATAAGTTCCACTAATATTTTTTCTACGCGTACAAAATTATCTCTGTTCTCTGTTCAGTCAATTACAGTCGTTTGCTAACAATTCCGAAATTATTGTGGAAAACCGAGCGCAGCAGATAGCAATGGTTCCCACGAACGATTTAAACTTTTGAACAAATTACCACCATGTGTTGTTATATAATCTGTTTCGGGTAATGTTGACATTGGGAATGTGCCCGACTGGAAATGAAACAAAAAAAAAAAAACAATGCAAATTTCGAAAAATAATTGAAAATTGATTTAAATGATTTTGTTCATTTAGAAAATCTAAATAAAATCGGTCCATTGACTTACATTTTTTGTTTGCCACAATGATTCTAAAATCGATAGAAATCGTCGCATATCAGAATTGGTTGCAAAGAAAATGACCATATCATCGGAAGAATCTCGCACTTCTTGACATGAAAATTCCTGGTAAAGTTAAATTTATTTTTTTTATTTTTTTTTATTTTTTTTTTTTTCAGAAACGAAATTCATTTAAAACATTCCATTTCAAGATAATATTTTAGTTTATTTCCTCCATTTTTTCAATTAATTTTGAGAGAAAAAAAAAACCTCATTTTTGTTGTACTCACCAAAATGCACCACCATTGATCGCTTTGTGCCGGTATCCGTACACTAACCATTTCTGTCAACGATGCGCATGTCTTAATCTCAACACCTGAATTTTTACCGTAAATACTACTGATGCTTGAAAAACTCTTTTCTTCGCATGTCGAATTAGAAATTGGTTGGTGTTGTGTTTGCCAATGCATTGGTGAACTGCGACTAGATGTAGTAAGTCGTGTTGGCGTACTCAAAGTTGAGCTCACCTAAAATATTTCAAAAAAAAAAAAACAAAAACAAAAAAAAAAATATTATTAAAACAAAGGACCTCAAGATGAAACTATATTCAGAGCTTACATCATTGAATGTTGCGTCTGAAACCGTTGAAATGCTCATTTTTCGATCGGGTGTATTGCATTCTTTGTGTGGTCTAGTGATGGCTGGCGAAATAGTGCCTTTTGAATTCAATCGTCGCAATGGCGATGAAAAGTCTTCACGAAGCGTTATTAAATGATTTGAAGTGATAATCAATGTACAGCCAAGTGTTTTATGATATTCACGACCTTCATACAATCCACTAGCTGATTGAACAACCGAAATTAACCATTCAGAAGCAACGTATTCATCTGGTGCAGCCAATTGTAAAATTCCTGTATTTAGCATAATTTCAAAGCAATGTGGACGCGGTGCACCAATTGCTCGTCGCGCACCTTTGCATTCACTCAATGCAATTACCATTGATGGTAGCTTTTTATTTGAATCGGCAAACATATATAATACGCCAGCTCTGTGTGGAGAAGAATAGTCATTAATATATTCGAAATATTGCTTATTCAATGTATAATTCTAAATCTTTTTTGAATCGAACAAATATTCATCGATAAAAATGGCCAATTCGAAAAAGAGATTTTTAAGAATTTCGCCAATTTCACATGTACTCACTTCAATAAGAAATATCCAGCCAACCATGGTTGGCTTTGTTGATCACCAGCAAGCGATATACTACGATGCATTAACGGTCCCTTCATATTCGGTCCAAGCGGTTCATCTTCATGACTAAATACATTCGCTGGTACACTGACCACGGCATAATATATCCAAGCTTCGTTCTGTTGAATTGAAAAAAAAAGTGTCATTTAAATGTTTTGAATATTTTTATTTAAATTTTGAATTGCAAATATTATTTTCAAATATAACTTTTTCAAAAAAAAAAAAAAACCTATTACGATGAAACTTACCTTGGATGACAAGCAATGTTCACTGACAAATTTTTGCAATGGACCTAAATGATCGAATGTGAGTTGACCGATGGCCGGCAATGCAGCACCAGAACGACGAGAACACATCTCTAAGCTTGAAACTAAACCATCAGCAGGATAAGGGCCACCAGCCAATAGCACTTGCTGCATGTCACGTGCACTATTACTCAGAAGTACTGTATTTCCATGTGGACCGATCTATTTTTGAGAAGAAAAAAATATAGAATTTGTCAATTTGCCTTTTATTTGGATCATTCCGAATGAAAAAAAAAAAAAAAAAAAAAAAATACGAACCAGTATGACATCTAATTCCGTATACGGTAGCACAAATTTATTGCATAAACGATTGCGTACTAAATCCGTAACATACAATGTTTTGTCGGTTAAAAAGACAAGAACAGGCGTCATGTATCCTTGTAAATTGTATCCAGTGTACAATTTAAAGACCTGAAGAGTAAAGCGATTTTTTTTTTTTAGAAAAAAAAAACAAAATAAGTGAAAATCGCAAATAACAAATCAAAATTCGAACCTTGATGAGTTTTTCTCGTTCATCTCTTAGAATGTGCAATTGATTAATATCAAAAAAGTCAATAGAAACTTCACCAACTCCAACACCATAGACTTCTTCTTGCTTAACTGTTCCAACCATGGCCAACGATTCATCGACAGCTTCACATGCTGCACTCGAACCTTCACTTGCTGAATTTGCTGATTTATCGACATTAGCCGCTTTCATTTCTTGTGCAATTTCTGCATAAAAATCGTCCATAATGCTCTTCTGAATGATTTTAATCGGTTTCTTTGGTTTTACATACAAATTGCTAAACACTTTTCGGGGCTCTTTGTATTTTGTCGAAATCATAATATTCTTTTTCACGGCAATATCGTTAATTTTCTTTTGTGTAACATTCCGTAAGAATCGATTAATAAGCGATGATTTCGTTGATGGTGGTCGTAAAAATTGATTTGGATTTCGCTGTTGAGCGAATTTCAATTGTGTTGCGATAATTTCGGCTTCATCAACCGCTGTTGAATAATCAACAATTTCAATATCATTTTCGGTTTCCGTTGTATCATTGGTGGTGGTGGTTGTGGTGACCGTAAGCAAATCATCAAATTCTTCTGATAGCAAAACCATTGGATTTTGATTTGTATTTTTTTGGCCACAAAATAAATCCGGACTTAAATTTGTTCGATCAAAATTCGAATTTGATGATTTACGTCGCAATGGTGATTCCAAATGACGGGTTTTCGGTTTTGGTGAAATTGCTTGTGTGCTTGTCGATGGCATTGGTTCATAAAATTTCGGCACCGTAAATCGTTGTTCATCCGAACGATCTAAATTTGATGTAGTATTTGTTGATGTAGATATTGTGCTGCTTGACATCACGGAATGTTTATCACTGGAATTTGAAATAATGCTTGATGTCATGCTCATTTCACCATCGAATGGATTTTTTACGGTTGGATTTGTTCGATAATAATCATACGATGATGTCCATGACCGTACCTAAGATGGAAATAATAAAAGAAAAATAAAAATAAATGTTGTAAATATTTTAAATATTTTAAATATCTACGAAATACATATATACACGCAGATGAATGAATGATCGTACCATTTGTTCTTCTTGTAATTTTTTCAATTGTGCCTGTAATTGTTCTTGTTGCTGTTGTCGTTCAAGATATAGGCATTGTATTGATGCGGATTTTGGTGAATTATTTGATGATGTTGTTGTTTTTGTGCTGCTACCACTGCTACGAAACGATGAAAATATATTGCCAATTTTTTGTTTCATCGATGCCGTGGAAAATGCTAAAATTGATTTACTTTGTTTTTGTGGTGTTACACAATTTGAACTGGAATTTGGAAAGTCTGCTATTTCATGTGCGGTATTTTCAAAAACACCAGTATGTTCAAACACCGTACTTTCACAATTAACAATGAATTTATTACGAAATGTTGTGGAACGACATGGTGACGTTTCATCAGCATCCATATTGATGGTGTCATCGGCAATTGTTACATGCATCATATCATCTTCGGTTGGTATTGGGAAAAGTGATAATTCTGGTTTACGTCTTGATTTTGAACCGGGCGGAGTTTGAGCTTGCTCTTGATCCGGTGATAATTTTAATTGCATTTTTGTTTGTTCCGTTAAATGTTTCATTGGTGAATCTACTTCGGGTACACATTCGTATACATTGTGCAAATCTTCACAACCTTCGGGTACGCCACGTTCTGGAATTGTTGAAAATATATTTTTAATCGAACCAATGAAATTATTCACATCCGGCAATTGATGAACATTGAATTTTTTCACTTTTGCGCCTATGTCATGCTCCAAAATTACCGATGTATCGCGTACCGTTTTTTTCAAGCAACTACTTTTCGGTTTTAATTCTTTGCACCATACTGATTTCGGTGGATTTGGTACAATATCATATTCATACATTGTTTCCATGCATGGTTCGGAAAAATAGCAATTATCTGTCATATTTGGTGAACCGTTATTATTAATTTTATTGCTTTCTTGTTGTTGTTCAATGCAATCACATGAATTCGATTTGGTTTTTGTGTAATCGGTTCGTTTGCAATCATTTCCATTGGCATTGTCATTTGATTCAAGGCTTGAATTTGAATCGGAGCATTTGCAATGATAAAATGCACGTTCATCGCTTGAGGCGGCTTTTTGAAGTTGTTTTTGAAGTGGCGGTGAAACTATTGTTTCTCTTGGCATATACTCAAATACACCGGAATTATCATATTGAATCATTCCCTCATCATTTTGATCAAATACATCAATTTGACCATAATCAAGCACATCTGAACATGCATTTCGATAGCAAGCATGATTCACTTCATTACTATAATCATTGCATTGTCCTTGTGAACACCATGAATTACGGAGAAATTGATGCGGTGTCTTTCGCGTGCATCCTTTATACGTAACAAAACCGCGTTCAATGTGAATATTATCAGTTTTTGTATTTTTTAAAATATCTTCATGGAATGAAACACGCTTTTTAACGCTGCCACTACCGCTGCTCGTTGAACTAGTTCTCGGCTTGCGCACTTTTCGCCGGAAAACAATTGCATCCGTATCAAATGTTGAACATGTGCTGGTTTTCATTTCATCCGGTATATTTCCAGTGTCTTCGGGCAATAAAAATTCCGAATCAACATTCGAATTGTCAATATCGCTTTTTGTCAATGCAATTTCATCAAAATCCATACAATTTTTTGCATTTCGACAAATCATTTCCGATTCGCTTGCCATAACAATGTCGGGCAATATCGATCCACTGGCACTAACCTCTTCAACATCACTTAAACCTTGCTTATGTCCACTTGGGGTCATATTGTCATAATCTAAACCAAAATTTGACATAAACGATTCATTCATATCACTTGACATTGAATCCATTAATTGTACACCAGAATCGCTTGGAGTTGAATCATCCAATGCACTTGCTATACTACTGCTCATTTTCTCATGTTTTTGCGTTAAAATGCCAGTCTGTGTGGTCTGAAATAATGAAGTATCGTCAATGTACTTTGTTCCAATTACTTCATCCTTTGGATACTGAACGACCGTGTTTGACAGTGTACTGATTTCACCTATGAATGAAAAATTTAAAATTTAAAATTAGATATTTTGCTTGAATAAGGAGTTGAAATATTAAAAAAAAACTTGTTGTTTATTGAAAATTTGAAAATATCGAAAAAACAAATGTTCATCGAAATATGTGCTCTTGAAAGTTGCAGAAAATGCGAATAAAATCAATTCTCGAAAATGACATTGAAAAATCTTTAAAAATGATTGAAAAACTCGATCTTGAAAATGGCTGAAAATAGCAAACTACTAAATCCATGAAAGAAAAAGTGAAAGCGTCACCAAACAACATTAAAAGAGCATTTATCAACTATTTTTATGTATGCAGTGCGTTTTTGTTGTGTCTGCTTATGCATTCCGTTGCACATACCACAGCAAAATTGGGAAAATCAATAAATGACATTCATGAATAATTTCAATCAGAATGAATCAATTTGAATTGAATTCAGTTCAAAACTAATTTTTAATGGACATTAATATGGAATTAAGGCCGAAAATGTCAATTTTATGCAAAAAATATTTGTAAAATCTTTTCTGTTTGTTTGTCCATATTGTGTTTTGTATTAACATACCACCTTCATTCATGATTCACTGGAATCACTGTGATTCATGAAAACTATGGAAATTTTCACTAAATGTCGCCGTATTTTTGTCACTTTAAACAAATACTTGAATTAAATTAAAATGAAGTTTTCACTAGAACTTTTTGGTGCAATCTTGCTAAATTCTTTATTTTAAATGAATTTGTCCATGTTAATAGGCATTTTCTGCGTGTTAAATAACTTTTTCCATACGATGCTGAAGAACGAGTGAAAAAATCGCATTACGCAAACTCGATATTTTGAAGGAAGAAGCATCCGTATTGACCGTCGCCAGTCAGATGTTTTTTGTCAATATATAGCAGCTGTCTCAAACCCGTTAAGCATAAATGTTAATATATTGACAAAATTTTAGTAGAAAATGAATCGTTAAAATCCATAAATTTTAATTAAATTAATTCGAATCGTACTTACATTATATATTTGTTGTTTGTGTTTATCGTTGTTTTGATAGCATGAAAGCTCAGAAGAACTGTCAAGTAATGTCAATGAGAGCAAATAGTGTTTTTTTTTTTTTGGTTTCAACGCCATCTAAAATTGACTAGGTGCATCGTTATTTGAATTTATCTTTTGTGAAATACGATAATTTAATTCTCGTTGAATAATTTTGAATTTTTCTCTTGCAAAACAGAAAATCAATTCGCGAAAGAAAACAGCTTCAATTGTGTCATTTTTAAAACATATTTTTATATATTTGGTACATTTCGAGCTGGCTTAAAAATATCTATTTAAAAGAAGGCGAATAAAACTAATTTCTTTTTTAGTGAAGAAAAAAAAATAGTTAAACCTGCATAAGAATGTTCATCAGCAAAGAATTCACAGTTATAATTTAAAATAGCGAGAAAAAAAATGTTTGCGATAAAAAATCGTTATTATAAAAAAAAAAATTGGCTGATTGAAGGAAACTGATCCATATTGTTATTGTCATAAGAAATGTATGCTATAGTGAAGTGTAGCCGGTATTTTTTTGGATGGTAATTAGTGAAATCGGCGAACAGTGGATAATATCCCTTGTGAAAATAAAATGAGTGAGTGGTTGAGTGACTTTTGTATGAAACCGAAACGTAAAATTGGTTAAAATCGATTCTCATTCACTCATTTTATCCCAAATTAACCAATTGACAGCCAATCATTGAATTTTCACAAAGAATTCACAAAACAACTTCGATCAATTTCAACAATCAATACAAATACATTGTCACGTGTCCATTGAAATGCGAAAATTCACATTTTTTTTAAAAATCCGTTCTATATATGCCAAAAAAACTCGTCTAATTTATGATATGTTGATGTGTAATGATCGAAATGTGTCAAGAGTGAAAAATAACAAAAATGCTAAGGAATACATTTTACTTTGTTTAAGTTGGGAGAAAAATTGTATTTAGCTAAACAGTTGTGGGATGGAAAAAGCGTTAAAAATTCTTCGTTCAGCCAGTTAAATTGTTGTAAATAGTGTTTTTTCTTTACAATTTTCTTCCTTTTGTTCAGTTTTCTAGCATGGTTTTCATTAGAATTTGTATCATTTTGTTTCTATTTGTAGTTTTGCTTTTGTCTAAAAGTTTTAATTTGCATTGAGATTTGTTTTCTCTTTCATTCGGCATTTTATTGTTAAATCGAATAAAGTTTTGGAAAAATAATGGGATCGATTCAAGTTGAAGATAATTTTGCTGAAATTTTTTTACATCAAACGGATTAAGAATAAAATTTTTACTACCTAAGATATGTTACCTATCTATGTATTTATGACATATTCATCCAGTAAAAACCATTATATTTTCCAAAAACTTGTCTTGCACAATAATATTCATTGCACTTCTGCCTTATTTCCACTCTTTATCTCTTTTCTCTCTCTCTCTCTCTCTCTCTCTCTCTCTCTCTCTCTCTCTCTCTCTCTCTCTCTCTCTCTCGTTTCTCTCCATTTCTCGCTGCATCTTCATGCGTTCTCTACCTTTTCACTCTTTCTCTCGAATATTTTCATCTACAAAATCTTGAATTATCGAAGTTTACATTCAGTATACTGTTTATTTATTTATTTTAAAATGCATTTTCTTAACAACGAAGTTCATCATTTTAATAGATAGAGAGTGAAAAAGGGTGAAATCCTATCAAGTCATATTTGTCTTACAACATTTGCATAGAATGCAATTAATTTCATGAATAAGAGAGAAATCTCTTGTTTTACTTCACAAATGCTATTGAGTTAAAATCAGTTTTATTCATTATCAAAAATAGCAATTTTTTTTTTTTTAGTTTCATCTTAGTTATTGACTCAAACAAATTGTGCTTCATATAGAGAATAATTGGATATTGAATTATTATTTTAATTTTTGCATGCGTGAAAAGCTGAACTACGGAAAAACGATAATTTCTATTTTATGTGTTTTATTTTAAATTTTCTGCTTGCTTTTGAATTTCTGTTTATATTTTATGGTTGGTTTAGTTTGTCTCATTAAAAGTTTTTCTTTTCAGTTTTTTTTTATGTGAATCATGACCAGAGATAAAAATGTTAAATTGAATCGATAAATGTTGTATAACTTCGACGTGAATTCTTGCTTCATCTCAGAAAACCATTTTATTTCGCTTACAAATTAATTGAAACTTGTTTTTTTTTTGTTTTTTTTTTTTTTTTTTTTTGTTCAGTGTGTTTGTTCATTCAAACTCAGTCAGCATCAAAAACACACAGTTTCGTGGCTACGAAGAAAGTCGACACATGAATTGATTCAGTATAAAAACACTTGAAATACTTAAAATTAATGTTAAAGCTTTGGCTACAGTTTGATTTGCGTCAGCAATGCCCGCAAGAATTTCATCGCGTTTTTTCAGTCGCCACTGCATAGATGGAAAAAAAGATAGAAAGATATAGTGATGAATAAAATACAAAAAACTACTTGGTAAAATAATTTGTATTGGTTGAAAAATGTCTTACCAGATATAAATTATCTTCACCTTCGGGATCTAGACAGGTGAACTCGCAACATCGCTCTCCTACGCGGAAATTTTTACAAAACTACAACGAGAAAAATAAACGATTTTCCCCAAAAATGCAAATTAATTCAGTTTAATAATTCGTTCAGAAAATGGAAAAAGACCGAAACTATTTGGTAGATACCGAAATAAAGGTAAAAAAAAGCAAAACATGTTGAAATTCAGTGCTGAGAATCGATAGACTTCGAAATACTAACAAAATAATTATATAATACATAGGTTCTGACAAGGGGTTCCCACAGTCCCCTTGATTCTCTCTCTCTCCCTCTCTCCCTCTCTCACTCTCTCCCTCTCTCACTCTCTCCCTCTCTCCCTCTCTCTCTCTCTCTCTCTCTCTCTCTCTCTCTCTCTCTCTCTCTCTCTCTCTCTCTCTCTCTCTCTCTCTCTCGCTCTCAAAATTATTCAAATTTGTAAGGTTTTTTTTTTTTGGAAAACTTTAAGACAAGCTTACACTGGATGGACTTAAGGCTTTCAGAGTTTGGATCGGGTCCCCCCTCGGAGTTAGAACTATAACAATTGTTAATTATGTGTATTATTCGTACAAAGCGAATTAAGAAAATGGTTAATACAAATGAACACACTGCGTTTGAGCGAATTCTCTTCTAATTATAACCATGTCCATTTTTTTTCATGTTTATCATTGTATGCATCGGCAGTGTAATAGAGAATATATTTACCAAACACTGTTAAAATTGATTGAAATTGCTGAGTTAACAATCTATCCTGTTTTAATGCAAAACAAAATCCGTTTTAGTAACAGCTTTTATCGCGTGCATTTTGAGATTTAGTACGATTTTATGTTTTATATTGTTGTTGTTGCTGTTGTTGATTGAATTGACCTTAACAAATTGGAGTGGAATCAATTCTTTCATTTGCACCGACAACCATCATTAAGCCATTTAATGCGCATTTTATATTTCAACATATTTGTAAAAACAGTCACTGTAGTTGAGATAAAAGACTGTACTAATTTATTGGATAGCGTGCATTTTCTCCAGGCGCACTTCTTTTGCATTCTTGCTTTTAAGGTTTTGATGAATGAATACATCGTATGGAAGCGCCATCAATAGAACGATTCAAATGCAAAAAGATTAGATTGGATTTGCAAAGTATGTTTAACATGCAAATGGAATGTCTTTCATTACACATAAACGGAAATGGGAAGCAACTTTGTACATGAGGTTTTTTTTTTTTTGCTTTAAACTGTAACACCAAATTATATTTATTTCACGCTATATATTGCTATGCGTTCATTAAAACAATTGATAACAATGAAAGGGAACATTGAAAAATGCGCTCTTTATAACGCATATAGAGGGTAACATACCATAGTTGAACGGCGCCGCATATTATTCCAACATATATATATATTTCAATTGAAAATGATTATGTTTTACGCGCATCAATTTTTTTAAGAACAATGACCGCCGCATTTCAAGCTCATTCAAAAGCTGGGTCGATGTTGAATCTATTAATACCAATATATGACAAGCACAAAAACCGATGCCTGCAGACGTATTCGTGATGCTTGTGACGTTGCTGTTGTTTTTATCTATTATTATTACGATTCTCTTATTCTTTCTCTCTTATTCCCACCATCGCTCATTCTCTCTCATTTTGTAAATTGTACAAATTTAATATTGCACAAACTGCGTCACAATTTCATTAAAATTGTAAAATCATTTTAATTGCTTCTGGTATTTATCCATTAATTTAAACCGTTTTCGAGTTATCACCTCTATCAACAGCTTTGTACACAACAAATAATGAAGTGCCTCGTTTGTGTACTGGAACGAGCCCGGATTTTGTTCGCTTATTTTTAAATGTCAGCAATTGTTGGAAAATGATGTCAAGTGCAGCTTGAATGTTCAATTTGATTCTCATTCGGATAACAATCCCCTTTTTAACTTTTGCTTTTTTTTACGCGTTTATCGTTTATCGTATCGCAATTGAAAAGCTTGTAGAAAATTCAATAAACTAATCGTAGTTCACAATCAATTTACGTGTTTTGTAATCAGTTTAGACAATTGTTCGTTTTCTCTTTCTCTCTCTCACTCTCTCACTCTCTCTCTCCCTCTCTCCCTCTCTCTCTCCTCTCTCTCTCTCTCTCTCTCTCTCTCACTCTCACTCTCACTCTCACTTTCTCTCTCTCTCTCTCTCTCTCTCCTCTCACTCTCACTCTCTCTATCTGTCTTGCTTTGTTCTTTAATAATACGAAAACCTTCACTTACATAGGGTGGATCGCAATAAATAGCTTTGCACCACAAGGGTTCGGAATGATAGCATACACACAAGCTACATACACCTGGACCGGGAACATACAATAATCCATGTTGCACTGAATTTCCCTGAAAATCCGTACATTCTTCTTCTAAGCCATCTGAAATGGAATGAATCAATACATCGATTAATTAAAAATACATTCTGTAGTTGTAATAATGGTGAACGATAACATTAAAAAATGAACTCCATTCAATGTCTCGTAAAAACTCATGCAAATAAATCGTCTCTTGCGATTGCAGGCACAAAGATACGATTTCAAAATAATCCAAATGAACAATACAAATGATCTGCATGAACTTGAGATTGAGTCCTTGAGAGCGATACAATATAAATTTCGAGTTGCCGAATGATTTTGTTTTTCTCTTTTCTTGACTTTATTTTTTGCTTTTCACTTTTTGTTTCATGTTGCCGAATCGTTTAACTCTGAAGGACGTAATATTGCATGGAAAAAGCACAAGCAGAACGAATTACTTGAATACTAGCGAATGAGCGAAAAAAAAAACCAATGACGAAATGGATTTTGCCAATTTTCTTTCTCCTTCGTTTCGTTTTTTTTTCGGAGAGTATGTTTCAATTTTGTCAAAAGGGAATAATGTTAAATAGCGAATCTCACTCAGTGCGTATCTACTGTAAAGAGAGAGAAAGAGAGAGAGGTTCGTTATATATGCAAAAGAAGAAAAAAAAAATGTCCGCATAGTGATTGTATAATCTTAGTTTAATGGCATTGAAATGATAATTTTGTTTCGGTTCGTGTAAAATCCAATCTTAAGGAATGAAAATGCTGTTTTGCAAAAAAAAAAAGAAGACAGTTTGTCCCACTTAACCTAAGATGCCATGAATGACCGGGAATGATGCTGTTGTGTGCAAAAATTTCGCTAAATAATTTTGATATAATCTAAATAGGGTTGTTTTTGTTGTTATTATTGTCCCTTCATCTTATTGCATGCACAATAAATTTTTTCGGTTTGAAATTTGCCAACAAAAATGTTCATGTCATGTCATAATTTTGTGTACGTTGTTGAATGTACAAAATTTATGGGACTGACAAAGGAATTTAAATGATAATAAAAAACAAAACAAAAAATGGAACATAAATACAATGTTGATAAGATTTCATTGAAATATTTATATATATATATATATATATATGTGTGTGTGTGTGGCTATATTAGAGCCTACCTTTCGTACGCCACTCAGCAGCGTCTGCAATAGAATGGAAAGAGAACAAGAGAAAGAGAAATAAAGACAATTCAAAAATAGAGTGACACGGCAATGATAATATTTTATCTTTCATATGAAAACGGTGACATCTATTTAAAAATGGTAATGAGATTGCGAATTGGCGGCTGCTTCGTTGATAAAATACAAAATATTTGCCGGAAATTGAAATATTGCTGCCATTTTCCATGTTTCGTTCGAAACAATGTAAAGCACATTCATGTGGTAGTAATTGTCAATGTAGGATATTTTTTGGGAAAAGCCAAAAGCATGCCTGAGATTAACTCAATTATTGAGCATGTAAAGCAAAACCGTATTAGGCACAGCTTAAACCATTCAAAATACTTTTCATCCATGCATATTGGAAGTTCCAGAAAATTCGGCATTACTGCGACTGTTCACAGCTTTCAACCGCATTGAATATTCGGAGCACAAAACAGACAATAAACATGTTATGCGGTGCATCATTGTATTAAATGATGCCATGCAACGATAAATACTGCACCGACCGTATAAACTCTCTCTATGCATTTGTTTATGCATAATTTCTTCATTTTTATTTTTTTTTTGCACACGAATAAATTCGCACATATGTGAATAAATACAACACAATACAGTTGTACAGTTAAGTGTCAATGCCAAACGGTGCTAAATAAAGTATATCAAATTCAGTAGAGAAAGAGAAGAAAGAAATCTTTCTCTCTCTCTCTCTCTCTCTCTCTCTGTACGGTGACGCATTCACAATTCTGGTTGATTAAATATTCACATCAGTGCCAATTCGATTTCCTAGTCAAGTTTTGCGTCACAAGCAAAACAAAATGTATAATAAATGTACTGAAGCTAATTTCAGCATCACAAACAACTTACTGAACGGTTCATAACGATTGTCAACATTTTACGAATAAATTACTAGAAAAAAGTTCAAAATCACAATCAAAAAACGGCAGAAAAAAAAATTCATCACAAAACACAGCAACATCTACGGCGAGAAGAATATTTCTTTAAATATTTGTCTGTTTTTTGTCGTTGTTGTTTTTTCATTATTTAAAGTTAAATATATAGAAAAAATGTTGAGTATTTGGTTCTGTATTATTTTGTAATATTGTGACGAATACTAAATAAATTTTAAAGCTGTAAGAATGAAAAGATAAATAGAATTGAAAAATATTTTATCTCACCAACAAGTCCCAGTAGAATGGTGAAAAGCAACGGAATTACAAATTTGATCCTTTTGTGCAAGTATTTTTTCATGATGGTCGCTTTTTGTTGATTTTGGTCACTTTCTCTCTTTCTCTCTCCTCACTCTCTCTCTCTATTTCGCTTTCGTTTAAAATGCACTTTTCAGGCTTGATTTTTGCTTCTTTCGTCAAGTTTCGTTCTTTAAAAATTCATTAAAAAAAAGCGTACGTGTGTTTGTTGCACAATGTATTCGCTGTAGAAAATCTTCAAAACAGAAAGAAAATCAAATGTGTTATGTTGTCTAATGCTTTTTTCGTGTTGCAATTTACCAAGTTAAAAAATTTTATTGTTTCGTGTCAGTTACAAATTGAAGTTTCTGGCTTTTTCGGTGATATTTTTAACATTTGTTCAATGTTTATGATCATTAAAGAGTTCAACATTATTCCTCTTCTCTCTATTATCTATCTCTCCATCGGTTATACGTTTTTGTTTCAAAAAACATGACAATTTTATCTTTTTATTCTATTCATTTTTATTCAATTTTTTTTTTTTCAATTAAACACTTTATTTAATCCTTTGTTGTTTTGAAATGCTGAAAAAAAAAACAGAAAACAATGAAATTAATTTTCATATAACAATGTTTTCACAACAACTCTTGATTGAGTTTTTTTTTTTTCTCTTCACATTTCAATAAAATTGACAATATTCGGTGCATTATCGATAACAATCGAATGGGTATGCGAAATAAATGGACGAACTGAGAGTGTTCATCCAATCGAATGCATATTTTATTCATTCGGTTGCCACGAATATGAACAAATACAAATTTAATTGAGAGATAAATCGATAACAGCAACAATTTTCTAGAACCGCATTCTATATGAACTGAACGAGAATGATGAATATGAATAAATAAATAAAAACACACAACAACAAACTGCACTCTGCGATTATATAATCTTAAATTTAATTGACACAATGGAAAATCTTTCTCTTTTGTTCTGGTTTTCTTTCTTCGCTTTCCTCTTTACGTTCTCTTTCATCTTTTTATTTTCTTCTTTATTTTCTCTTTTATTCATTTCCTTTTAACGCATATTTTTCACACACTCTCTTCTATTCGCTCGGCATTAGATATTCCGAAAATTCTTAGAAACGGGAAAGAATTGCATTGAAGCACGGAAACATGAATCGACGAACAGTTGAAGAAAAAGCAACGGCATCGATTCATTCAAACAAACAAAACAAAAAGCAGCAAAACAATGGTCGTAGTCAGTCAAAACATCAAAACATCAAAAGGAATCTATTTCCGCAGGTGAGCGATACACTCAAATGTAGGAAATGAACAAACCATGTCATTGTATTGTTTCACAGCAGAACGAAAAACTAACACGGTTACTCAGGCTTTTGAAATACTCTAAACATGTATTCTGTTTTGACAAGAAGAAAAAAACAAGCACTTGGAGACACGATAAGCGTTAAATGTACTGTATATTTCCGCGGTCAACTTTTTTATTTTGGATAAAATGAGTTGCCGCATACAAGCATTCTTGACGTATTTGTGTGTTGGTCCAGCTGAGCAGAAATGAAAATCAACAAAACTCAAAAAAAAAAAAAAAAACTGTACAAAATTGTTACACATTTGGAATTTTTGTTTTGTATCACTTTGGAGAATAAATGGACTTGATTTCTTTTGAACATATATTGATTTAGAACCTTTTTTTTCAGACAAAACTTTTCTTGTTTCCTTGAACATGAACTTTTTTAGTGCTTTCTTTTTTCTATTGTACAATTAGTTTGGTGTTCTGTGACACAAATGAGAAAACGGATTCTTTTTTCTCTCTTTGAAATACCGTATATAATCGATCCGAATAGCTTTCAATGGAATGACTGCAGTTAAGGTGTTTTATGGTCGATGTGAATTCTGCAACTGAACAAGCATGACGACTGAAAATACTGCATTGGTAATTTTGCTCGTTCGGCTTTCGTTCTATCGTGCATTTGTTTTTTCTTCTTCCACTGTTGGCTCTATCCACGTTTCGTTTATACACCGTGCACAATTGTATTCCATTCGTTTGCGTGATTGCATAAGAATCAACATAAGCTACGACCAACAACGCAAAGCTTTCGGAATATGTATGAAGGGGAATTCGTAAACAAACCATTATTGCTTGCTCTTGCACAACGTCTATCCCTGGCTCTTTCTCACACTCTCTATCACTGATTCTAGTTGGGTCCCTCTTTTTCTCTGTGTATTTCTATCTTTCTCTCTCTCTCTCGGTCTCTCTCTTTCTCTCTATTTGACTCTGGCTTTGCCTTTTTTGTTCCATCTCATCTGTCCCTCAATCCACATTTGCTACGCTCTTATTTCGTTCCATTTCCCACTCCGTCTCTTTCTATCGTTCTGCACGTGTAAGTGTATCCATCGCTTTGGTATAAATATGACAATTGAAAAATATTGCTGTTGAAAATAGAAAGGGGCATTTTTCCCATATAAAAAATTCTGTATATAACTCACGTATAATATTATGAATTTAATGAAACGAAACTATAGAGAAACTAAAAGTAGTAAGCTACATGTCTACGCATACAATATTTTCAATATCAGTTGATTTAATAAAAAACGAATAAATATATTTAAAGCTCATTTAACGAGCACACCATGACTAGCATTTTGTGTTTGGGTTATTTTTTTTCGCTATGTTTTTGAATTTACATGTCAAAAATGAGTCCATGTGTAGATAATGTCAACGCGTGGTATACCGAAGTGTGTCTGTGACAACGTATTCGCTTTTCAGTTTGATGAAAGTCATAAGAGTTCACACGTTCTTTGAAAGGAATAATTCATTAAAATTCTTTGAACAGATCTTCAATATATAATAAAGCATCGAGTTTCACATTTTCTTTGAATGACATAAATATTATTACATTCTCAGTGAAGATTTTCATCCAATTCCAAGAATCCAATGACGTACGTCATAATGCACTCATGTTACAAACGTGAAATATATGTAACTCAAAATAATCGAATATTGATTATTTGATATTATTGCTGCAAACAAATTTACGATGAAAATGCACTAAACTTTTTAACGATCCGTTATGTAAGTGCGTTTCGTTGACGCATTATCGTTTCAAATAAAATTGCATTTTTATTGTTAAAATTGCTCTAGAAAATTGTTGCAAAGAAAAATAAATGATTAAAACGATAAAGAATTTAAGGAAGCACTACATGTGAACGATGCAATACATTGCGTTATGACTTATGACAGTGTCAAGGATTATGAACTTGATATTCTTCCTGCAGTCATATTCATTATTATTTATTTCTAGACATCGTTTATAATGACATATGATACAAATACGCTCAAACGATAACATTTTAACCTCTGAAATGAAAGTTCTCTCAAATGAGTTTGATCGCGCAATAAATAACAAACATCCATTTGCTAAAACTAGTTTGAGTAAATTAACGAGCTTTGTGGATAGAAATTGCAATCAACTTGGATAAATTGTTTTTGAACAGCAACAGCAGCAGCAGCAGCAGCGACGGCAGAAGCGATGTGAATCGATATTTCATATCACTTTGTTTATACTTTAAAGATTTTTGAAAGCCCACTTACTTTGTTGAATGTGGAGTGCAATAATGGTTGCAACAATCGAAGCAAATGAACAAGTACTAACTATTCAATAGTTATGTGAAATTATAAGGTTGAGTTGTTTCAGTAAGTCTGTTGATGTTATTTGAATTATAGTAAGCGAAAAGGATAGTGGGGGAGGGACACTTCTGAGTGAAAGAGGGAGAAAAAAAAGAGAGAAAGAGAGAGTAAAAGAGAGAGAGAGAAGAGAGAGAGAGAGAGAGAGAGAGAGAGAGAGAGAGAGAGAGAGAGAGAGAGTGAAGCAGCAAAACTACCAGAGAAGTAAATATTTTTGTATATTTTTTTCGAACATACATTGAGAGCCACTCATATTTACCGCTCCACTCGTTAAATTCATACATGCAACTATACAATATCATTTTCCACTTAATATTTTCCACTGCAATTCAGTCGTTTAAAGAACCTTTTACCAGGAAATGCAAATAAGTTGGCTTTTCATAATTTCATACTTTATAATCACTCAAAATTACTTAGAAAATTTTCAATTTTACATTTATTGCAGTGTGTATTTTGTGCAAATTTAACTCATGACAAAATGTACGATTTTGATTAAAGTAAACATAATGAAATGGGAACAAAATTGACCTCAGTAAATATTGGTCATCTTTGCAATAATAACTTGCTTATTTCTGTTTGTGCATTCATTGTTGTTGCTTCGTTTCTCGTTCATAGCGATTATCAATTCTATATATATATATTTTTTATAATCATAAAAAGCAAGTACATTGTTCAACGCTCATTTATTATTCTCTTGTATTGGCCTGCAGCGGATTTTGTAACAAAGTGCATCTAGTGTCGTAAGAATGCTTGCACAAACTTTGAAGTTTTGCTACTTTCTATCTTTCTCTCTTTTTCTCTCTCTTTCCCTCTCTTTCCCTCTTTTTCCCTCTCTTTCCCATTCCTTTTCCTTCCCTCCACAGTTCATACGTTGGGTGCGCAATGTCAAACAATTTTCTAACTCCCTCAATGCATGCGCATCATAACCGTGGTTCAAAGGGAAATGCATTCATAATGCACGAACACTTATACCGAAATCGTTCGGAAAATGCCTCTCCTAGCACCAAAAAGGAAAAACGTATGCACGAGTAAGTAAAATGGAAAATGCAATAAATCAAACGTTTCGTATTTCGTTGTGGTTTTATTTAAAATTCACCTTTATTTTTCCGAAGTCGCTTTAGCAAAGGAATTCATTGTTTCTTACGCCATCTCTACGAGTACTGTGTGAATTGAAATGAATATCAAACAAAATTTTGAAAGTTCACTCAGTGGACATTCATACCGTAGGCAAGAACATCAACGATTGATTAATGTACTACGGCATAAGTCGTTCGACGTTACATTACAAGCGAGCTCTATCACAAATACACTGAATAGCACATACATCATTACGGAATGTAAACGACAAATCGTATCTTTTTCCCGTTTTCTTTGGTATAGTCAGTTCACATTGATAAATCGCATAGGTGGCGTCAATGTCTTGAAATCAAAGTTCTTCACATGTAAAAACATACAACGAATGCCACATTGATTTTTCTTTTCTTATTGCATTTCCATGGAATGAAACAAATACACAAGAAATAGCTGATAATTTGAAACATTTCTCACGATTGATACCTATTCATGGTTCAACACCCATTTGCAACGCCCGCCAGCAATTTGCAAATCAAATTTCGAAACGATTATTCGCAACATGCCTTACATCGTATTTTGTTAATTAATCTGTTTATTAAATAGCTATTATTGAAAACAACTAAGTTTTACTGTAAGCCAATTATACTCTATTAATCCAACTTACTAATGAGTGCAATTATGAAAACAAGAATGTTGCCAGAGTATGATAATTCCTATTGAGATTATCGTTAACTTTAAATTCCGTTTATAAAATTATTAATTATAAAAGTGATAAATGACTTTCATTGAGATATTCATACAGAATGCACAACGTCAAATAATAGATTACCGCACACTGTACAAATTCCCATCAAATTCTCAAATAATGTCGGGATTTCATTGTTACACTTATTTTGCACCCTAGTGCAATGTTTTAATTTGGATTTCAGTTATGAGCAGTGATTTGTAAAACGAATATTCATCATTCGTGTACAGCGTGAATAAGTAATGAGTTTGCAGAAGAAATTAATAAAGTGTCTATTCAAATTTCTTCGTATCAAACATTCAGATTTCACATTCATCCAACTATAGTGATAAAATGCAATGCAGAACTTTGAAATTCAACGAATTTTTCATATCATCTTACATCACAGACATACCTTGCATCATATTTTTTTTTTTATGAACAAAACGCTTGGAAAATTTACTTGCAGTTCAACCTGAACATTTCTAGGAATTTAGTTTTATTTCATAGAAATAAATCATGAAAATGTTTCATCGAAATCGTTTAACAAAATTGTCTCTGAGAATGTTTCCCATAGTGTACTATGATTTATGATTTAGGAAGTAATCTCATTGAAATATAAATCTGAAAGAAATATAATCACTTGTTTAGCTTCCGCATGCAGTGTTAAAATAAAATCCATATTACCATCGCAACTGCCTGTTGAGTTTATTTGTTAAACATTGACAAAAATCGCATTGGCAACGTGGACTGTTATGTTATGACAACACATTATTGACATCAAATACAGACATGTCACTGGAGGTGAGATTTTTTTCATTAGTTTTTTTCATATGTTTTAAAAATAAATTTAAATATTTTATCGATTTACAATTTACAATTTTGCTAAATATTTAAATTTGAAAATTTTTATGAATTTTCTTAAAACGAAAATAATTGAAATTTTAACAAATTTCATACTGGAATTTATATTGTAGGATACAAAGCATTCACCATTCCAAAGGCAACGAAATATTTTATACTTAATCTCACAATATTTGTCTGATTTTGGTTTCAAACAAACAAAATCATTGTTGTGGAATGAAGCGAATTTATCATCAGATTGTAAAATATGCGATAATATTGACTTGGATACGATTTACTTAGATTTTTGTAGTTATTATCATATGAGATTCGGTAAGCTACCGAAAATTGTACGAAAAATTGAAGTTCCTTTCGATTCACAACATGATGCAACAAAGGGAAAAATTGCAAAGAATAAGAGTTCAGAAATTTCAATGAAAATATCGGACGACAGTCAAAAAAAGTTAAAAAAGGAAAAAGAGCTTAGCTCAGATGATCTTATTTTAACAAGCTGCAATTCAAACACTGGTGATGGACACAAAAATGAAAAGAATGTTGAGATAAATTCATTTTTAAATTTGCATCGCAGATTTGTGGAATTATTCGAACAATTTCCGGGTGAAATGCGAGATTTGGCTTATGTTATTGAAAGGTTTTCTTTTTTATACGTTTTGACCTCTTTGTACCCTTTTGAAAGACAAAATACTGATAAAACCACTATTATACAGGCAAATTGTGAAAAAAGACAACCAAATAAAATGGAATGATGTTCAAGGAAATGAACATGCCAAACAAATTTTGACTGAAAGTGTTATTTTACCACTGAAATTCCCACAGTTATTCACCGAATTGACAAAACCATGGAAAGGGATTTTATTGCATGGTGTATCAGGTGTTGGGAAAACTTTACTCGCTAAAGCACTTAATTCAGAAACATTTGGCGTTGTTACATTCTTTAACATTTCAGCAAGTACACTGATTTCCAAGTGGCGTGGTGAATCCGAAAAATTTGTTAAGGTACTTTTTTTTCTACATTTTAACCAAACAGAAGAAAACTATAAATAATCATTTTTTTTTTGGAAACAAAATTAGAATGGAAAAAACAAATTAAATTGAAATTCTTTTTATCTGAGAAAAATTTTATTTCAAAATTTTCAAAAATATTTGCTTAAGGTTTTATTCACAATAGCAAAATCATGTGCGCCAGCAATAATTTTTATTGATGAATTCGAATCGCTGGCATCCCGCCGTGATTCACCAAATGACCATGAGGCTACGAAAAGATTTAAAAATGAGCTGCTCATTCAAATTGACGAACTGGATTCAAATAATGGCAATGTTTTATTGTTGGCCAATTCAAATTTGCCATGGTTTGTATAATTTTTTGTTCAGAATTGTATATTCTAACATCCAATAATCCTGTTCTGTTAATTTTCTTAATAGGGAAATTGATGAAGCATTTTTGCGTCGATTTGAGCGAAAAATTCTTATCGATTTGCCAAACAATGAGAATCGTTTGAAAATTATTAATCAATTATTGCCAATAACAAAAGAATGGCATGTGCGGAGAATGACGGATTTAGCAGAAGCAAGTGAGGGATTTACTGGAGCCGAATTAAAAATAGCATGTAAAGAAGCATCAATGAATCAAATCCGAAATAAATTGAGATCAACCAACAATAAATCGATGCAAAAAGTTCCTGAAATTTCATATGAAGATTTGTTGATATCAATAAAGCAAGTGAAACCTTCAATGGCATCGTCGGCGGCAAAACATCATCAATGGCATTCAAAGCATGAAAATCAATGAGTTGGAATTGTTTTTCAAGATTAAGTTCAGTAGATACCATATTTAAAAAAAAAAAAAATGTAATTGTTACGAAATAGCACAAAATGGAAATGAAGAAAAAAAAATTCTTTATGTAAAATGCACAGATTTCATTCGATAATTCCTACAATGAAATATATAAAATAAAGGCCCTAAAAAGATAGTAATTTTTATTATGAATATATCAATGTGGTCATCGTCCACTTTATTTGGAATCAAAACTATATTAATTTAACGAACATTGAAGTGATTAGGTTAAACTCACCACATTAATAATGAAGCCAATCGGGAACAAAGCAAACAATTTATGCTCATACACTTTTCTGTCTCAATTTAATTTGCCAGTAAATTGAATTTGAATACAGATAACGATCTAAGATGAATTCAGTGCTTAAATACATTTTGATTACATGCTTTAAAGTAGAAAAACAAGTGAAATTTATTCAATTTTTCATTTTGTAAGAATTTGTGAAACAGATCGATTGATGTTGAGGAAACTATATACTTTATTTAGATAATGTAAACATGCCAGATGACACGGATCTGTCCGGGTTTCCCTAGATTTTTGATGCCTTCACCGGCCAAAAATTGACCGGCTCGGATCACCGGACTTTTGCAAAAAAGCCCGGATTTCCACGGATTTTTAAGCCAAAATGTATGCAATTTTTTTTTTTTTACATTTTAAAAATCAAATACTGAAAATTGAGCCATTTTGATTTGGGCAAAATTGCATTGAAACCATACACAATGAATACCATTTGGATTCAAACATTTCGATAAATGTTTAGAAAACAAAAAATCTATATTGATTGTAAAAAAAAATCAATTCATTAATAAATTTCACCCAAAAGTACATGCAAGAATTTGATGTCATCATTTTTTTTCGATTTTTCACTTTTTTTTGCGAAAAAGCCCGGATTTTACCCGGATTTCAAAATTGAAAAAGCCCGGAAAAGTACCCGGGTTCTGACAAAAAAACCCCGGATATTACCCGGCAAAAAAAAAAATCTGGCATGCTTAAGATAATGTATTTAGATCTTCGAACGAAGTATGCTTACGCCATCTTAACTATGTAAGACGAATGATTTTATTACTGTAAAGTCTCCACATATAGCCCTCATAATTGATTTACTAATAAAATTCATCAAATTTTTCTTCTCTAAAACACACTTTTAATATATTGCAAAAAAGAAAAATTGTCTTTCTTTGGCTATCTCACCATTTTTTACTGTGGAAATGTTCACCAATTTGACAAACAGTTTTCTTTCCTCGATTGATAAGCCGCTCACATCAAGGTACTGTGAAAATTTTCTGAAAATAAAAATCATTGCATACACAATGTAGAATTGTATGTTTTTATATGTGAAGAACTTTGATTTCAAGACATTGACGCCACCTATGCGATTTATCAATGTGCACTAACTATACCAACGGAAACAGCAAAAAGATACGATTTGTCGTTTGCATTCCGTAATGGTGTATGTGCAATTCAATGTATTTGTGATAGAGATCGCTTGCAACGTAACGTCGCTCGACTTACACAGTATTACATTAATTGATCGGTTGATGTACTTGCCAACGGTATGAGAGTCCAATGTATGAATTTTCAAAATTTTGTTTGATATTCATTTAAATTCACACCGTACTCGTAGAGATGGCGCAAGTGTAGTAAGTAACAAAGATTTTTTTTTACATTAATCAAAAGTTTATTCGAAATTCTTCGAATTACTTGCAGAGAAAATGTTGATATTTTTGAAAATCCTGCAGGTCTAGGCGATGATTTTTTTAGGTTTACTAAATCATGTTAAATGAATAGACACTTCAACTACCTGATATTTTTGTGTACTTACTATTTTTTTCATCTGAGAATATTTAAATAATTCGTTCTATTCGATGGTTTGTATTAGTAAATCGTTTGTATAGTATTCTACTCTGTTGATGTCTATATGATTTGAATGGCCCAACTCAGAACATTGTTCACTACCACAATCTCATTATTTTGAGACCGTTAACATTTGGTGTGTGTGTTCAATTTGTTAAATGACCAACCTAATGTGAAGCCTTCGTCCTAACACGCACAATTTTCATGAACAACTAATGGTGAAAAAAAGTGTTACTTTTGTTCACTACATGTCAGAAATTATATACAAATATTATTGCTACAAGAATCGTAATGATTCTATAATTTAGAGAGTTTTTGTATTCGTTAAATGGGACAAAAAGAAAAATGATGAAAAAAAAGACATTTCTTTATGCAAAATGCACAGATTTCAATCGATAATTCATACAATGAAATATATTTAAATAAAAGCGACATTTTTTCAAATAACAAACGAATAGTACAAATTTACTTTCGTTTAAATGTTTTTCGGTTTTGTTGCTGTTTTGCCAGTTGATGGCCTTGATACAATCCAGTATAATATCCGCTCATATACCATGACATTAGCATTGCTGAGAAATGTTCTGATTCTCCGCCAAGAGAGTTTTTAAGCATGGGCGGCATTGGCGGCATTGGTGGCAGAGAGTTTGTGTCCAAATCCTGATTTCTATATATTTCATTGCTGCTGCATTCACTGTCATCGCTCGATTCATCAATTTCAGCAGCTGCTTGTAGTTTTTGTTTTTTCTGCTCTTCATCGCCCCATGAGTCGACCAAATCTTTCAATTGATTCGTTTGCTTATTCTCGTAGCCAATAAATTTAACAACACATTCACCACTTTCTTCATTGATGCTAATAATTTCAGCTTCATAATCGATATTATCCACATTGTATGTTGCACGCACAAAATCGCCCACTTTATACGCATCACATTTATGACTTTCTGTTTTCATATTGGCTGACGAATGTGGTTCAGATGTTGATGACTTTTTGTTTGTGTCTGATGCAATACTTTTGGCAATGTTGGATTGTCGTAAATTTATCGCTTGTTCGTATGCTTTTATCAAAATTTGATCATCCCAAATGTTGTCGTTGCTCTCGTTCTGAACATGTTTATAACCAGTTTTCTATTAAAAACAATAAAAATTAAAATGAGTACAGCTGTAAACAATGCAACAGTTAAATAATTACCTCAGATTTCTTTTTACTCATGCTAACTTCAATTTTAAAATTGTTTAGCTAAATTTCACAATTTAAATTTTAAACTGAATATTTTCGTTCGATTTATTTGCTATACGCTTCCAGTATTTATTGTATTTTGCGTGTAAATTGTAATCGTTTGACGTATGGCATAAACAATATAACCTCAATGTTTTGTACTAAAAAGAACAGCAAATGTTTAACGTAAATATTCAAGTTTCAAAATTAACCCATTTTGGCTGCTAGAGCGATAAATGAATTTCGATTTAAAAATCTGCGTTAATTTTGTATTTTTGATGATTTAAAAATGAAATTATATACATTTTTTTTTTCTTTTAAATGTATTGTGAACTCATCGTAATTTTTTTTTTTCATCATATACAAAACTGTGGTTGCCTACACACACAGATACTGGCAAGCGGTACATGCCGCTTAATGACTATACACACATTGTTTTATTATCCGGCCAATTGTTTTTGTTGTATGTTTTCAGTGTGCGCTTTCAATGCATTTCACTCATCAGTCTGTATGGCAGTCGGTATTTGGATATTCATGAGTTCGGATGAAAATAAGAATAAGTCACACAGTTAATTTAATTTGTTCAGAGCAGAATAGTTTTCTTTTTTCTTTTTTTTCATATAAAACGGCAGTTTGTAAAAAATGTCGATCACGCCATAATATAGCTTTTTTTTCATCTTCAACGATTTTTATTCTTCATTTTCATTAAGTTTATTTGTGAAATTTGCAAATATTTTTAATATTGAAAGTGAAAAAAATAAGTTAATAAAAGTGACAAGTCAAAAATTGTACAGTTAACCAAAGGGAAAATCAATCAATCTGACGAAAATAGATAGAAGTCCGCCAAAACAAAACGGCTCCCAAATGGGCGGACTTATAAAATGGCTAAAAAAGTAAGTAATTGAATACATATGATTTGATTGTGAATTTTAAAGTGTACCGTTTGTCTTTTTTGGATAAAATTTATCGCTGAGATTTTTTCAAAATGTTAAAGAAAATATCATAACAAGAAATTCATAGTTAAAAAATTATGTCGAAAAAAAATATATTGGCAAAAAATGAGAAAAAAAAAAGAAATTTGTAATTATTCAATTGCAAAGAATTTGTAAAAATCACATATTTTGAATTTCATTTCGCACTGCATATTTGCATTGTGGGGAAAAAAACAGAAAAATCCTCATAGAATAACGACAAACAATTGGCTAGTCGCACCTGTTGATTTCCGGCCACATTTCACTACACAACATTTTTGTTGTTGTTGTTCGTAAAATCGAACAAAACCATCCATGCCAATATAGTCAACAATAAAGACAGAGAAAAAAAAAAAACAAATTTTTTGCTTGCATTTTGATCGGCTAACCATTTCCCATTTAATTTTCATTTTGGTTGAGAGTATATTGAACCGTATGGCATTAAAATATGATAGTGTAATGCACTGATGCATGAATCCGTTCCATATTTCACTCTCGTTTACATATACGTTCAATAAAACAAACAACATAATTTGAAATGACCATTTAGCCAAAGTCAAACATTTATTATTCTAGACAATCTCAAGCTAAGCAATTTGTTTATGATACACACATTCATATTGACAAATGAAAAAAAAAAAAAAGAAAAGAAAAGAATACCAATGCTTAAGCGTGTTCTTGTGGTCTTTGCATTATATACTTGTGTTTATTGCTTTGCACCGAAAATAGAGTAAAAGTCAAAGAATTGCTCCGTGATTAGCATGTTGAGCGTTATGCTGTTGAGTGGTAAACTATTGAGCTAGTTATTTATTCTCTTCTTCTCTTTTCTTTGCTTTGTTTTATTTATTTATTACGGTTGATTTTGGATGAATATGAATTGAATGTGGTTTTTACCAACAACCGAAAAAAAAAAAAAGTTTATTTTCACTGAAAAATCTTTCAGCTCTTCAATAGAAAGGGCTGTTCATTACTTAAGATTAACAATGAACCTAAACTCAAAATTCGAACCAACAATATAACGTTATATTTTCTGACAATAAAGAGAATTTTTGCCTGTTTGAACAACGCACAATTGATCCATATAAAAAAAAAAAACAAAACAAAACCATGTTATCAACTTGGACAAAAATGTTGGTCACTTAACAAAATATTTTTCATGCATATTAATTAAGATCAAATGTTAATTTTTCTTGTTTTTTTGTTTTTTTCTTCCTTTCATTTTCGTTATTTCCCACATTTTGTGTTTGGTATTGCAGAGACAGCTCGACACGATTACGTCGTCGAGAAAGTGCACCTCTTCAATTTTTTGGTAGACGAAAAACAACGACCGAACAACCAAATAAAAATGATTTACGTGACAGTTTAGCACGGTTCAAACAATTTCGTGAACATGAGCGTATTCATCGAATGTCAATGGGTATCGATGAATTGGCTGCATATCAAGCATATTTGAATGATAGATCAAATTCATCTAGTACAAACACAATACCGTTTGATCAAAAACCACTCTATGAACCAACTGCCTGTCCGCAAAACTCTTTTCAAATGCCAAACAATTATGAGCATCGATGCGATACAATGTCATACAATGGACACCAAACAAGGAAATTTAATGTTCAATTTCAATTGAGTGAGAGTACTGAATTCAGTACAGATATTAACGATTATTCAAATCGTCGTAATGTGCGACATTCAATGCCAGCAATTGTAACAAATGCTCATATGCGTGGAATGCGTCGTGCACAAAATCATATAGATTCAAGAGCAATCCAAGAAGATGCAATTGAAGAATTCGAAGATGAGCATTGTATGTACAGCGATAGTATGACTAATGACGGACAAACCAGTTATCGTAGCCCACCAAAAAAGTTTTATAAACAAAATATGGATCCGTATCCAAGTAACAGTGAAAATTCATCATTAGGTGAAGCGAATCGTGAAAAATGTCCGGAAAAACCAAAACGTTTGCTATTAAAAAGCAAACAAACACGAAAATTACTTACTGAAGCTCATTTCACCAACGGTTATCGTAATTATCAAATTCAAACACCATATTACACGGATAGTTCATCAATGCACAGTGCAGTAGATAAATTTAATCGTGGTTCGATTGAAGATTATGTACGCGGCGAAAATGTTCAACAAATGGACAATTATCAAGTTGATAAAAATGTTGATGATGACAATGATGATAATGTTGATTATTCATTGCCATGCGTTGATATACCGGAATATCAACAACGACAAAATTTACCAAATTGCTTAACATCTGACGATTCAATATTGGCCGGTGAAGTGTTTCAAGATGATCCACAAGAATGTGTTCGTATGTTTAATAAAAACTATGAAACAAATTCAAACGCATCGATGACAATAGATGATGTATCTGGTGGTAATCGGCGCAAAAAGGGCCGTATTATGATTACCGATTTAGATAAATCTACCGACAGCATTAATAGTGAATTGAATATATCGAAAAATCGCTCAATGCCAAATGATCACAAAAATAATGAACATATTAAAACAATAAATCGAGTTCTGGAGTTTCATGAGACAATGCAATGTGCTGATATTATTTGCCTAATCAATGAATTTATATCAATGGGAAAAATGGAGACGACACTCAATACACCATTATACTTTGAATGGGGACTTTTTAAAAATGCATCGGTTACCGTTCGCAAATATGACGATTTTGATGATGATAATACAAAAATGGACTTTAAACTAATCACGGAAACTGCTCTCATTCAAGATGCCAACGTTTTGAGGTATTTATGATTTTATTACTTTAACTGGGAATTTTCGGCTATTGTTTGTTTTGCAGATATGTATGTCAATTCAGTTCTCTTTGTTTGGTTTTTTTTTTTGTTTTTGTTACTTTTTTCGATTCTCTTTCAAGTTTTCCTTCGTGTTTTTTTTTATTGTCTATTCTGTGCATCTTGTCTCGATTTTTTAAATTTCTTCACATTTTTTTGATTTTATTCCGATTTTACCTACAGAAAAAAATTCTCCCGAACTAATTATTTCAATTGTTGTAGTTTTTGAATTTACATTTTGGGTTTTTAACAAAAATTTAACATTTTTTCCAGGCAAATTCGTCACCCAAATGTGTTGAATTTAATGGCAATTGCTTTTGAGCCATTTAAACGAATGTCTCTCATAATGGAACCGACCATATACTCTTTGAATCATCACCTGTTTTTCAATGTAAGTTTCGTGAATTTTTTTTTTTTTTGGGAAAAGTGAAAAATATTTAAAAAAAAAAAAATTGAAAATATTTTTAAAAATTAAATAAAGATTTTAATCAATTAATATCCTTTATCCAAAAACTTTTTCCAACAGAATGAACGTTTGGATTTGAATGAAGTGGTGACTATTGTAAAGCGCATTGCCGGTGCTGTATCATATTTGCAAGAATTTGGAATTTGTCACTCGAATATTTCGTCGCATGCAATTCTGATTGTGGATAATATAACGCATGTAAAATTGTCATGTTTTGAATTGGCCGTACCATTTAAGTCTGACATAAAGAATGAGGTTGAATTAAAATCAAAGCAAATGACAAAACGTGTGCCATCAATGCGTTCAAAGATTTCACCAAATAAATCGATGAATTCCGAACAGAAAATTGAACGATACAAACAGTTAACAAATCAAATCAATATCGATGAAAATGTATCAGAATCAAATTATGTTGTGCCATTCATTCGGCAGTTGAGCACAAAATATTTCCCATATTGTACGGATTATCGTCGTAAATTGACATTATTCAATTATCAACCGCCCGAATTACTGTCACAAACTGAACCATTTGTTTTTCCAACGAAACAATCCGATACATATGCGTTAACATTGCTTTTATGGGAATTGCTAAATGAATGCATTCCATTTGTAATTTATGATGAAATTAAATTAGATGAATTATTAAAAACAAATTATCCATTGAAATATTTACCAATCGTTGAAGAGGAACGATGCCAACGATTCCATGAAATTCTTGAACGTGGATTGAAACGTGAACCAAATACACGGCTTGAACTGGAGAAAATGATTCAGAAATTAGATGCCATTGAGACGGAAATTTATCGAGAAAATGAAAAGAATCGAAGCACAAGCGAAAAAAGTGGAAATTCAAATGAAAAGAGTCGTAATGCGAGCGAAAAGAGTCGAAATGTTAGTGAAAACTATCAAAGTAGAAATGACAGAACATTTAAAGATCACAAAGAGAATATTTCAAACATAAAACAGAAGAGCCAAAACACTAAGGGTACAAATGAAAAAAGTCAAAGCAGTCTTGAGAAAACACCAAGTCCAGTCAAGTGTTGTTGCATAAAATCACGAAATGATAATCAATCAACGCAACATTCACCGCCGAGTGCAATAAAAGTTAGCGTTACACCAAACAAATCGTCAAGCTCATTATTTGCCACAGTTGCATCACCACCATTTTTAGCAAATTCAGTGACAACGACACCATCTCCATTGAATAATGTTCATCGTAGCATTTTGGATTATAATCGCTTGCTATCGCCACGACGTGATACAAATGAAACACGTTCAAGTACGTTGAAGAAAAAGAAAAAAGTCTCATCGACAAAAGCTACCAAACGAAATGTTTGTGATTTGTTTGGCAATGTTGAGAATGACAACAATGAAAAGACAAATGATGAAATTATTCCGATGCTATCAGCCATTGTTCCGGCACAAATTTCAGACCCACTTTCAGTTGGACAAGAATCAAATGAATTCAATCGAGCCATCATCACATCGGCATTTTCCGATTTAACAAATGTGGATGAACCAAATGATGAAGAGCAAAATAGGCCTCCTCAGAAGAAGATTGAACAACCATTTGGTCCGAAAGAAGTTACCAATCAAAATGAAAGTGAATTGAAAGCATCGAACTCAACTAATAACTCATTGCGATTTTTTATTCAAGACTGTGAATTGCCACAGGAAGTAATTGCTCGAAATAATAAAATTTTACGTTGCACTTGGCTGTCATCTGACCCTGTTAATACATCAACGCAATTAGAACAAATGCCAGTTGTATTACGAAACAAAAGCAATGCATCAGAAATGAACAAATCAAATGGAAGCAATAAAAAAATGAATGTAAGCATTAAAATCGTTCACAAGCAATTAACACCTAACAAAAACGCCACACACAATGACTCGGATTGTTCAACGGCAAGTGCAGCAAGTTTGAGTAGTAGCGAAGATGAATTCTCAGTGAAATCACGAATTAAATTTTTCCGCTCATTGGAAAATCAACCAATTCTGTTCCGTAGTCCAAACAAAAGTAAGGTGGACTTAAGCCGACGATCGGAAATGTCATTTTATGAAGCTAAACGCGCAATTGAAAAAGCGCAACGTCACACATATCCATCGTCACAACATCAAACAGACCAACCAAATCATCAACTTATCAAAGAAATTACCAACTTAACAGCCGACATTAAAAATTGCATAACACAGAACAAAGGTCTTTTGAAGCAAACTGACAAAAAATCAAATCCAGTCGAATTAAATCAAAAAAATCTTAACAATATACTGAATAGTAGTTTTAACGTAAACAACGAATCGGTTTCTTCAATCATTGATGATCTTCTGTTGCAAAAATCGCTTCTCGATGAAAATTCCAAAAATAAATCGCACAACGATGAGTCACAAAAACGAAATTCAGTTCGTGAAACTGTTCAAATGATTGAATCATCGATGCGAAATGAACGAAATGATAAAAGTCTGTCATTTCAACAATTTGATAATAAATTGTTGAATGAAATGATGTACAATACAGACAATAACAAAAGAGTTGGCCATTGTATGACGAAAAACGATAAATCCGTAGATGTTACCGATGAAAAAATCGAAGATGTTATTCATTTTGTGGCACCATCAGAGGCAGATAATGAAGCCGGTGCACAACCTCCAAGCACATTTATCACAGTTGGAGCACCGATTTCTGTTATTGAATATGAAAATGACACGGAAGTTCAGCAAAACACAGATATTGAGCAATGGAACTATGTTGAACAAGCAAAAGAAATTGAGCATGTTAAAGACGTCGAAGAATTTAATGCAGTACTTCCAGTTGAATTTAACGAAGGTAAGGATTCATTTCTTGTTTCTCTGTTTATTTTTGTTGCTTTTATTGTTTTAAAAACATATTTCAAGCAACATGCGATGAAAGGTCAAATTTGAAAAAAAAAAAAAAATAATAATAATAATTATAGTTTCAGAGGCGGGAGCTGTTATTGAAAAACAACAATCGCAAACTTTAATCAAGCGGACATTCTATCAAGAAAGTATAATATCTGGAACCAACATGGAAGCGCCCGAGCTAAACTCATTGATTACAAATTCTGCTGTTAGCACAGGTTATGCAACGACCAAACGATCCTCGTACACAACTCGTGTTACACTAAATATGCGACGGAGACGTTCATCTGATTTGGGCATATTTACACCAAATCAAATTGCAAGCTTAGTTTCATCGGATCGAAGTGGTTCACCACAAATGAATGAGATTCGTCATTCAATCTGCGGTAGTCCATCTGTTCCCACTTTAAATCGAACCAATTCAATCGATGCTAATACTGATCACAGACTTGAGCCAATTGCCAGAGACAGAAATATTTATTCATCAGCGTTAATGTTAAACAACGATCAATTACAAACATCGGTGTGTTCAAATGTCTTAAATGGCATTTTTAACAGAAAAGTAAGTTAAATATTTTCTATTTTGCTCTGCAGTTTCCTTTCCTTCTTTGGATTTTTTTGAAAAAAAAAAAAAAAAATCCAGAAAATCTTAAAAAATGTTCCATCGAAATTCCTGAATTAATTTTTATTCGTTTTTATTTTTAGCAACAAATTCAATCCATTGAAGATCTCTACATCGATGACGATTTTGCCGGAATAAATTTGGCTGCAAATATGCAATTAATGACGGATTCAGTGGACTCATTGGACAATATAAATTTCGATATACTGGCAACGCATATATTTGAGCAAAAGTCCGAATCAATGATGACAAACAATTTAACACGTATCAATTCAAATTTGAATGCCATTGAACAAGGCAAAAACGATACAAGACAATAAATCAACATAAAAATATTAAATTTCATATCCTCAAAAAATAAAGGATACCAACTCGACTTGTTGTTTACAATATATGAACATGAATCTATTAAATATGACTTAATGAAAGGAAAATGCTCCATTTTTGACGATTAACTGGAAATAAATCAACTAATTTTCCATAAACATAAGAAAAGTAATAGTTCAATGTATTGCCATGCGCTATAAACAAGATAAAAATTATAAATAAATTATGAATCATGAAAATATTGTTGTTTCATTTTATTTTAAAATATCATAATTGATTTAATCATGAATGATAATGATATGACAAATTATGTTTGTTTTTGTCAAATTTTATGCATAAATAAAAGTGGTAATGGAGCGTGGTTCCATTTGAATTTCAAATGAACCTCGAAGATCATCCGTATAATTGATAATTCGCGATTTATCAGAATCATTGTATAGAATAGTGGTCACTGTATTATCTGGGCATAGAAATGATACAACTTTTACTTTGTTCGCTCTAAATCCATTTAGAGTGGCTGATATGCGTATCGAGCCCGGTGGAATGAATTTTGAAAAATGAGCAATTACATAAAAAATGGGCTGTTTGTAAAATTCACTTCTTGAAGTTGTATTAAAAATGACGGCTGCATCAACAGTATTATTAACGTATGATGGGCCACCATTTTCATTTAGCAACAAATTCCAATCAATCCAACCGGAGACATAATGTTGAAAATCTTGTATCATTCCCAATGCATATCGTTCGGCTCTTGACCACGAACCCATGATCGGACCGTGTACTTCATTTGGTTTGTCACCGATACAAGATTCAGTGTTTAGAATTATTTTGTCCGGGAACTGGTTGTGAGCTTTATCTAGTAGTGACGGTGGTACCAAACGATCCCAATACCTAAAAGAAGAAACAAAAAATTCAAATAAAAACAAATATTTTAAATATTCCTTGTGTGATATGGCATAAATATTCGGCCAATGTGACTCAATTTAAGTTATTAAGTACCAATGAACAGCAAAACCCGAAACATAATCCATTGCATTCGATGCTATACGATTTAATCGTTCAAACCACCATGGAAACGTATAACGTTGATCGTTTCCAGTAAATAATTGTACATTGCAAAACTCGGAGTTGTTCAATGCTGGACCCAAATTTTCACCGATCCATTTGCCTTGATGCTCTGGCGTCCAACCTGGTTTGTGAAGAAAAAAAAAATGGGAAAAATTTAGAAAATTAAAAATACTTAAGAAATTGAAGAATATCCAAATCAGACTGAATAAAACAATAAACTTTCTTTCACCCACCCAAACTCATGAAGTGAATGAAAAACCATCCGATTTCACCGTTCAATGGCTCGTTACCAGTTGATATTGCCCAAAATGTTATATTTTCAGCGGCCATTAATTTCAAATATTTCAAATGATAATCGGCCCATGTTTGATAGTATTCTGGTTTCAATGAGTTTCTTCCTGACCATGCATTGTTGGTTTTCATCCATTTTGGCGAACTCCAAGCGGTTCCAATAAATTTAATTTCATCGTTCAGTGTCACGCTTTTTAACTGCTTAATTTGAGCATTACGTCGTAATTCTCTTGGATCTAATTGTGTAAAATTTGATAATTTTATGTCATTGATTGGTTGTTCATTATAGGCCCAAGGTTCTAAATCAAAATCGCATCTGAAAAAAGTTTTTCTTTTTAATTTGATGAAAATGTAAACAAAAATTTCAGAACAAACCCTCCAATCGTCAGTCGCATTAAAGTGTAACCAATGCCCGTATCCAATGCGTAATAGTTTTTATAAAGTGTAAACTTCAGTGGTATTGGCATTAAATCAAATAAGTATGATACAGCTCCGGTAAATGCGCCACCGAAACCAACCATTTTCTGAAACTGTTTATCTTGTTCTATTACCAGATGAATTGATGGCATCCCACTCGATTCACTTTCGTTTTCCTGTAGATTTAAATTTCGCCGAATTCGTATAACACTCGGTTCCCTAAGAGGTTTGAAGCGCCCTTTACTTATTTCAAATCGTTTTCCAGATTTTGTTGATGTTATTGTCATAAAATCACCAAATCGTTGCGGTTTTTTTACATCTGTCGTATCACAATACGTCTCATTACATACACAAACAAAACCAGTCGGATATTCACGCAATTTACATGGTCTGTATACACAATTTACCGTACTCAACATACAAGTCCACAATAAGAGCAATATTAATGTCGTCATTGTTTGTTTTGTTTATAAATTTTTCTCTGGAAATAATTACGACTGCAAATGAATGAGTCAATGGTGGGTTTCTTTTAATATCACATTCAATTTTAAACTGAAAATAGAGAAAAACGAAATTGCACTTTTGTGACTGATTAATTGATAAACTGATAAGTGAAAATGTAAACAGTGATAAATCGCAATGTGTATTGTTAATTAAATGACATTCATTGATGTCGACCATAAATGGATTAATTGAAATATTTACTATAAATCGATGAATTTACGTTAAAAAATTAGATGAACGCTGACAAGTATGTGGTTTATTCAAAAACATTTTAATTGGCAAATTATACAATTGATCCGCAATTTTGTCACTTTTCTGCCAATCGGGCTTGCTGATTGTTTGTCAACAAAACACTGCGTAGAAAACATAATGTTACTTTGAGAATTTATGAAAAAAAAAAGTTATCGCAACGAAGACTACACATTTGAACCGTCGTTCAAGCTGTCAACCAACATCAATGGGTTCGTTCAATGTTTTTTTTGTACTAAATGTCAAATGACAGTTGCTTCAAAGCATGCTTGTCTCTTTTAACCATAAATAAAACAACATTTTTTTGATTATTGTTAATTTAAAAAGATTTACACATTTCATTCACATATCATTTCTAATGTGAAAATGTTAACAAACAAAATTTTTATGCGTAAAACCAAACGTGGCAATATACTCAAGGTAATTTAAAGTATAACAATTCAAGTACGAAAAAAAAGAAACACTAATGGTTTTTAATCCGGTTAGATTGTCCGTGAGCATTATCTTCGTGATGATATTTGGTGTGGATCAGCATTATGTTCAGTATGTGAACATCGCGAACACGATAAAATTTTGAATGCAAACCCAGAGTCACCAAATCCAAATTTTCCATTTCCGCATTATTTAGTATTGGATACCAACGTTGTGCTTGATCAAATTGATATTTTTGAAGAGGAAGTTTTGTGTAACATTGTCATTTTGCACACTGTTTTAAACGAAGTGAAGCACAAAAGTTCGGCTGTTTTTAAAAAATTGCGCAACATCATTTCGGATCAGACACGAAACGTGTACACATTTGTTAACGAACATCACAAGTCAGTGAGAAATGAGAATTCACAAAAACACAGTCAAAGTGACTAAAACTTCTGTTTTAATCTCTTTTAAAACATTTTCATTGCATTTTTCAGAGACACTTATGTGGAACGACAACCGGGAGAATCAGCAAATGATCGAAATGATCGAGCGATTCGTGTTGCGAGCGCTTGGTATGAAAACCATTTGAAAAAAAGTATTGAAAATGACAAACAAATTCGTGTAATTTTGCTGACAGGCGATAAGCAAAATTTAGAAAAAGCACAAGCCGAAGGCATTTTGTGCTGTACTGTTGGCGAATATGTGAGAGGTCTTGACAAATATCCAACGCTACAAGATAAGCTATCTTTGAAAGGATTCTCCAGTCAAGATAAGAAAGAAGCCATTTTTCCACCTCATTTAACCGTGAATGAGATTCACGAAGGAATTAAAAATGGGAAATTATTGCAAGGCTCTTTTGCAGCATCACGCGAAAATTATCTTGAAGGTTTTGTCAATGTAGAAGGAATGGAAAAATCGGTAAGAGTTATTTACTCAATGAGTCATTTCATGGGAAAAATAAAAATGATTCGTTTATATTTCAGATTTTATTGCAAGGACATGAAGGTCTAAATCGTTCAGTTGACGGAGATATTGTGGCCGTTGAGTTATTTGATGAAAGTGCATGGAAAACGCCGAGCGAGTTAATTTTACAAGATGATCAAGATGATCCAGGCGATGTATTGGAACAAGTGACAATGCCAAACACCGAAGTGTCAGCGGAAGATAAGCAACCAACCGGTAGAGTTGTTGGTATTATTCGTCGAAAATGGCGTCAATATTGTGGTATTTTACAAATTAATCAAATTCCCGGTTCAACGCGTCACATTTTTGTGCCGGCTGAAAAGAAAATACCAAAAGTTCGTATTGAAACGCGACAATCAGAACAATTAAAATCACAACGAATAATCATTGCAATTGATCAATGGCCACGGCATTCGCGTTATCCACAAGGACACTTTGTGCGTGCACTTGGTCCACTTGGTGACAAAGACACCGAAAATGAAGTATTATTACTTGAACATGATGTGCCACATTGTAAATTTTCCAAAGAAGTGCTCAGTTTTCTACCAAAATTACCATGGACAATCACCGATGAAGATATTTCAAAGCGTGTTGATTTACGTCACATGACAATTTGTTCAGTTGATCCACCCGGTTGCACAGATATTGATGATGCATTACATTGCCAAAAATTACCAAATGGCAATTACAATGTTGGCGTTCATATTGCTGATGTGAGTCATTTCATTCGACCGGGAAATGCACTCGATAAAGAGGCTGCATCAAGGGCAACCACTGTTTATTTGGTTGACAAACGTATTGACATGGTGCCAGAACTTCTTAGTTCAAATTTGTGTTCGTTGCGTGGTGGTGAAGAACGATTTGCGTTCTCTTGTGTATGGGAAATTGATGAGAATGCCAATATTATTAATACGAAATATCACAAGAGTATTATTAAATCGAAGAAAGCAATGACTTATGAAGAAGCACAACTAATTATTGACGACGATACACAACAACACGATATCGCTGAATCACTTCGAGGGCTGAATAAATTAGCTAAAATTCTTAAACGAAAACGTACTGAAAAAGGGTAAGTGTTTCTTACGCGATTCTTCCATTGAGATGTCCTCCTCTCAAATAATTCCAAAAGACAATAATTGATTTTCTTCTTTTATTCTCAGTGCCTTGGTGTTGGCTTCACCTGAAATTCGTTTCCAAGTTGATTCGGAAACACAAGATCCAATTGAAGTCGAAGTGAAACAATTACGTGAAACAAATTCAATGGTTGAAGAGTTCATGTTGTTGGCAAATATTTCAGTGGCGGAAAAGATCGAAAGTGAATTTCCAGAATTTGCAATGCTTCGTAGACATCCAGAACCGCCTCAAACCAATTTTGAACCGCTTATTAAGGCTGGAAAACATCTTGGTTTCGATATTGATACAACGAGTGGCAAAAAATTGGCCGAATCATTGGATAAGGCTGTTCGTAAAGATAATCCATATTTCAATACAATGTTACGAATTTTAGCCACACGATGCATGATGCAAGCTGTTTATTTCATCAGTGGAACGATACCAAAAGACGAATTTTTCCATTATGGTTTAGCCGCACCAATTTATACACATTTCACATCACCCATTCGACGGTAATTTTTTTCACTTTTAGAAGAAAACATTTCTGAATACAAATGTTTACTTTAAAAAATGTCGCAAAAATGCATAAACATTTTCACTAATTTCTTTTATTCTCACAATTTAACAGGTATGCGGATATAATTGTGCATCGTCTATTGGCCACTTGCATTGGAGCTGATAGCACATATTCTGAATTGTTGGACAAACGAAAGAGTGCACTTTTATGTAATAATTTAAATTATCGTAATCGAATGGCACAATATGCGGGTCGAGCATCGGTCAGTTTAAATACGCATTTGTTCTTCCGTGGTCGTACCCAAGAGGAGAATGGCTATATACTATTCGTAAGAAAAAATGCGCTACAAATTTTAATACCAAAATTTGGTTTAGAAGGAACAATTTATTTGAGCAGCAAAAAGGGAACTTCAATTAAATCCGGCATTCAATTTGTATTCGATGAAGAGGTAACAAAACGATTCATTTACGTTTTTTTTTTTTCACTTAATCAATGAAAACAACTTTTTCCACAGTATCATACGCAGACTTACAAAGAATTTGTGTTCCACGCCTTTGATCCGGTTGTAGTTCGATTGAGCTTAGACACATCAAATGTTCAGCGAGAAAAAATTGTATTTGAATTGGTCGAACCATTTATTCCTGGATTTAGTGTCGAACCAATGGAAATTGATGCAAATGATGACCAATTAGCGGGCAAGCGAAAAGCAAATGAAACCATCAATGAGATCGATGTCACAGCAGACGCCGACGAGAGTTCAACGTCCAAAACAAAAGCAAAAAAGAATAAAAAAGCCAGGAAATGAATAATTGCGCTTTGTTCACCTCTGTTCATCAATAATCTTAAAATATAATCCAGTTTTTTTTTTGTATTCAAATAAAAAAATTACAAATTTAGAAATATGTTTTTTTGTTATTATTCAGTAAATTGGCTAACAGTATTCTTTATGTTTATTCTACGATGTTATAGTATCCTGTTGGCTATTGTCAATAATTTATTGAAAAGGAAAATCAATAGACTCTCGTTTTTAAAAATAGAATTTGCCGGAAATTCTCTTATTATTGCAGAGTTCATCATGTTTATACTACGTCAATATATTACCCAACGGCAATGGTGGTTTCACAGCAACGCGAACAAGTTTATTCGGAGCAATCTTACATCGATTGGGTATAGAATATCAATTGAATTCATGAAAATCAATTTATAGCTATTGGCATCTTACTTTTCTACTGAACCAATGGAATGACAGACAATGACTGAAATTTAACCAGGTTGAATATAAACTATTCAGAGACATTTCAGTTCAAAATTGTTTCGTGAGTGCAATGAAACAGAATAAAAGAAACAAAGAGCAAAAGATAAATATGACTTAAATATAAATTCATTTTCACATTCACTTTAAATGTTGCTTGTTTAATTTTTCTTTTCAAAATTATAGTTTTCTTCGGCTCACCAATTTATTTGTTCTTTTAAAATTACAATAATAAAGTGGCCATTAATATGCATATATACAAAGTATTTTTTCACTAGAACTGACTACAATTCAAATTATTTTACATATCAGAATTGATAAAAATGTGTGTTGGGCAAATTTTCGACAATTTTTGTTCATTATTCGCTATTCTTTTTCATTTCGGTGTGAATCCATTTGAGGTATGGATAAATGCGTGTGAAAACATCTGGATAACCTTTGCCACACTAAAAAAAAATTAAGCATAAATTAGTCAAATGTTTGTAAATAATCAATTTTACACAAATATTCTACCGGTATTTCCCATGAAATGACACCAACTAATGTTTTATTCTCTGGATTTGTTGCGTCAACCAATGGACCACCTTTTAACAAGCAAATACAAATTCATAAAGATTAATATTATGAATTAAGTTGAAAAAGTACAAAATGGCATTAAATTTTTAATTTTAATTTTAAATTCACCTGTATCTCCATAGCAAACTCCAAAATCACGTGGATTTGTTGTGCAAATATTTGTTTTGCTAACACTTTTCATACGTTCTGGATTATCTTTGAATCGTTCAACGCAACTATCAAAATCAATTGTAGATGTTTTAGCGAATTGTAAAATGTCAACGTTTCGTCTTGGAATTGGACTCTATAACACAGAAGAATTTTTGTAAAGTATTTTTTTTTTTTTTTGACAATTTATAACTCAATGCTTACTTTAGGGTATCCCCAACCAGAAACGAAAAGTTCTTTTCCATTTTCTAGCAAATCTTGAGTTGGTAATGCAATTGGTTGAACAAGCTCCGTGAATGCAATTTCTTCAATTGTTTGCAACAATGAGATATCATTGATTAAATTTTCTCTTCTGAATGATGGATGATTAATGATTTTAAATATTTTGTAAGGAAATCCGCCTTGACGCCGATTAACAGTGCCAACAACAACAAACAAATCACGTGGTCTGTGTACTCTTTGCGTGCAACCGGCACTTGTTAGAACAAATCGCGAATTTATAAGCGCACCGCCGCAAAAATGCATCTTTTCATAATCGAATCGCACTGAAACCATATATGGCAACTGGCCGTCTACAGCATCTTGACCACCGAGAATAAAATTTTCAACTCCAATCTTTAAATCAGCTGTAATACACACAGCACAAAGTGCCAAAAATATTAAATTTGCGGTCTTCATTTTACTTCAGAATTGTTAGCCAGATTGAAATTGCACAACTTTTTATTTGATAATATACTCATTGTTGACCCATTTGATCAATTTAATCATTCGACAATGACCCTTATCAAGTCAGGTAAATCTTATCTTGAGATAAATCTCAATTTGGAAACGAATCAATCATAATTTTGTTTGTTTTAAAATGTTAGTTTTTGTTTTTGATCTGAAGAACGAAGAGAGGAGAAACTCGACAACAAATGATGATAATTTTTTTCAAAATAAATAACTTCGAATATCATGAATCAAATGAGAACTAATCAAGTGTGTGTCGTTTTTGCAAAAAAACTTCACCAAAAAAAAAAAAAAAAAGATTCAGTGCGAGAATTTTTTTTAAGTTTTGAACATTATATTGGTCTTTCCAGGGAAACCCAATTTTACTAGTCAATGAAGGGAAATCTCGGAAAAACACATAGAATTTCACCGAAATAATTCTTTATTATTTTCAATTTTCCCATTTTTGTGAAGAACACGACACCACTGCGCTAAAAGATCTGATAAGATTATTGATATTGTTTATAGACTAATAATTGAAATTCCCACAATAAAGGACATGCGTCATGAAGTCATGATCATGAATTGTTGCGTCATATTTAACTGATTATGTACGTCACCCATCGACAGCAATTGTCAAAATACAACAACAATAACATAGAATACACTTCTCAGAGGGCGCTAGTTTCTATGCGCAATTGACAATTGCTGTCGATGGATGATGTACGTATTTATATAGAAATTTTGTGAACCAAAACAACAACTGCGTAGAATACCTAAAAAATGTTATTATCATCATAATATATTGGAAATTGATAAAATCAAAAATATTCATAGTAAAAGTCGAGCGAAAATTGATTTAGCTTCGATTTGAAATTGGAATCGATAATAAAAGCAAAACGCATTAAAGTTGATTACTTTTAACTAAAGTAAAATACTGTTTTCTTTCAAAATGAAATTCGGAAACGAATACGCATGGGAATCGTGCATTTAAAATTTAATTTTTTAAATTTGCTTCATTTTTTTAGTAATTATAATGTTATCAATACTCATCATAGTTCATGGCACAGGATTTCCAGGATTTCTTTGACAACCCTCACTCTTTCTCGCGCACCGAGAATCTCAAATTTGCGTATTTTGTCCAAGTTTCAAGTCTGAAGTCGACATGGTTGCTCACATTATTTACGGGTAAAACGAAAATTGGTCGAAAACAACCAAAAATCGTATTAAAATATCCGAAAATCGAAAAATTTCGCAAAAATTGTACTAAAAAATTACGAAATTCTTACTAAAAAAAAAACACGAAAAACATGCCCAAATCAACAAAAATAGTACTAAAATCAATAAAAAATCGAAAATCGTACTAAATTTTCCTAAATTTTCCTAAATTTTCTTGAGACACTAATAATCGGACAAAAGCACACCAAGTGATAGTAAGTAATCTAATGCATCGCTTAGTACAACTTCATTGTCATGTACAGGTACGATGGTTAATAATCATACATTCTGGTATTTGAAAATCAAGGGGGGGTAATTTGCAGTTTTTTTAAAATTTTGAAGGGGGTAATTTTATTACTTAAATTTAAAATTTACCATAATTATATAATATAAATGAACATTTGGAATAATAAGTAAATATTATATTTATAAAAAATGATTTATGTATGACAAGCTTAGTTCTAAAGATATAAAGTAAACATTTGTTTGATATTTTTTGTGATTTCAAATTGCAATAGATGTCTTGAATTTAAATTGGGTTATTTATAGAAATGAGAGTTTTGGTAAATATTTCTTCTTCAATTCGTCCTCGTTCAAGAGACTGGGGTCCTTATTAACTTGTTTTCTGGGATCGTCAGTTCGCCAGTGTTTTTCTTTTATCCACTGCCGTGCATACTTGCTAGCTGCAAATTTTTCTAACTGATCCGGTGCATTGATTCTGATTCTCATGCAATCTTCCAAATGCTTGGGTGTTAGTCTTGATCTCCTTGAAGACTTTATATGATTCATTATAGAAAATCCTCTTTCGGCATCGGCGCTTCCAATAGGTAAAACTAAAACAGTTTGAATCAATTTTGTAATTTGAGAAGTCCAAAAAATCCCTACTCCATTTAAAAAATGCGACCAAAACGCATATGTTTCAGTTTTTTTATTTCGCAAGACACAAAAGTTTTCACTTTCAATAATTGACTCTAATAATTTATCCCAATCCCTGACAACTTCTTCACAATCATTTAATTGAAACAATTGACACAGTTTTGAGATCTCTCTGGTACCATAAGAAATTGATTGGCTTATGTCACTGGGAATTTCTGATGGGTGAAATATTTTAAAGGCAATAAGTTCTGACATTGGAAAATATGAATTGATCTCATTTATAATTTGGTTCAAAAACCTATCGCGTATTTCGGTAACGAATGGAATAATTTGATCATCCATACCTCTATCATGAAGTAAAGGGATTGTCAAATAAGCAACGCTTTCTGAATCATAGTAATTCTCAATGGAGTTACATTGCCCATCATCACAAATAGAATTTTCCAATAGTAAATTCAAGTCTCTACCGTTATTTTTTTTCAAATGTTCAAACGTGTTACAAATCTTTTCTTTAAAATCAAAAAAATCTACTAAAAGTGCAGTTCTTTGCTGCATTTTTTGGGACCAGAAACTCAAATGTTCTAAAATATCAGAGACGAAATTGAAAATTGCCAAAAAACATTTACCACGGATTTGAATAGACAATTTTTCTGCTTTTGCTCTAGAATTTTGGTCAAAAGTTTTATCTTTTGCAATCAAATCTAAATCTCTTGTTAATAAAAGCCACATTCTTTTGATATTGTTAATAGATTGAAGCTCAGATGATATCCATCGTACTTTGTAAATGTATATATTAATTCATAAAATTTTAAATTAAATTTTTGTGCAGTTTCCCGAAGATGAGCTTTCTTTTTACCAGCCCTGACATTGTAGAAACTATATAATTCATTAATGAAGGTTTCGAATCTTTGGAAATATGGGATTTCAACAAATTCCTTTTGAATCGCCAAATGAATTCGATGAGCCATACAATGTATGGCATATATCGGACGGCCTGTATATTGGCGAATGAGAGCGATAAGTCCACCTTTATTTCCAGTCATAACGGGCTCACCATCAGAACCGTAACCAACAAGATTTCTTTTGAAAAAATTACTCAAATCTATTGCTTCTGCATTGAACGCATCTGTGAGACTATTGAAAATTCCTTTGGCAGTTGTGTCAGAGCTTGTTTCGATTAGACGATAAAAGCAAACGATTGGTAAATTGTTTTCAAGAATTTGAAAGTACACTATTATATAGTGGGATTCTGATATATCTGTTGATCCATCAAGAATAATAGAAAATGGTAGGTTTTTCGAAACCATGTGATCAATTAGTAATCGGTGCATTAAATTACTCATTGATTCTGCCATTGCTATTGCACCACATTTTTCGTAATGATGAATCCCCAAATCAACACCATGCATTTTTTGGAGAGAAACTATATGTTGATGTGTACTGAATGGAATATTTGCCTTTATCTCAACAAATACAGTTCTGAACATCGCAGAAGTAACCTTTAATATTCTTTCTTGAGCTATTTCTTCTTCGTGTTGAATTTTTTCAAAGTCTTTCCGAATCCTATTGATATGAAAATAATAATTACATATAAACAAAATTTTACATTATTTTAAGAATATACTCAACCTTTTTGCTTTCTTTTCTTGCAGTTTTTGTAAAATGGTTTTATGACCTGGAATTTTTGCATGTTCTTCTATTGTTTTTTTGTTTTCTCTTTTATCGGATTTTAAAGTTCCATCTTCATATGCCAGTGCATTTTTATACCTTGTAGGCAAATTGAATTGATCATAATATTTAAAACATAGCCAACATCTATATGTTGATTTTTCCGGTGCCATTTCACTGAATAAATATTCAAACCAAACCATGTTTTTTATTACTACTGCCGAAGGAATAAGATTTCTTTGATGAGTATCAATTTGCGATATCCATTGGATTCTAAAGTAAAATGTATATGTATGTATTAATGAACAATACTGATATATTTGGGAGAAAATTATGATATAAACCTGAAATATTTGGTAGTTTCCCACTCAAAATCTTCTGAATAGTCATTTTCTATACCAATATGTCGTTTTCTACTGTTTTCCTGAGACAAAATTTGAACAGTATTTCCACCATTTGGGTTTAACATTAATGTTGTGCAAATATCGCTTGTAGAAGTAATATTGGCATTATTCACCGCTTGATTTATTCCTTCTGCCGTTGTTCTGAAATAATCCGTTTTCTCAATAGAGCTCGAGCATTGAGGTTCATTTGAGTAAGTTGCTCCTACTTGATCATCATAGTCCGTTTGGTATCCAGTATATTTTCTTCTAATATAAAATGTGGTCCAGTGCAATCGTTGTCCTTTCCTGGTGTTGGATTTCCCAATTTAAATTTTTCTGGTAGGAATCCGTTGGCATCGAATGCACATCTATTAAGCGAAATATCGTTTTTTTCCTTACTTCCAGGAAATTCTCTAAGCATATATTTTTTTTTTTGCAAAATCACTGTGAATGATTTCAAATAATTTACATTGGTCACAGGCCGTTCGCTCACCATAAATAACTAAATCAATTAGATATTCCTTTAAAATTTCACTTAAATTGTCATCAATGCGAATGAAATTCTTATTTTTTGTTAACGTAAACTCTTCAAATGTTTTTTTCTTTTCACGATCATATAATAGCCCTATTGCACAAAGATCTTTGTTTCCATTCACTATGAAGTTTGTAATAGATAAAACATTATGAGGAAGGAAACTATTTCTAAATTTCACATAGTCATTGGGCACTTTTAAATTGGCGTTTTCAATTGCACTACCACCAATTGTGAAATAACCATTCTTTATTCTTTCATTCCAAAGCGTTATGACGAGCTCAACAGTTCCCGATGACGATTTGCAGTTAAAACCCACTAATTTATATCCTCTTAATGGTATATATGGTTTTTCATCGCAAGTCGACTTTAGCTCTATAAACTCCCGAATTTCAGGCTTTTTTGGATCATTTATGTTTATTTCGTTAATTACAACATTGCACTCGCCATTCACTTTGAATATCAGAAAAACTACAACCATCAAAATAACTTTAAAGAGAGACATTTTGAACATATGTACTGCTTGTGATTTCGATATGAAACTGAATCATTTACTGTTAGAAAATCATGATAACTCAGAAATATTGGACGAATATTTTATTTAGTCTGTATGTGAATTTGTTTATTTCCATAAATTTATTGTCAACAATTTAAGTAAGATAAGCACAACACAATTTGCTGACTGAGTTGAAAAAGTCGCCGTGCATACATAAAGACCAATGTAAAAAATTCAATACCAGAAGAATGAACAGTTTTAAATTATCGCAAGCTAGTCACGAAGCAAATATATTCGTAATTATTGTTCTCGATAAACATAACAACGTTTGAATTTACTGTACTTATAGAAAGAAATGTCATCAATGCAAAATATATTTAAAGAAAAATAACGAAGCGAATTGTTCATAATATTTTTGTTGTCGTAATTAATTGATTAATTTTTTTTGAGAGGTCTCAAAATTTGAAGAAGGGTAATTCTCCAATCGAATCCCCAGGGGGGGGGGGGGGGCAAATGGACCCCTGGGACCCCTGTACCAGAATGTATGGTTAGTAATGCTGCATTTTTGAGCAAGAAATCGATAATTGAACAGCTCAAACAAAAGTTATGTAGACAAATTGCGCGGAAAAGATTTAGCTAACTAAATGGTAATGCAAAGCTTAAAGGTTATACTATGGTCACGATTAAAATTAAGATGTTTTTTTTTTTCAATTCTGATGTCAGAGCGAGACAGTCAAATACATTGTTCTCGACCATATGCGTTCAGTATTTTACATGTTAAAATATCATTAAAAATCGTTGTTGTACTTAAATGGATGTTAAAAATCATAATATTTTTTTTTTTTATATATATATTTTCACCTCTCCTTTGAATGTTATTCGCTTTATTGTCATTTGATTATTTTTGTTGCTCTCACCCTCGCTCCATATAGCGTCATGTAAGATTGCATTCAAGCCACGGATTGACTGTGATTATCCTTATTGGGATTATGTATTTAATTGTGCAGCCGAAACTCGTCTCGGCCAAAATGATGCCGTTTATCAGGAAGGCATTTATAAATTGAGCTTAAATTGTATAAATGAGGCAATTGAACAAAATGTTCATCATTATATTGAATTCAGTATATGTTCATTATTAAATTTGGTGTAAGTTGGATTTATTTATCGTCATTTTCAACACATGAATTGACCTTTTCTTTCATAGTAGGACAAAATTTCAAATCTGATAACGCATATTGCATGGTTAAAAACCATTATAATTATTACTGGTTATACAGTAATCAAATTTATACAGTACATTGTACTGTATAAATTTGATTACTGTATAACCTTGTGATTCATTCCAGAGCTGAAATTTTCACACTGTGTGTGCATGCACAAATTCAATACAGCACGCACATCTCAGTGTGCGATGCACAAATGCTTGGATTTTTTAGGTGCACACACACTACCATAAAATCACATTGCTATTATGATTTTTGACTTTTCTATAGGCATGTGCGCACACTTGTAAAATAGAAGCAAATGTGCGTCGCACAATTTGATGTGCGTGCTGTATTGATTCTGTGCAAGCACACACAGTGTGAAAATTTCAGCTCTGCAGTACAATTCAAATCTTTTGTAGAAAACTGTATACATAGCAATGAAACATCTCGTGAAACTATTATATCGCATGAATCGTCATCTGAGCTACTGTGAGATGATTCCGACGTCACCGATGGTGGCCGTGATGGTGATGACTCCGGCTGCGGATATTGCGGATCTGGTACTGACAATAATGATAATGAAGAATCCGTAGCTGTTTGATTCATTGGCCCTACTTTACAAACTGGTTTTTCTTTCTCCATTCGCATTTTCCCTCTCCCACTTTTTCGAACCAATTCCAAAAGTTTATGGATTTTTGCTCGCGGATCCAATAATTTGTTTTTGGCTTCATCCTTTCCATTTACTTTTAATTCTATTAGAATAAAATTTGTACCTTCACCATCACAGAGACGCAACAGCAAACGCAATGTCGAATCCTTTTGGATGTTGTACTTTTTCAACTTACAGCCATCGTCAAGCTGCTTACCGGCAAACGTTGTTGATCTGAAGAGATGAACTACAATGTGGCATTCGTTGTATGTTTTTACAAGTGAAGAACTTTGATTTCAAGACAATGACACCACCTATACGATTTATCAATGTATACTGACTATACCAACGGAAACGGCAAAAAGATACGATTTGTCGTTTGCATTCCGTAATGGTGTATGCGCAATTCAGTGTATTTATGATAGAGATCGTTTGCAATGTAACGTCGTACGACTTATGCCATCGTACATTAATGTATTTGCCCACGGTATGAAAGTCCACTGTATGAACTTTCACAATTTTGTTTGATATTCATTTAAATTCACACCATAATCACTACGATGATGGCGTAAGAAACATGAATTTCTTTGCTAAAGTGACTTCGTGAATTCTTTATCCATTATCTTGGCCTTGACATTTTTAATTTTGTCAGTTGATTTGACTTTCAAAGTGATTGATTTCCCATTCAATTTTCTCACAAAAATTTGCTGCGGGTGTAAACAATTGTTTATATTATTATATTTTAAACAAAATATGATGAATTGCATATAAATTCATTGAAAGAAATACTCACGAAATTCTTAACGTTGTCACGTTCAGTATTATCATCATCGTCATTTGTGTTTGTAGATAGAATTTGTTCAACAGTGATCCATTGATCGAGCTGTCGATTCAAACCTGAGTAGTGTACATACAATTATTTTGTTTTGTTTTCGGTTTCACGTGTTTGTATAATGGTTGCTTCATGCAATGTACCATCTGGACGTCGTACTGTATACGTTTGACCAATTTGGATGTCATCTTCTGTTGTGCCAGCAATACTTTGAACATTTGTCATTTTGGTAACAGTCATTTTAAGCGCGTTTCTATCTGTTAATTTGGTGATACAGTCGAATAAAAGTTTAACTGAAGGCACACGTATGTCATTGATTTGAATCATCCGTATATTACCGTAGTCAATGAATTGCATTGTTACAAATCCATCAAAACAAACTTCAACGCAATAGGCGCGATACAATCGATTATTGTGTCGAACAATACAACACTTTTCGAATCTGTCAAAAAAAAGAAAAAATTCCAACAAATTAATGAAACTAGTTTTCGAAATTAGAGAGTATTTTTTTGTAGCCTAAATAAATGACTGGAGAGAAACTTGTAAAAATGGTTATAGTAAAACTTACAAAATGGCGCGACCATGAATAACTTTTTTTAGAATTTTTGTTTCAAATTCAACATTTGCTTCGACATTTGCTTCGAAACGCAATTTAATTTCACAACGTTATTGTTTGTTTGCCAGTTTAAAATTTCATTGCATTCACAATGTTTGACAGTTCTAATGGCAGTTGTCAACAACCGCACAACACATTTCAAAGTAATCGAAATTATTTATTAAACATACTCATTTCGTTTTTCAATCCATACGAGATTGATATAGTGAAATTATAAATAATCCATAATAAAAAATTGGTTTAATTTTAATTGGTGAAAATTAGCTTCTCATTTCTGTAGTTACTTAAGCATTTAAAAGTACACAAACAGCGATGTTCACAACTTTATGTAAACATGCGAAACATTTATTTGGTATACACATAAACTCAACTGACCAGTTGTTTTCAATAAAGCGAAAAAAAAAAATCATTCACGTTTGAAGATTTCTCTTGTAGAAGATCAATTTAATTAATTATATTTGTGAAAATTCATTTTGTATTTGTTTTGATGAGTCAATTTTCTCATTTAATATTGTATTATTTTTGTACAGAAAAAAGACAGAAATTAAGGGAGGAAAAAGGGAAATAATTTCTGAGGGTGAGGAAATAATTTATAGAAATTAAAATAAATAATAATTTCTAGAAATAATTTCCGTTCCCTCAGAAATTATTTCCCCAGGAATAAAGGGGTCGCGCCATCCATTCTATCTAGTATAAACTTGTGTTAAATAATTTTAAACAATTCTTCAGGGCGATCTGGAGCATCAGAGAGAAACCCTTGTCAGAACCTATGTTTCCAATAAATATTTTTGCATGTATCGTGTTTCATAAATTCAATGTTTTTATTTTCATTTTTAATTATCCAAAGATTTTGTTTTCTCTGATCATTCTGACAAAAAATTCAAAATCTCTCGTAGTCAACAGACCATTTGGCGGTTTATAATTTTACTGTTTATATGTATATAAGTGGTGGCATAAGAAATCCTTAAAGGAAATCTAAATGAAGAAATGTTTGACTGGAAAATTGGTTGAAAATAAAGTATGGAATAAAAATAGTTTGCAGAAGTTGTTTTTTAATTCAAATTTTATTGTATATATTGTATTAGAATATTTATCTATATATTCGATTAGATAGACTTTAAGTAAGTAATAAGCAAGACAATTTACCCAAGCAAGCAACCGAACTCAGGCTGCTTCTAATCCCCCGACTGAGAGTCTCGGTCTGAGACCCGCCCTCCCTCGAAAAATTCAAAATTGCTGAGAGGAAAATAGTTTTTTTTCTCTTCAATTTTCCGAAAATCGGGGGACCCCCTTTTATGCCTCCCCTGCTTCGCCGGTATCTATGAATATATGAAGGCTCAGTGCTCGCTATGATATTGATAAATTTGATGAAACATTTGTTTTCTCTCAATTGCGTTTTGAATAAAACAAAGTTATTTTCTCTTTTAAAATATATGTATTTAAAGTGTGCAGCTCATAAGAAGAGAGTCAATCTCATTGACTAATAATGGGCATGTGTCTCTAACAGCATTTAAATCTCTTAATGGTAATGTTTTCAAATTCTTTCTTATGCCTTCAATATCCATATCACGAAGGTGGCAGCTCTCTTTGTCGCAATTTACACATGGTACATCTTTTTGAGATCCATTAACATCAACTACGAAAAGCTGTAAAAAGATGATAATTGTTTTTATGCTTAAAATTTCGTAGATAAAATCTCATCTAATCGAAATCAAGAATATTTGAAATGAGTAATACAGTTAAAATTAAAATAATTAGGTTAGACTTACCTCAGTAGTAATGAAGCCGATCAAAAACAAAGCAAACAATTTACGTTTAAACATATTTATTTCGCAACTTAACTATCAATGTCAATCAATTGAATTTGAATAATGAGAACGAACTGAAGTGTTTAAATACGCATGTCATTCAAGTGATACATGAAAAATAACGCATTCAAATTGTGTTTTTAATTTTGTCAAACAGATGAATTAACGTCATATTAATAATTTATTTATTAAATTTTTCGCTTTCAACTTCAAAACATATTTTCATATACAGTTGAAATGATACAAAAGACTATATTTGCGTCATTTTTATTCAAAGAAATTTGCCTTTACGGCTGTATAGATGAAAATATTTTAATCAATTTATACACTGAAGTCATATTGAAAGGTGTTTAATAGAGAAATGGTTGGTTATTGGAAATGTCAATTTGTCTGACCAATGAATGCCTTTAAAATGTTTGAATCAACTATATGCAATTAATTTTCAAAACAGTTTCCTCTTTTTTCTCTCTGACTGGGAACGCAAACTTCAGAATGTATTGCCGCGGAAATTGTTTTTGTTTCTTTTGAGTTCTTTCAATTCTTTTGCATTGCTTATAGCACTGTATTCGAGCATTTCCATTGATAATATTGAGATAAATTGCGATTATATAACAAAAAATTAAGTTCTACTATGATCAATGCCAAACGAATACATTTTCGACAAACAATAGATGGGGGAGCTTATTCACTCCCAAAAATGTATAACCATTCTTGTCCATCAATGGATCTTTTTGGTTCGCATATTTTGGTCGAGCAATTGCTGTCATTCATAAACTTGAAATATCTTTGATTAATGAGTAATTACGAAACAACATTTTTTTTTTCGAACAAACAAACGATTTTTCCTCTCAAAATATAATTATTTTATTTTAATTTTATTTTATTTCAATTAAATCGAACAATTCATAAGATGAGTTTCAATTTCATCCTTTAATATTGGACATGATTCAGCAATAGCATACAAATCTCTTAGTGGCAATGTTTCCATATTTTTTCTTATGGCTTCAATATCCATGTCACGAAGTTGGCATTTACCTTTTTGGCTTACGTCTTTTGGTGATTTTTTAGATAATGGTTTCTTCATTGATTGGTTTAGGTCTCCACTTACGTCGGCCACGAAAAGCTGTAAAAAGATGGTAATTTTTATTATCAATAATGTTCAAAATGCTAGAGATCTAATCGATCTCTTTCAATTTTAGAGAAAAATTTTAGTGAAAATTTCAAGTTATTAGGTTAAACTCACCTCGGTAATAATGAAGCCAATCAAGAACAAAGCAAATAATTTTCGTTCAAACATTTTATTTCGCAGCTTAACTTGTTAATAAATTAAACTTGGATAATGGGATTGAATTGAAGTAAATTCAGAAAATTCAGTATTTAAATACTTTTTAATGCGTACTTTAATGTGGAAAATAAAAAGTGGAATTTATTCAAGTTGAGAATAATTGCTTTTTGTAATAATTTTGAAACAGATGAAATGACGTTGATGTTATAAATTTTTTTTCTCATTAAATATTCGCAGATAATTGTCATCTACTTTAAAAACACATTTCAATGTACAGTGGAAAAGAAAGAAGAGAAAACAAAAATATTGTAGGAATTGTTTTTTTTTATCTCTTTGCATTACACATACCTTTGATATTGTATTCAAATGGGTCTGTTGACAACAGTAACTGTTACTCATATCAATTCCAAAAATAATTTCTTCAGCATAATAGGATCGCAATCAACTTATCTTGAATAAATATTCATTCTTTTTTCATTATGGGCGGTTTCTGCATAGATACATCGTTCGATTCCATCTGAAATATATATGCGGAAATAATGAAAGTTTCGATGAACTTTTAAAACGTCTAGACGTTATAATGTAAATTAAATATTAATTATAATTACCATAAAAACAAATTCATTATTTTTTAAAATACTGCTTCAAATATATTTTATGATCGATTTCATGAGAATGAAATGAAGAGTATCAGTTTCGATTTCAGTTTCTTCTTTTTTTATCTCGAAAATTGTCATTGATCAATGATATAATAAAGATATGTTTTTTAGGGTTAAAACAAAGTTTTCAACAATTTTTTTTTGAAATATGTTTATTTTTTGGCTTTCGAAATACATTTGTTAGTTTTGATAAAACAACTTTTGCAACCTTAAATCAGACACAACATTTCTATTTAGAAATTTTATAGTTGGAATTGATTCAATTGGTGGCAGTACAAATGGAAATATCGAAATTATAAAAAGTTAAAGAGATGAGTTTATAAGAAGATTGTTAACATTTTCCTTTAATTTTGGACAATTATCTCTAATATAATACAAATCTTTCAGTGGCAATTTCTTTAAATTCTCCTTTATGGCGTTTTCATCCATTTTACCAAGGCGACAATTGCCTTCTCCTTTGTTTTCTTCTTTTTCTTGTTTTTTCGATAGTGACTTTTTCGGTCCTGTTTTTGCAACAGCTCCGCTTACATCAACGACGAAAAGCTAAAAGATAGTAATTTTTGTTTTTTAAATTTAATTTTTTATTTTTAAATATTATTGTTTGAAATATTCCATCATTCTGGAATCAATAATATCTGAATGGAATAATTTAACAAACATTCATGTGATTGGGTTAAACTCACCTCAGTTATAATGAAGCTAATCAAGAACAAAGCGAACAATTTGCGATCGAACATTTTTCTGTCTCAATTTTACTTGCCAATAAATTTAATGTGAATAATGGTTCTCTAAATTAGAATAAATTCAGTATTTAAAGGCATTCTCATTATAAGTATGAAATCAAAAGGAATCTGTTCAATTTTTAATTTTGTTACAATTTGGGAAACATTTCGATTGACGTCGTAGTAATAATTTCTTATTATCAAATTATTCTCTTCAAAAACACATTTTCATATTGCAGAAAAGAAATACTTTGTTTTCGATATTGTCTTTCTTAATAGACAATGAAATTTATCTTGTCCGAGGTAAAGATAAAAATAATTACATTCTTACATTACGTTTTATTCATGTTGTAAAATGTTAAAGATCAGTATTTCTGATTCACTCGCAGTTCTTTTTGAATTAACTACATGTAATTAAAAATTTCCAAATTAAATTTTCTCTGCCAAATTTGCCTATTACCAACAGTTTTTGCCAATTAGATAAATTTCAGTGTACTTTTTCTCCATTCAATATGATTTCAGACAATTTATCTCAAGTAGAATTTTTAAAATGAATTTTCAAATTTCATTCATACTCTAAATTGTACAGTGAATTTTATCATCGTGCTTTTACTTACGTTTCATATACATTATTGATATAGCCGCATTTAAAGCGTTAATATTTGTGAAAAAAGCTCTTGTTTATGAAAACATAAATAGAATGCGACTTTGTATTGTTCAAAGAAATTATTGTTTTTTTTTTACAAATTTGTCTTAAAATTAACTTTCACGTATTGAATATATTTTCTTTGAAATAATACATTTTTAATTAGTTTAATTGACTGGAAAGAGAATAGATCAAACATAATTTTTGTCCAGAATTTTTTGATTTCAGGCTTCCGCAATACATTTGTGAATTGGAAGTATAATAAGTGAATTATCGCAAAATTAAATCGAACAAAACTTTTCTATATAAGAATATGCTTAGTTGATATTGATTCGAGAGGTTACTCACTTCCAAATTTTTACAAATTGTTATTTTATAAAGATTATTATGAGGCTTCGTTTATTTAGAGTGTACAGGTCATAAGATAACTAGTAATCTCTTGACTCATTTCTGGACAATTATCTCTGACATAGTCTAAGTCCTGAAGGGGTAGTTTTAGCAAAATTTTTCGGATGCCATTTATATCCAAATTACGAAGACGACAGTTGCTTTTCAAAGGTGACCCATTTACACTAGCCACAAAAACCTGTAAAAAGCCACTAGGAATTGTTACAAATATTTCAGTTAAATTGCAGTGAATTTAATCCATCTATCAGTTTAAAACCAAAAATGTTTGAGAGGAATTATTTAGTGAAAAATTCAAGTTATTAGATTTTAAACTAACCTCAGTCATAATGAAGCTAATGAAAAACAAAGCAAATAACTTTTGTTTGAACATTTTATTTCGCAACTTAACTTGATCATCAATTGAATTTGAATGATAAGAATCAACTAAAGTCTTTAAATACATTTGAATACGGTTTCAAGTAGTAAATGGAAAATAATATATTCAAATTGAAATTCAAATTGAATTTTGTAATCATTTCTCGAACAATTCGAGATGAATTAACGATCTACGAATAATTTATTTATTGAATGTTTGACTTTAATTCTAATGAGATCGAGAGGAGAATGGGTATTAATAATGGGTATTAATTATAATCTCCTCTCAATCTTATCACAAAATAGTGTACATGATTCAGCAACAGCATACAAATCTCTTATACTTGAGTTTATTGTTTTGCTTGCTTTTGTAGAATGACCTGGTTTCTTTAGATCTCCACATACATCGGTCATGAAATGTTTTTTAAAAAAAAGTAACTTAGTCGCAGTTGTAAGCAGACTTCGAAATATTATCAAAATCGTAATTGTCGTTTCATTGCGCTCGATTTTATAGAACAGATTAATGGATGTCTTGGACATAGACTTAAACCCGAGCGTAAACCAATAAGTTGTCACGTAATATTGCTTTAGCATGCACAGTGACTGAACTGCAGATGTTTTTATTTCAACAAGCTGCACTCTAGGCTGCACTAAACAGCCTGTTGTAAGCAACGAAATGAATTACTCTGGGTAAAGACTTGTCTACTATGTCAACCTACAGCGTCTGCAAATTGCAATTTCCAATTGCAGCTTTAGATCAGTATCACAACCCACAAGCCATACAGAGGGAGCATAAATGGTGTCATTCACTGTATGATCTTAATTGATGTCTTTGATAAAATTTTCAATTAATTTCACAATAAATTTTACAATTGACGCCTAAATTTATGCAATTTTGGTAAAATTTTCCAAGACAGAACTTGATTTACAGCAAAAATATTGAAAAAATATCAAAGACTTAACCAAAGATTCAAACAAATAACCGAGTGAAATTTTTAGCATACACCTTGTGGTCAGTATGAGGTGTGTGCTCTGAACCTAGGGGAATAAGACTCGTGAAATTGGCCAAGGTTTTGCAAGTGGGTACGAGTTCCTTCTCACAAATCCTTCTAACTCGTGAGTCTTTGCGAGTGTTTCATAGAATACAGTTTGATTGTATTGTAGCACTGTCAAGTATAAAAACTTGCAAGTCTCTCCATGTAATCGTGTGCAACTAGCTTTGAACACCAAATTTAAAATCCAAATGATTCTAAATGTTGAAAGCCTAATCCATCTCTTTCAAATCAATAAAATTTGAGAGGAATATTCTCATGAGGAAATATCAAATAAATTCGATTGCATTCACCTATGAATATTCTTGTTAAAACTCAAGTGATTTGGTTAAATTCAATACATGCGTCATTATCTTATGTGAGAAACAAAAAAATGTGCCTGCACATAGTTTTGACATTGTATTCAAACGCGTCCGTTGACAACAGTAACTGCCATTTTTCCGAAAAGACAGGATCGCAAACAGCTTATCTTGAATATTTTGAACGTGTGTCTCTTTATTATTTGCTGTTTCTTTCTGCATAGATACATCTATAGACTTTGGCTAAAATAGATAGACTTCCTTCCAAGAAATTTCTCAGATGTTTCATAATATATTTCTCAGATGTTTCATGATATATTTCTTTTGATCAATGATATATTTCTTTCAGAGAGAGAAGTTCTTAAAATTTTTAAGTTAAATTTTTTTTTTTTTTTTCAAAATATTTTTATTTCTGGCCGGAATATATTTGTGATTTTCAATAAATGCACCTTGAATCAGACGCAACATTTTTATGTAAAAATATACTTAGTTGACGTTGATTCAATTGGTGATTATACAAATGCAAATAATGAAATGATAAAAAGTATTGCGATTTAGTTAAAGAGAACAGTTCATGAGATGGATGTTAATTGTTTCCACTAATTCTGGACATGTATCTCTGACATAATACAAATCTTTTAATGGTAATGTCTTTAAATTCATTTTAATGCCATTTTCATCCAAATTACGAAGGCGACAGGGTTTTCCTTGTTTCACTTTAGATTGTACCACATTTCCGCTTACATCAATGATGAAAAGCTGTAAAAATATAGTAATTTTTATTATGAATATATCAGAATGGACTATTATATATTGTGGAATCATCCATTTATTTGAAATCAAAACTATCTGAATTTAACAAACATTCAAGTGATTTAGGTTAAACTCACCTCAGTAATAATGAAGCCAATCAGGAACAAAGCAAACAATTTACGCTCGAACATTTTTCTGTGTCAATTTAACTTGCCAGTAAATTGAATTTGAATAAAGAGAACGAACTGAGCAGAATTCAGTGCTTAAATACATTTTGATTACTTGCTTTAAAATAGCAAAACCAATGGAATTTATACAATTTTTCATTTTGTAAGAATTTTTGAAACAGATCAATTGACGTCGTACTAATAAAAAAAATTTCCATCAAACTTTTCTCCTTTAAAACACACTTTTAATATATTGCAACAAAGAAAAATCATCTTTCTTAATAGACAATGAAATTTATCTTGTCGGAGGTAAAGATAAAAAAAATTCCATTCTTACATACATTTAATTCATGTTGTAAAGTGTCATTGGCACCTGTCCACTGACAAATGAAGTTGCTGAAATTCTTTATCAATTAATTACATTTCAACATTTAATTATCTCTGTCAATGTATTCAAATGGTTCCGTTGACGACGGTGAGATAATATTGGAATTCTTTTTTTTGTCTCGAAATAATGGGATCTGAGACAATTATCACATTCTTTAATTGTTTGTTTTTTTTACTTTTGCGGTTTCTCCATAGATACATAGACATTTTTTTTAAACTGGAACTTGAATGAGTAAATAATGAATGTTCACACTTCAGATATACATATAAAATATTCTAGTTTCACTTCAATTAAAACAAAAACATCATCTACAAAATACTCAAAATGTGTCTATTAATAATTATTGCCCAGAAAAGAGATTCTTTTTAAATTAACAAATAAATATCAAAATTACGTCTGTCAAAAATTGAAATCAAGTCCCATATCTTTCTGGAAGCACAAACTTCAGAATGTATTGATGCAGACATTGTTTTGTCTTCTTATATTCACTAAATTGCATACAAGAGGCGTATACATTAAACTTTATCGTTGTGCTTTCATTTACGCTTCATACACAATTTTGTATACAATATTGATATAGTCGCATATAAAGCGTTAATACTTGTGAAAAAAGCTCTTCCATATGAAAGAATTCGATCTTGTATTTTCTCTTAAAATTATCATTTTTTTTTTTCAAAAAAATCCAAAATTGTTCTTCAAAATTACCTTTAGTTGAATTGAGTCAATTCATTTTCTTTCAAATATTAAAATTTCGTATTTGTTTAAAGATTTTTGAAAGAATAAAATAAAATTATTTTTTTGTCCAGAATATGTTTATTTTCGGCCTTTGTAAAAATACATTTTTGTATTGAATTAAGTGAATTTTTGCAACATTAAATCAAACAAACATTTTCTATATAGAAATATGGTTAGTTAATTTGAAAGGTTACCGTACACTTCGAAGTTTTCAGAAAATTTAATGTTTTACAGAGTCTTATGGGGCTTGATTTGTAAATTTTTCAAAGCGTACAGTTAATAAGATGAACGTTAATCGTATCCACCAATTCTGGACATGTATCTCTGACATAATATAAATCTTTTAGTGGTAATGTCTTCAAATTCCTCTTTATGCCATTTATATCCATATTACGAAGACGGCATTTGCCATTCGAAGGTGCCCCTTTTACATCAGATACAAAAACCTATAAAAATATTTTAAATATTGCTGTAAATCATATGTAAAATGCAGTTGATCTTATCTATCATCAATATATCTAAAATCAATAATTTTTGAGAGGATAAATGAATGAAAATTTAATTGTTTAGACTAACCTCAGTAATAATGAAGCAAAGCAAGAACAATGTAAACAACTTTCCACCGAACATTTTATTTGCAACTTGTCAATAAATTGAATTTGAACAATGGTATCGATCTCAAGTGCTCTCAGTGTTTAAATACTTTTTCGAATACGTGTTTTGAATTGAAAAATGTAAAGAAATTAATTCAAGAAATTTCAAATTTGGTCATAATTTTTGAAACAGTTTTCTTATTCAGAATTAATTATTCCAAATCTTTTGTAAAATTTCCATTTGTGAATTGACATCGAAATAATAATTTTTTGTATTAAATTCTTTGAATATTTGGTCGATGCAGTCTAATTCCTCGAATTATTAATAAAGAAAAGAATAAATTTGATGATTCATAAAGATGTTTAAGATTTTAGACGTAAAAAAGACGAACCGAGACAATTGATAATGATTTTTTCAAGTTTTTCTCACATTAATACATTGTAATAAGAAGGTTAATCACATAAAGTGACTAAAGTTAATGCCATCGAACGGAAGCACCAACTGAAATGGAAAACAATACAACTTGAATGAATAAGAAAAGATGAAGAAGAAATGTTTACGAAAAAAAAACTATTTTTTCTAACTAAAACAAAACTAACTGAAAAAATGGAACATTAATGCACCTTTGTTCCAAACTATAATGATCGTGATGAATTCTGTTATAAATAAGCAATTTAAAAAAAAAAAAAAAAATGATGAATCGAAGAGAATTTTTTCAGAATATCTTTATTTCTGTCCTCTGCAATACATTTATGAATTTTTCGATTTTAAATCGAACAAATATTTTCCATGAAGAAATATGTTGAGTTGATATCGATTCAAAAGATGACCATACACATGCAAATTAATATTTGTATGTTATAAAAGGTATTACGGAGCTTGGTTGATTTAAAGTGTACAGGTCATAAGATGACGGGTAATCTCTTGACTCATTTCTGGACAATTATCTCTGACATAGTCTAAGTCCTGGAGGGGTAGATTTAACAAATTCTTTCTGATACCATTAATGTCCATATCACGAAGACGGCAGTTGCTTTTATGGGATTTTTTCGATTTTAATTTTGTAGGACGTCCGCTTACATCAGCCACGAAAAGCTGTAAAAAAACAGCAATCATAGTTATGATTGTAAAATCATTTTATTAAAATGTTACAGACTCAATCCATCAATTTAAAATCAACAATGTTTGAAAGGAATATTATGATGAAAATTCAAGTGATTAAAGTCTAAACTTACCTCAGTAATAATGAACCCAATTAGGAACAAAGCAAACAATTTGCGCTCGAACATTTTATTTTTCAACTCTACTGGCGAAAAATTAAATTCGAGTAATGGTATCGATGTGAAATGCATTTCGCATTTAAATACTTTTGAATACGTGCTTTAAATTAGAAAAAGAAAATAAATTAATTCGTCAAGGTGAGAATTTTTAATTTTGAGATAATATAAAACGTTAGACTATTAATTTTTTTTTTATTAAATTTTAAACAATAATTGTCTTTTGGTTTTGAAACACATTTTAATATAAAGTAGAAAAGAAAGACTTTGATTACGTCATTACCTTATTTAATAGACAATAAAATTTGCGTTATCGGAGGTAAAGGTAGGTATTTCATTCATGCTGTAAAGTATCATCGACAACTGACCAGTGAAGCCCCTGAGATTAAATTATTATTGAATACAATTAAATTTCAAAATGAATTCTTTCAAAGTTAAGTCATCTGTGTCAATGTATTCATATGGGTCCGTTGACGACAGTGAAATAAATTCCATTATTTTTTTCCATCAAATATCTTGTTTTAAATCAAAATTGAAATACAAAATCAGTTGCAGATTTGCATTCACTGAACTAATTTGTTTCATCTTAAGATTGTAACGTTTCAATGATCGAAAGACGGACACATTACCATTAGATTCTTTAGGACATACTAAAAGAAAGGACAATTTGATACCTAAAAATGATTAACCATTCTTGTCCATCTTTTCGGTTTAACATTTTTGCTAGACAATTTTTATAAAGTTCATGCTTGAAATAATCTTTCTATTAAAAGATATAAGAAATTTTCATTAATTTTCATAGTTAATTTATGAATGAGTCGAGACTTAAACCATAATTTAATAGGAAAATATTGATTTATGTTTGTTTTATTTTTCAAATAATTTTTCCGAAATTTCTTTCTGTTCAAAGAATAAAATCAAGCACTTTTCTTCAGAATATGTTTATTTTGGATCTCTGGAATACATTTATGAATTAGAAATGTATGAACTGTTGTAATTTTAAATCAAACACAACTATTTTCATCTGAAAATCTACTTAATTGCCATCGATTCAAAAGATGGTTTAGTTGCAAATTTTCAGAAATTTGTATAATTGACAGGGCATTATGATGTTTAATTAGTGTTTTTCTCAGAGTGTACAGTACATAAGATGATTGGTAATCTCCTGACTCATTTCAGGACAATTCTCTCTGACATATTCCAAGTCTTGGAGTGGCAATGTTAACATATTTTGTCTGATGCCATCAATGTCCATGTCACGAAGGCGGCAGCTGCTTTTTTTCCCATTTTTTGATGATGATTTCTTCATTTCTGGATGTTTTTGGTTTCCATTTCCACGGATAACGGAAGCCTGTACATCGATGACGAAAAGCTGCAAAGAGATGGCACATTTCATTTTAAATATCAAAACATATTCAAAAAAAAAAAAAATAATAATAATAATAATTTAGTCGAAGTTATACTCACCTCAGTAATAATGAAGCCAATCAGGAACAAAGCAAACAATTTGCGTTCGAACATCTTATTTCCCAACTTAACAGTGAAATATAAAATGAATTAGGATAATGGTACCGAGCTTAATTACATTCCGTATTTAAATACTTTTGGATACATGCATACAAGTAGAAAAGAAACGATATTCATTCAAGGTCAACATTTTTAATTTTGTAATAATTTGTGAAACAGAATTATTTATGAAGTGACGCCGTATTATTAATTTTTTTTCTTTTTTTCTTAAATTAAAATTTGAAAAATATTTTCCTTTTTTTTAAATACATATTTTAATAGTGGAAGACAAGAAATTGCACCGTTTTACACGCATTAATTCATGTTCGAAGCGCCAACTTTGAAATGTATTGCATCAGAAGTTGTTTTTGTCATCTTTTATTAGTTATAGCTTTGAAAATGTATTGAAATGCGTCTGTTGGCAACAGAAACTGCCATTTAGGTAAATTTTAATATTCGTTTCCTCGAAACAATAGAGTCTCAGACAATTTTTCACGAATACTTTAGGTGTTTGTCTTTTATAATATTTTTTGGCTTATGTCAGACGTTACACTGAACTGTTATTAGTCAGCTAAATAATATTGTTGAAATAACATTAGCCGCTGACACAATGTTGTATATAAGCGAAGAAGAAAGAGGAATTATTACATGAGCGACATACGAATGAAGCAGCACATACCAACGAATGAAGTGGTGCGCGTATATAAAAAGAAGCAATGCATATACACAATCAAAGTGAGCTGAGCGCACCACTTAGCTATACTTCTTCCTTCGTGTGTCGCCAATGTATTGATTCTTCTTTCTTCATCGTCGTTTATATACAATATTGTATCAGCGGCTAACGTTATTTCGACAATATTATTTAGCTGAGTAATAAAGTAATGGCCAATGACAGCTTAGTGTAATGTCTGACTTCTGTATATCGTCAATTATTAGCTGAAATACATGAATAAATGATAAATTGTCGAACAAACAATTGAAATGTTCGAACAACTTACATTTACACAGTTAAAATGAATTCATTACTTACGTCAATGCGAAGACACTGGAATAAACATGAGAACTAAATAATAAGAAAATGTTTTAATCCATACACCTATTTTTGATATATTCTCTCTTCAGAATTCAAAAATGTTCCTTAAAATTTGTATTTTTCTTAAAATTACCAATTTTCTCAATGACGTATCTTCTTTCCAAGGATTTAAACTTCGAATTGATCGAAACGTATTTGTATAAATAAATAAATAAATAAATAATTTAACTTTTCCTGTGCTCGAAGCAAAACAGGTGAATTTCCTGAAAACTAAAACTGACGAAAAGGTTTTACACCAAAACATGAATGAATAATTGGCCACCCTACTTTTGTAAGTTTTAAAAAAGTAATATTTGTGGTAACCTCTTCGGAGTTTTGATAATTTTACACTGGTCCAAGTGACTTAGAAGAACTAATGAGATTAGACGATATAAACTATGGGCGAATGTAACCACTTTTGAAGCCGATTCGAAAATTTACACGGTATATTTTTTTTTTTTTTTGGTTTAAAATAACTCTCCCTCACGCATTTGTGCTTTTGAGCTTTATTTAAGTAAACAATGAAAAATTGGTTGTTAACAAGAGTTTGAGAATATACAAAAAATTTCACTCACTTTAAATCCGTGCACACTGAACAGTCTGTTTCGTATACATATGAAATTTGAGTGGTATCACTCGCGCAATATAATCTCATTTGAAATGTTTCAATGAGCGCACAGGTGTGTGCTCTATTTTGAGTGTTATTCTCAAGTTCACATGTCACCTATGTGTGTAAATATTTGTCTTGCCCCATATTCAATTATTTTAAGCATATACACAGTACCATTATCATAAGCATTTGTTGGACATTTGATGAAATGCAGATTCTTAAGAGCAACCAAAAAGTTTACAAACTATATGATCTAATATGACCTCAAATGGATGTACATTTTGTGCAGCATTTTAATCTATACTATCCATACTATCGTAAATTCTGAAAAATGTAGAATCAATCATATGAAGATAACTTTTTTTTTTATAAACGAATGTGTAATCTTTTTCACAGATGGCTCTGCCACATTTTAAGATTTGAAATTTTGAAATTAAAAAAGAACAATTAAAATGATAACAGTAAATCAAATGTAATTTTCAGTGGAGTTTTCAGTTGTATATTTTTCAATATATCTTATATCAGAATGATTCATGTTTCGTTTATTTTCTAAAACCTCTTAGTCGAAGTGCAATTATTACGTATTATTTCGTTGTATTTAATATTTAATTCGATGTTTTGACTATTCATCATTGACTCGAATATAATCTTTTGGAATGAAGTTAATTTTTAATTTGTAGACAACAATTGGGTCATTAAATCCCCTTACACAACAGCCCCCAAATTTATCTTTTATCTTTTTCTTATTATTTATGATATAGACATGAGTTACTACTCACAGAGTGGCCCATTTATCTAAAGCAATAGTACAACGCGCAAAACCAATTGTTTGCATCAGAGCAAAGAATATTTCAGTTGTATGAAGTAAAATTTAAGATGACATTTTTGTTCATTTGTTCAAAAGCAAAAAGAATAGTCGTTTATTTGTTAATAAACAAAAAAAATTGTTTCTTCTTTTTATTGTTTATGTTCAGTTCATATTTTGATTTCTTTTCATCAATTTAAACTCATTTGCTAAATTTTTTTTTTTTTTCAAATTATTTTCATTGATTATATTTATATATAGACAATTCTTTTTCGACACAATAAACTCATTAAATTTGATATGTAATCTTGGAAAAGTTCATTTCAAATCGCAGTAAATTTGAAATCAAATTTTGTTCAAAACAAAATCGAAACAGAATAATAAAGCAAAAGGATTAATACAAACATTCCAAGCATTGAGTCATTTTGATTTGATGTCATCTGTGTCTTTCAAAAAAACAAACATGCATTCAGCAAGTGAGTGTATGGATGCATCGAAAATATCATCAAATAGTGTCAAAAGGTGTGCACAATTCTAAGAAACAGAGCGAACGTGAGAAGGAGAACGGAATTACCATCATATATATTCATATTTAAATATTATGCCATTTACAATTAATCACACATTATTTTTTATATTATTCTCATTGAATGCCGATAATCTTGTTATTGAATTACAATTATAAACAACCAAAAACAAAAGTTGCCTGCATATTTATTGATTTATATTCAATATTCACATTTTTAGAATATTTCTCAATTGTAAAAAAAATGAAGAGAATTCAATTAGAAATTAAACTAAAAATGAACTTGAGCAAGAAATCCATTTAGTGATTTAGTATATTTACTTTAAACTGTAAATTAAATAAATTTCCATGTTTATATCCAAATTGCATTAAATTATTTCTTTAATCAACTGAATGAAATTGATTTTCATTCCTGTCTCATGAATTTATTAGTAGAAAAAAATGCCTAAAGATGCTTGAATAATATGCTGTCGCGCCAACAAATTTTATCCATGTCCAAAGTATAATTTTAATACCGTTTATTTGTATTAAGCGAAATAAATTCTATTTTCGTTTAAGTCGCAATAAATATTAATGATGTTCCTTGAGCATAAGAAAAAAAAAATCCTTTCGAATTTCAATCAGTATGAAAATAGTTTACGTAGTCAGCATGGCTGATAAGATGTTTGGCGTCATCATCATCACAAATATCATATTCATCATTAGAAAATGCATATGCTAACATCAATGGAATTGGAGCACAGCAAAAAAAAAATCCAGAGAGAAAAAATCAATTTTATAAAAAAAAAAAAAAAATATTTTAAAAAATTCTCGTCGCATCAACTGATTCTTGAACTATATCCTATCATACTGATTGAGTTAACTTTGCATCGTTGACAATTTGAATCGTCTGACGCGTTTTGTATTTTGGCCAATGAAAGCTTTCTATGTATATTGAGCCAATAGCAATGTGCGTCTATCACATCAGAAACGAAATCATAGCAAACAACATCAATCACTTTTTTTTTTCCGTTTAGATTTCATTCGAATACAAACGGCTGATTTTATTATTGGATAGTATATTATTTCATCAATAAAGATTAGTCAAATGTAGAACAGGTAGGTAGGTTGTGATTTGTGTTTGATGATTGAAAAATGACCAGAGATAGATAATAACGCGATACGTGATTTGAATGTTTGTACATTGATGAACGGTAAATTGGAAAGCCATTTGGTTGACGCGAATACATTCGTGAGGTAGTGGGGGTGGTAATAGCTGTTGACGTCACGTATTATTGTGTGTGTGTGTGTGTGTGTGTGTGTGTCTCGGGTTCATAAGCGCATTGATTTATCGCACAAGGAAAGAAATTGCAACACCATGTTTTAGAATTTTTTTTTTTCTTTTCACTCTCTGTACCTAATTAGTCTCCACCGAGACTGTTCAATACAATTGTTTTTTTTTTATTATTTTGCTGAGAAAATAAATAACTGAACCAAGAGTTGAACTCGCATTGAATGAGTTCAATTTTCTCTTATTTTGCTGTGCAGAGTGATCTTTCGACCACGTCTTGTTGATGATGCACACTTTTTTTTTTCTATACACAGCATAACAATGAACTTTATTCGATTCATTTTTATTATACAATTTACAAATCGTATAAAAACCAACGACTTTTCGTATTTATTTCAATTTGTTTTAATCCCTTGGAGCCACCGACGCCATGCTATTTTTGGCATTTAGATCCAAATTAAATGAAAATTTGTCGAATTTTCACTTGATTTCACACTGGCGATTGGCCATTTCTCGCAGGGCATTTTGAATTAATTACATTTTGCATAACAACAAAATCCGGTTTATTTTAACTACATGTGCATGGATTTTATACGCAATTTTCACCATTTTTTATGCAAAAAATGATTTTTAAAACCAATTTACGCAATAAAATGGATTAGTCACAGATTTAGACACAAATTCATTGAATCCACGCAAATTCTGGGATCAATCGCATAAGATTGTTTTGGGTATTTTAGAGGCGCTTTTGAATTCAAATGGAATATTTTCAACAAAAAAATTAGCCTTATTCATTCGAAGAAAAAACAATTGAACTTAGACTAAAACCGAATTTTCAAGAATAAAAAATTACAGCAAAAGCAAATATATGAAAACATCGAACAATTGACGACAATTTGAATTGACTACAAATATTCGATGTATAAATACCTTTATCAAGATATGAAAATTGGAAATTTTTAACTTTTGAAATAATGAAAAAAAAAAAAAATGAAATTCCTCAATAGTCAATTGAAATTGATAACTTGATGATTAAAATAAAGAAAGAAAACCGTTCGAACCGAGTTAGCTTTCAAGCGAATTGAAAAAAAAAAAAAATAAAACAATTTAAAACAAGATAATTTATTTTGCGAATTAATTTATTTAATTGCCTATTAATGCAGTGACTCATAGAGAAATTACGATGATGCACAATGTAAATGTTCCTTCAAAATGCATTTAACATCAAAAATTCATTAATTGCTTCTTGTCCCATTGTGTCATGCTATTTTATTTGTAAGAATGTTGAACATCTCAAATGACAAATATATTAGCCATTCAATTAGATTGATAATTGCAACTTAATCTTAGTTTTAGTCTGCTAATAATAGGAAAATGGTTATTGTTCAATTTAATGGCGATTAACATCCCCAACGCAATATTGAATTCTAGTTTGTACGGCCACCCTCTCTCTCTCTCTCTCTCTCTCTCTCTCTCTCAATATTTTGCTGTAAATAGATATTGTGTCGAACTATTGAGTAGTATTAATTTAGTTCTATTTATTCAATTTAATCCCCAGTTTAGTTTAGTTTCTTGAATATTAGCAAAATTGTTTTTGCATGGAAATATCATTTTACAGGTATAGCACTGAAGGAATTGAATTGATTAAAATTTATTATGTTATTTTGTTCATTCGTACAATATTGCTAATCTCTTTAAAAATGTCTCATTCCATTGGCGTGAGTCAACTGGAGATAATCATCATTGTCAATAGAAGAGTCTTTGACGTAATATGTGTGAGTTAATTTTCTGTAGTGAATTCCGTGTCTAAAGATAAAAATGATTTGTTATTATGATTGAAAGAGAATTCCGTGGAAACATAGCTTAGTAAAACGTCATCGGTGCCTGTTTTATCTAAAACTGAATAGAAAATACAGACATAATTTCATTTCCAGAACACAAATATCATGACCATCCATTTTATGAAAATCGTCCAATGAAAAAAAAAAAAAAAAAAAAACAACAAACTATGACACTCTTGGTTGTGTTGAAATAAATGAAAAAAAAATATATGGTAAACTACCTACAACAATTGCATGCTCGTCTGCCTGAATGCCTGTTTGCTTTTGCAAAATCACAGAACCTCCAGAAAATATGAAGAATAATAAAATTGCGAATTGCGTCGGCGTGCCAATGGTATTGCGTTTTGATACGCAACCACCAGCCAACCGTCAAACACACCGAATATATAAACGTGAAGAATACGTGTTGATACGATCATTTCAATTCGAATGCTCGAATAAACAGTAACAGTTCAAGCTGTCTAACTTACTCGTTTGTGCAAAATCAAATACAACAATCCCAAATCAATAGATATACCGCAACAGGAGTAAAAACCACCAGTTGCGTTAAAAGTTTGTTGTTTTTTTATTTCTTTTAATTTGTGATATTTGAAAATACGTTGCTGGTGTGTGCTTTATTTCGAACGTCTAGTGAACACAATAAGAAACAGGTAAGCAAAAAACACTCGGAAATAATTTCTAAAAATTGTTGTTTTTTGTCTACTTTTGTGGAATGTGTTTATCTTTTTTGGTGCTTATCATCATATTTTGAGGGGCTTTTCCTATCTCCATGCGAAAATCAATTGACTTTTTTGTTTTTTTTTTTTTTAATTATTTCTCTTCATCTTTCTTTTGAGTGTTACAATAAATCTCATAAATTTAATTGAGCATGTATCGGTCAAGTGCGAATCAGCCGGACATAAAATGTGTCAGAAATGTATGCCAAAAAATTGTTGTTTTTTTCCTGTTCCCTCTTCGTATTCTTTGTTTGTTTGTTCATCTATGGAAGAAGTGTTTTTATTTAATCGTTGTTTTTTTTTTCGAAAGAGAGATTCTCCTTATTGTAGGCGCTTTTCATAGTGGACGCCTCCTCATATGTAAATTTCAATGGACCCATTCATATTATTATGCAATCGTTCATTTCAAAGAATTTATGTCAAATGGGTGAAAAATTATCATTTCAAAAGTATCGAATTGTCAACACAAATATTGCTACTGAACAGACATTTCATCGAATTTTCAATACAAATTTGCTACTAAACAGTAACGGAACGTTTTATAAGGTCAATTGTTTATGAGTGTGACTAAAAACTCATAAAAATAGAAGTAAAAGGGAATTTATAAAAACAAAACATCAAAATAAATAGGCGATGAGTGGAATCATCACTTACAGTATAGATGATTTTGCGTCGTTATCTCAATTGTTATGTACTCAGGATTGCCCGTAATTAAAAAAAAAAAAATGTTTTGTGACAAACAACATACTCTTTTAACACTACGGAACGTGTGTATAAAAGTGACTTCAAGTACAAAGTTCCACACTTTATTGATCGAAAATGACCCACACAGCGACACAAAATCAGTTGAACGGTACAGATTAAAGCATTTTTAACATTTTTTTTGTTTTTTTCTTTTTTTGTGATAATTTAAACGGTCGCACTTGAAATCACGACAATTTGGCTGAACAAACTTGTTCCGCAAACAAAAACAAATTTTTATCAAGCGCCACACAAACACCAATTTAACCAATGGTCCTTGTTTACCAAATTTATACAAAATAGTTCATTTTTTCTTCTATTCAATGTGGCAGTCTCCACAGTGAATAATAATTTCAGTCAAAACTTTTTGACATGACAATGTATTTGTTCTCAAATTTCAAGGGTTTCTAATATCGATATAATGAAGACATTTTCCAGTATTTTCCTTTGTTTTCTCTCATTTTACTCGTCCCAGAAAATGTTGCTCAAAAATAAGAGAAAAACTCATCCCTTTAAATTCAATTAATTTGATATTAAACTGGTCAAACTGTATTGAAAATGTGGATTTAATGACACTTCCACACATTCCCATATATAAATATATTATAATCGAATATCAAAGTATAGAAATTGTATTTTATTGTGCATGTGACGCAATCAAACCGTAAAATTCTTCGTCTGGAGATTTAAAATTTTGTAGTAAATGTTATTCATATTTTATAAATATTTCCCGAAAAATCGACCGAAATCGATTCTAGTTTTCTGGTCAACAACACACAACGCACATTTTGAATCTGTTTTGGGAAGCAAAATACACAAATTGCAAACCAATACCAATAGTTATCCACTTAGAAAATCACTATTTGATGAGAAAATATTGGATTTGGAGCGGATTTCAATCAAATGGCAAACAATATTATGACGTGCACGAAAAGACTACCAATAGTTGTGATTCACAATGCTTTTCATCATTTCTGCTATTTTGATTTTTATTTACACAGCACAATGCCGAGAATCGATCGTCATTGTTTACCAGCTTGATTCACATTTCCCATTTTGATTTGGATTTTGATTTTTCTTTTTCTTCATCTTCATCTTCATCTTCACTGCTGAAAAATCACAATGATTCACTTCTTGACTTCCAATCATTTTCTTCAACGTTTGGCCAATTTTCCGGCCACTTGTTTTCCCCTGTGAATCTCAATGAAAACTTATTCAATACACCGAAGGGAAGATTGAAAGAACAAGAAGGAACTGTGATGAGACGCACACTTATACATACGCACGAGAGAGAGAGAGAGAAGAAAGAAAGAAAGAAAGAATGAAAATACAACAAATGGAAGCAATCGAAATGGCATAAAATACATACATCACATTTTCATATTGTTGCAAAAAACGAGGCCAATGAAACCCTCAAACGAAACACATAACTTATTGTATAATACTTACTGTATGCATTATTTCGCGTGAGTTTATCGATTTCTTTTTGAATTGAAATATGACGAATAATCTTACACCAACATGCAAAAATCTATTCACGGCACGTGTGTAATGCAACAAGTCAACCAGAATTCAATTGCTTAAAATCGAACATATTTCATCGAAGTCAATATCATTTTACAAATAATTCCATAAATACTTCAAACGCAAGTAACATTGTGACAATCATTCGAATGTTTTCTCGATGTCCTAAGATTTAAAAAGAAATAAAAACTATTTCTGAACAGTACACTTTCAGATATATTGTTGATAAAATTCCAAGGAAATCAATCCGAACTTTTCCTTATTTCGACTGTGTGAACTTATTCCATTATGTAAATCCAAAAGTCACGGAATTATTCAATGAACTAAATCAAATTCACTTGAATATTCAGAATGAATGCTTTGTAAACGTGTTGCATCAAAGTCATTACGATTGAAAATCAATGTATACAATTACTTATTGCCAGGAATATTGTGAATTTGTTTGAGAAAATAATCACTGCATTATTGCATTGAAAATATATATATATATATATCGTTAACGCATATCGAGCGTCATGAATACCAAAAATTATTTGTGGGAGTGCATGTAGGAAAACTGCGTATTTAAAATATTTGGTCCCATTGTATGTAAAATTTGCGTCCATATGTGAACTCATTTTACTCGCTCAATCATATTAGCTTCGGGCAATTTAAATGAGCCATCAAAATATGCAGATTATATGTTATCTGATTTGACGGCCTTTATCATGATTTAAATCACAACCATAAAATATTCGGTAATAAAATTGAATATTTAAATTGTTTTTTTTTTTCTTTACTCCTTTTTGTTGTCTTTTCTATGACATTTTTCGATTGAACGAAAAATTCGAAATAAATTTAAAATTAATTTTTGCCTTTATGTCCACCATATTGCGTTGTAACAATGCAAATAAAATTGAAGCAGTGCAATGGCTCGGGGGATTTTGAGATTGATAAAGAGAAAATCGATTTTCTTTCTCTCTCTCTCTCTTTCTCTCTCTCTCTCTCTCTCTCTCTCTCTCTCTCTCTCTCTCTCTTTCTCTCTCTATGCAATATGCACATCTAATTCAAAAATCACTTGGTTTTGCCATTATAATAATAACCGCGCACCACGCAATATCCAATGACTGACGATTGTTACGCTTCGCATATAAAAAAAAAACCTCATTTTATTTCATTTCAATTGAAATTGTCGCCAAGATATGACACAGTGTTGGTCGTTAAGTATGTTTTCGAGAGTGTTTTTTTTTATCACGAATTGAAATATGAATGCGATATAATCCCAGCCAATTTTTCCTTTGACTAAGACACAAACCGTGGTCTCTTATAGATTGGCCCTTAGCCGAAAGAAAAAAAAAAATATATTTTTGCTTTTGGCAACAAATGATCCCATGTCATTTTTTTGTGTGTCGATTTTAATTAAATTGGAATTATCATGTTTTTTTTTTTCTGACGCATTTTAATGGATGGCAAAATACCAATTCACAGTAACATTTTGTCAAATGAACCTAAGGTAATGGCATATCAACCGTTACTAACAGGTTTAATGAACTTTCAGCATATTTTAAATCTTTCCATTTGAAGAGCAAAAAAAAAAAGGAAAAAATATAACAAGTTCAAAATAAAACACAGCAATTATCCTTAGAAACACGATTTTCATTCACAAACAACATGACAATCGTAGTCAATATCCAAGTCCCTGTGATAAGAGTGTCAAATGTGGGCGAATTATTATACAATCTTTACAAGTTTCAGTAAGAGAAAAATCACAGAGCACAGGTTTGCTTGTTATATTTTATAGGTTTTCATTTGTCGGTGAATGGAATAAAAGAGAGAACAGAACAATGAATGAAACGGAAATTTCATGGCAAAGAGACAAAAATGAAAAAAAAAAAAACGATAGAAAAACATGAAAAAAAAGAAAAGTCGACACAGTTTCAAGTAACAAGCAACAGTGGAAATCGTAAAAATAAAGCGTTTTCGTGCGTCAAAACATTTTTGAAGTGAAAACGAAAAATCTCAAAATGAAAAAGAACTGGAAGAAAAACATTATCAATTCACTGAGTAGATTTGGAATTTAATGCTGACCGGAAAGATTGACAAATTGATGTAATGAAGATAAGACGAAAAGTTTCTTATTAAATGAATAAAGTGAAAACAGTATTTGATTTTGTTAGCATTGCGATTGTTCTTTGATCTGCATCAAATGGCATTATACATGAGCCGTAATCCATGATGTGTGATAATGACTATGTATTCTTAAAAGCATGTAAATGCATTTTCTTGGTGATTTTCGGATGAGCTAAAACTACTAATGTAACAAGAAATAGAAAAAATAGAATTCAAGCCCACATTCCATCATACCATCTGTTCAAATAGACGTCATTATGTGTTTTACTTATGATTATGTTACAATGTTCTAAGCATAGTGGCCACTGGCTATTTGTAAACATTAAACAAGCGTGCTCCCGCATCACCACAGAGACTTCATTCCATTTAAACGAATCGTTTTGGCATCTGGTTACTCTCTGTGTCTTTTTCATACTTTTTCCGTGATGATTGATACATATATATTCGTATTTGGACATGTCAACAGTGACTGGGCAAAATCAACTGGTGTAAAATTAGTTCACGTGATGATTTGCACTACAAAAAATGCTGAATATCATTATCGCATTTGCCAAATTTGCTTTTCACTTGAGAGAGAGTGAGAGAGAGAGAGAGAGAGAGAGAGAGAGAGAGAGAGAGGGAGTGAGAGAGCGAGAGAGAGAGAGGGAGTGAGAGAGAGAGAGAGAGAGTGAGAGAGCGAGAGAAAGAGAGAAAAGTCACATTATTTTTTCTCTGATTTATTTATCATTAACATATGGGCTGCAAATACATGTGAACGAGTATAGAGTACGTTATTTAATCAAGTGTACGTGTGACAATTTTTATCTATTTCAATAGCAAGGTAAAATGTTCGATACCGAAAAAAATAAATGATCCGAATAATCGCAATCAAATATGTTTTTTTTTTTCACTTCATGCGTCATTTTTCCATGCGTTCTCTTTTAATTTGGATAAAAGTGTGCTACTATACAATATTTTTTCCTTGGCGAGAAGAAGAAACAGAAAAAAAAATATTGTTCAACAAGTTCTTCAAAAATATCTCAGTTTTGATTATCAAAAAATTCTTTGAAAATTGTCTCACTCGATGAAAATTGATACAAAGAAGGAGAAAAGGAACGCACCTAAGATGAAAGGTTCGTTAGCGTTTCAATTATCAATAATAAGGGCGGAATGCTTGATGTATTGAATTTCATTGAAGATGGAAAATATTTTGAATTTGTACGACGCAAAAATGCAGCAATTGATTGAACTGTAAAATGTGCAAGCATCGCATAACTAACGCTAAAAGACGACATATGTTATGTGAAATGACAGCGAAAAAGGTACGACAAAAATATCATATACGTGTTGGATTTCATCCATTACAAATGAAAGGGGCTGGAAATTTAACCAGACAACAACAGGTAGCGCAGATTTCATCACATAGATAATGATTGTTGATAAAATATCAACAGCCATAACAAAAAAATCGAGTAGTAAATAATTTTTTTTTTTTTTTGCCACATACTCTAGACTAGCGCATGCTATTTATAATATCTGCATTGTAAAAGTGTTCAAGTTTCGAATAATTATAAATAACGAACAACCATATATTAGGATCGACGACATATTTATTATTAAAAGAGATAACTGTGTATGGTTTTTTTTATCTATGCTATTGCTATTTAACATTTGATTCATTAAAGTCATAAATTTTATTGGCAACCATACGTTAATACTATGTAGTAACAAATTGTACCATTGTTTGCATATTATCCATATGATTGAAAAACAAAACTCTTATGCGAAAATAGTATGAAAAAACAATACGCAATAAACGTGCAAATGATTATTAAATCAATCATTGAAGTTTGCTTGGTGTTTAATCACATTTTGTTTGGGAAAAACAAAATCGAAAAAGGGAAAAAAAAATTACGCGGCAAATGGGAAATTGCGTCAAGGGTAATGAATTATCGGTTATTTCCTGCAGCGGCAACTATCGGATGGCATTTTTCGAACTAGCAAACGCATTATGTGTGCCGTTGGTTAAATACGAGCAAGTTTTATTTTTCTTTTTTTTTCTTCGACGAAACTAAACACGAATGATAGATAATCCATTTCAATAAACCAATGTGATACGCGGAATTTCCATTTTAAATAGCAAATGTGCAGAAAAACGTGGCCACATTATTATTTTCCATGTATTGATTTATTTTATCAAGTGGTAAATCGTATCTTATGGTATCCAAATCTTGTTCTCTCCTCACTTTTCCATTCACATCACACAATTTAAATTAATTTTCATTTGAAATGTAATCTGCCCGCGGATAAGCGGATTTCAACTGATTTTATGTTTCACAATTCAATGTCACACAAATACTATCAATAAATCCTAATTCTAAATTAAAACTTCCATTCTTATTGAAATGTTTTCAACTCTATTTGAAATGTTCGTGTCTTTTCTATTTTTTTTTTTTTTTTTTTTTTTCAGTCAATGGCAAAAATGGAGTATCAAATGATCGTATTTGCTTTGGTAGCCTGTTTTGTTGCATTATCCATATCCAATGTATCGGCAACCAAAGAGGTTTTGAACATGCCGGCACTGTGCGCACCTGATATTATAGAAAGTATGCCACCTCACATCCAAAAAGTATGCGTCGCACTTCAAAATTCAAATCAATTATCGTCCGCATTGAATCAATACATTCACAATGAAGCTGCTGGTAAATATAAACTATTTTATTAATTAATTAGAAACAAATATACTTTTAAAAAAAAAAAAAAATTAAAAAAGAAAGAAAGACTTTAAGAATAAAATGAAAAAAAATTCATGAAATTCAAAAAATGGAAAACTACTGAATAAATTACGATTTAATTCATGAAATTATTTGAATGTTAAAAACTATAAAATTTAATCAATAATTTTTTTTTTTCTTACACAATTTTTTTTTTCAGCATTGCTGTATCGACCTGAGGATTTGACATCGCCTAATTCGCCAGCTGGAAAACGTACTGACGTTGATCACGTATTTTTGCGATTTGGACGAAGGCGTTAAATGTAGATGAATTCCCCATTTTTGCTCCAGCCATTACAACCAAAACCAATAAAAGGATAAAAAAAGGAAACTTCCGCCTGTTTTCCCCCAACAACCATAACAACAATGTTTTCATCTTCTTCTTCTTCTTCTTTTTTTTCATGATTGCAAATAAAATATGAAACTAACAATTGTTTCATGCATGCAATTGATTGAAACATTCCAACATTTTATTATTTATTTTTTTTTTTATTGACATTTTGAAGAGAAAAAAATCACACTAAACTAACACCACACCATGGTATATTTCATGTTTGCGGTTTTAAGGAGAGAAGACAACAGATGTGTAGAGAGAAAGATTGCCATTTCCGTGAACCAGAAAAGAAATGAAATTCCAGAAATCAAAATGATAACCTAACATAAAGTGAATAACTGATCTCTATGTACTATTTATTGTGTAAAACAAAAAAAAAACCTAAATATTTATTTCTAAATTATTTATGTAAGCAAAAACTGCGAATTATATATCGACAGATGAAAAATTAACCATCAGCAAACATTATGTTGTGGACCAATCCACAGCACGCACGCAAGGCCAAAATAAACACTCAACCATTGAAATTCGTGTACTTCATTCACAGTTATTTAATCAACGTGTGGCAAACTAAAACAAACACACACACACACATATATATATACACATTCAATTATAAATACATATTGTTCAATATTGTAAACATGTGAATTATTAAATTAAACATTAGACCCTAATCAACATCCAACACACTATTTCAGTGGCCAATTTTACATTAATACATTTACCAAAAAAAAAAAAACAAAAAAAAAAAAAAAAATACAAATCATAAAATTACCTTCTTGGAATTTTAATTATAGAACTTAATCATATATGTTTGTGTACTTAATGTGAGACTTTAAGGGGCGTTGATATAACAATAAAAGAAAATTTAAAAATTCAATTTCGAATTTCTAGCCATTTTCGGATATCGTGTCACACAACATACATACATCAACCATAGACATCATGGCGTTAAAGTTTTAAGAGAAAGCCATTCATTTCTTTCTTTCTTTCTTTCTTTCTTTCTTTCTTACTTTTTTTTTTTAATTTTTCATTCAATTTCAGTTTTTAATTTCCCAAAAGAAGTATTTACATGTTATTAACGAAAAAAAAAGAAATAAATTTGCAAGCAAAAAAAAAAAAAAAACCAAAATGTTTGTTGAATGTCCAATTTAAAATCTGTTTCGATGCTTTATGCATCACGCACACAACTGGCAAATTGTAATATACATTCTTCTATATATTTGAGCATGAAATATAAAACAATTAAATAAATAAATAAAAAAAGTAAAAACTAAATATAAATGTAGCATATTCCATATTGCATTGTTTCATCATTTCAACGGTGTACGTTTTTTATTTTTTTGCTCTTTTATATTCTGTCAAATTTGTTTTTCTTTTCTTCAGAAAACATGTGCTTTACAAAAGATAGTTTTACACGCGTATTCACGTGGCATGGTATGGTATTTAGTATAGCTATCCGAATGGCTGACATTTGAAAGGTTTGCTAATGGCATAAATGTACTTTGAAACCTCTATAGTATATTACTACTACCATTATAGTTGATTGGTGAAATTTTAAGAGAAAAAAAAAATATTTTATTTTCATAATAAATCCATTTTTCAAATCATATTTACAAATTATGAAGTTGCAAAAACAAACAAAAAAAAAAAAAAAAAAAAAAAATTGAGGCTCCGGCGAGACTCGAACTCACGATCTCCTGTTTACTAGACAGGCGCTTTGCCAACTAAGCCACGGCGCCACATATATGTTTAAGGATACATAATACATTTATTCCATTTGTTCAGGCAATGGTTTAGTTTGTATTATGTTTGTCTGACTTAACTAAGTTGACGTTGTTTTATGTTTTCGTAAAGAAATCAATTGTAATATTTTTTGAGTTCTGTTGTTATATTTTTCTCATGATTTTGTTTTGAATTATTATTTGTATCTTGATTCACTGTAAATGTAAGATCAAGATTATTTTCCATTTTTCAATAAGAATTTTTAATTTTTTTTTTTCAATATATATTTATAAGTATCCTTGGTATAAATGTGCTGCTTATTGTTTATCTAAATAAGACTATCATAAATAGATATTTACCCTATATGATGAATTGATTAAATTAATATGTAAATGATTTGCTATTCACGATTTATTAACTTCTATTTCCATACATGTTACACTAAACATCTGCCTTAAATGACATGTTTTAATTGATTTTTTTTTTTTTATATTAAAATTGACTGATTTGATATCATTCACCTTTAATCTACTTCATTTTAGGTAATTGTGTGGTCATACGTAAATATATACATATACATATACATAAGCACCTGTATAATAAACAGAAGTCGAATTTCGCCGGAGCCTTCCTAGAGATATTTAGGTGATAAAAAATGCGCATCTTATGAAATTGATTAGACCAGATTTTGACATACAAAACAATACATCAAAATTTAAAAAAAATTTGAGAATTTTTTTCATTATTATCAAACCAACCGTCTTCTGAAAGTTCAAGTCTTCACTTGAAGTGAAGTAGCGGTTCGTGATTTAAATAAGGTAAGATAGAAATAAACTTTTTGAATTGCTTTCACAACTGGAATTTACTTCACTTTAGTTGGTATTTGGTTTTCCCAAGAAAAGAAAAAAAAAAAAAAAATTGGTTAATTTGAGTGTAGCGGCTCGAATATTATTTTCAAATCGATGTTTGATCGTGCGTGAAAATCTAATCACATCTCACATTCCTGCAATAAACAGAGAATATATTGTTTGTGAAACGACCATGGTACAATAAGAAAAGTAAATATTAGTAAGGTTATGGGAAAAATTCTATTGAATTTTTTACATTTATTCAATACTTACTTTACTCAATATATTCAATGGAAAGAGATTGGTCATGATTATTTAATAAATGATATAAATATTTTCTTAGCAATTTATTTGAAACATATTTATTGATTTAAAATCATTTTATCTTCCATAACAAAGAAATATAAGAGAAAAAAATGGCAACAAAAATTGCTAAATTTGCTTAATAAATTGGTATAAAATGTAAAGTATTTTTTAATTGTATTTTCAATGTGCATTTTCAGTTCCTGAAAAGTATGACACAAACACAACATCGCCACCAACGCTTATCAATGTTTGACCCTGAAATTGATATAAATTAAACATGTTAGCAAGATAAAAATGAATGAAAATTTTGAAAAAATTTGTAAGAATGATTGATTGAACAAACCTGATTTTTATGAGGGTTATCAACCAACGTTAATTCTGACATGTAAAAAGAAACCATAGCGTTACCACCTAAGAGGTTATAACAAGAAAAAAATATCATTAAATATAGAGTAAATATGTAAATATTGTCAATATCCTAAATACTGTGTGAATTTTTCTAAATATATTGAATATCTTGAATAACTGTCATATTAGCCTAAATTCGGTGAATAATATTTAAATAAACGAACATCTATCTTACATATGTGCTCTTAGTTATCGTCGTTTACACTCTTAATTATTAACGATAAACGACATATCGGACAGTGTCGCCATGTTAAATGTTGAATGTATGTTAATACTAATTTTTGCCTACCAAAATTCATTGTTAAACAATATACTATCGCTACTTTCTTTAATTTCGAAATTGTTTTCAACTTCAAGATTTACCTGCTTAAATTGTTAATTCTAATATTCTCTATCACTAATGCTAGCTTATTTATGAAAAAAAAAAGAAATTCATAAAGGGTTCTCTGCCCCTAGTTCTCACCCAATGCAGTTACATGTGCTCGTACTACAGCTAAAAGTTCTGTAATAAAATTATGAACAAATCCACTGATACCGCCATTTTCTCGAATCGATGTGCTCTCCCGAATGAAGAAAAAGTTCAAATTTCCCAAATATTTATCAATTCGACCGCCTGGTATATACGATAATGGTGTAACATCAACACCATATCGTTCACACAATGGTGCCTGTAATAAATAAATCCATTCGCAAAAAGAAAAAAAAAAAATCGCGAACATTGAAATTATGAAAATATAAATGAAAAACAAGAGGAAAGAAAAGAGCACAAAGATCATTTTATGAGTTAATGTCGTTAAAAATGAGAGTTATGCGTAAATATTAAACTTATCAGTTGCAATTATTTTGCAATTGTTGTTGCGGAACAATAAGTACATGTTTATCTAAACGCAATGAACGAAATAGTGGCCGTGATGGTGATCTATTCTTAAGTTTTAACGATCCTGTTTCTTTAAGATACGGATTTCTAACGTGACTATTACTAACCACTTGCGATGGATATGAATGATTCGTCGATAAATCGTTTATATGTTCTTCTTCCAAATTGAATATCAATTCTTCATCGGTGATTGTTTTCGAACACCCGTGCATTTTTCGTCTAAACTGCATTTTTTTCGGTTCGCTCAATCCGAGTGCAATGCCATTGACAAGTATTTGAAATTCGTCCTGAAATTCGATTTTTAAAATTGCGTTCAAATCAAGTTCGAAATTAACTTTTGCAAAAAAAAAAAAAAAAAAAAAAAAAAATCATTGAACAACTCACCCCTTCCGGTAAATCAAGCCGAAACTTCAAATCGCATATAGCACACGGAATCATTGAGCGTAATTTAAAGTAAATTGTCTGCAACAATCGTAGAAAATGTTTCGGAAATGTTCCGACCTTTTGACTGGTTGGGAATTTAGCGCGCCACACTTGTGTGAACATTTGTAAATTTCGTGCTATTTCCAAATCAATTAGGCCTGGCAAAGTTTGTGTATTGACCACATGAAATCCTACATTTTTGGAATTTTCAACGAGATTTTTGGAAATTTTTACAAAAATTCAAAGTTTTTTTGAATATTAAAAAAAAAAAAAAATCTTAACCTTCTGGGGCGCTTGGTTCTAATATCAATGAAATTATTTCAAGATCTTCAACATCATCAATTTCCAATATACAAATATCTTTGTTACGTGCAGGCAGATCAACGTCTGGCACATCATCTTCTGATTCATCGGAAACATCGGATTTTAATGGATTTCCAACGCTATCCAAATCCTGTGAAAAATTTCAACATGAAACATTGTACGTAAGTGAGTTCGTAAAAATTTCATCAAAATAATCATTTCTAACCCAATATCATCAACTCACCCCATAAACTTTGAGTTGATAAATTTCGCGATTTCTATTGACAGTTTCTTCAAGTGATCGATTTAGTTCGTTGATTTTTTCCACATTTGTCCATGAATTGCCTTGCACGATTTTTGGTATATTTGGCGGAGGTAATGCCGGCAAATATACACCGGTACCAGTTCCAATTAATGCCATCATTTTCTCACCAATTGATATTGTAATTTTCATACCAAAAATTGCATTCATTCCTTTCGCTTTTAATTTATTCACCAACAATCTTTGTAAATCGTACTCTAAAAATGGCAATGCATCAGATATTTCCTTTGCATTTGATTCAGACTTCAAATCCTTTTTATAACGGCATGCTTGTGCGTGTATTAAACAACCCCGACCGACTATTTGTAAATTATCCGGTATTTCTATAGTTGTTAACAATATTTCGGGTACTTTTGCCTTTCTGAAAATAGAAAATGTTTATATTAAATACATTCATATTTCAACCATTTTATATTGAATCATAAAATTGAATGAAATGTAAAACTCACTTGCAAACAGCACACTTTTTCATTTTACCTATGGGGAAACAACAAATGTAAAACAACAAATGAAAGATATGTAAATATCATGAATATTCCAAACATATGACTGATTACTGCTTAAATTTGAGATTGTTAGTTGAGATCATCATACTGCATCCATCTGTGTCTGATAGGAAAAAAAACGTATTATAGAATAGCAGTTTGGGTCCGCGGTAGCTACCTCAATGAAAAAAAATCACATTAAAATGTATACATTCGAATATACTAATATTAATTTTTAATATAATAATTTTTAACTATGCCTCCATGTTGAATGTTGACTCGATCCCATCTACCAAATCTCAATTTCAAGCAATACTTATTTTGCCATCGACCTCAATCATAGTTATCAATATATTCATAGCTGCTAACTTATTGATAAAAATGAATGATTGAATTTTCAATAGATATTTTAAATGTTTAATGATTTTGATGTGTATTTCATTGTTTTTCATTTTACCATTTACTGGCAATATTAATTTACTATGCGGTATGTGACATAAAAAGCATCCGGATGGAACTTGTGCGATTACAGTTTCTGTATCACTGTCACTTGCCTAATGAAATAAAATAGAATGAAATTTTCTGTAAATTTTGTGAAATGAAATAAGGTAGGTAGGCTACTTGCCCAATGTGAATGTGAATGTGAACCACCGCTTGAATTCTTCAAATCTTTAAAACTGTCTCGTTCAGCATCCTTTGGGGTTACAGATAGAATGCCTGTGGATGGAGGCTTATTTTCACTCATCGTAAACTGTGGATTTATGACAGCGGCTGTTCCAATTGCTGATAAAACGCAAACATCGTCACTGAAGAAAAAAAACAAAAAATCAAATTATTCATTGACATTTATTGTCAACTATTTGAATTTTTGTTCGACATTTTTCTTTTCAGAGACAAATCAAATCCATTTTAAAACTCACGAAATGCTAGTAATTTCTGTGTATCCGAGAACAACATTACAACCAAGTGCTCTGGCATGTGAACGAATTTCCATTCGTAATTCTGTCCACCAAAAATCTCTAGTTTCTGGTTCATCTGGATTTGGAACTCTTTCTAGTAATTTAACAGATCTGGCACACACCGTTGAACCCAATTGCGAAATGAAACCCGTTGGATATTTGCACAATGTTAAAAATGGATACTCAAGCATATCCAAATTCTCAAGATTTAATGGTGTTTTTAAATTCGGTGTACCAGCCAATCGCATTATTCCAGCTGTAGTTTTTGGCTCTACATTCAATGAACATCCTAAAAAATATTAATCAAAATAAGTACGCTAATGTTTTTCCTTTGTAAATGATTTCTGTATTGTTCTGAAAAATGATAAATTCCATTCAAACAAAATACAATTGTGACAAAAGCCAATTTCTTCAATAATTCATGCAATGAGCACATAAACAATCATGCAGTTTTTTATGTTTTTGATTCTTTTTTTCCGATGTAATTGTGGAGTTTGAAAAACTCAGTTCGAATATTTAAAGTTAATTGACACCAATAATTTTTTTCACATTTAAAATTTTTTTTTCGAAATTTACATCAAAAATACGAAGACACGACGACACATCTGATCACAATGAAACATCAATTAATTTGTTTTTTACGAATAACACACCGAATCATACTCACGTTTTCGATTCGTAGCTGAGATTTTTTTTTTTGTTTGGACATTTTCCAAAAAAATGATTTACAGAGAAAATAAATTGTTTCATTAAATTTTGATAGATAAAATTCGTCGAAAATTCACGTTTTGGAATTTTGAAATGATACGCGCTTATGAAATGAAATAATTGTGAGAAAATTTTTAATCAAAATCGAGAAAAAAAAAGTTCTAATGAAAAACAACGATCTACTGGGGAGACCTAAATGCTAAACTCGCTCGCAAATCTAAATGATGAACAGAAATGATAATTTCATTAGTCTGTATAATTTTATGTTTCAAATTATCACTAAAAATTCGATAAATTCAAGTGTATTTGGTAAATTCGATTCAAAAGTCTAAAAAAATTTCAAAAATCAATTCATTCCAAATTTCATTTGATATTCATAGGAAAAACCATAAACTGAAAATCGAAAAATTGCAAAATGAAAATGTAAAAAAAAAAAAAATTGAATAGAATTTGTCTGAAGAAAGTTTACACTTTTCTTTGAGTAGAAAATTTTATAATTATGAATTCAAAAGAAAAATTGTTTATTAATTTACGGAATTTTCGTTGATGAAAAAAAAAAAATTAAAAAAATATCAAATTTTACCTTTAGGTGTAACACTCAAATCTGAATCGGATGATCGTCTGCAAATTGTGTCTTTTGGATCTTTACAATCTTTGCCCTTTGCTGATGACAAATTCGATGAAGCCGCTGTGCCAGCCGATGTAGTGTTGTACGATGAAGATGATGTCGGTACTTTGGTTGGACTCGACAGCAATTTTGTTCCATGTGATTCGGCTCGTGTATGTTGTTTACCAATCGATGATGCATTATTCAATTGCGTACTTTTCTCATCATGTGATCTATGTTTTGGATTTGGATTACGTGCAAGCAATTTAGTTTTGTTAGTATGATTAATTAAATCACTAGAATGATTATCATGAATTAGTGATTGATTTAGTTCATTATTAGATGTTTTCATTGTTTTTGGTGTGAATTTTTTATTATCAACAGACACACTGTCATCTTGAAGAATTTTTGATTCAATATGGTGGGTTTTTGGATTGATTTCATGACATTTTTTCTTATTTTGTTTTGACGTACACTTGGTTAGAACAAATACGGGCATCTCACCGGTCGACTGAATACCATCGGCTGTCGTATTGGCCGGTTCATCGTTTGTTAATACATGTGACATTGTAAGATTATTACAAAATTTTGAATACGATTGAGTCGGACTCTTGGGATCGGTTTTGAATGACAATTCATTTGGATTTAGCCGTGAACATTCGGCACATGATTTGTTTGCATCGATGTTTGAACATTTTGATTGAATTTGTGACATATCTTTCGGTTCTGATTTCGAAAATTGATCATTTTCTTTTATTTTAGCATTAGCATCGGCATCATCTTTGTCAATACTCTTTGGATGCACTCCAACACCTTCGATAATGTGAGCTGTTTCATTCAGCATTGTCTTCATAGCCGAATCAAAAAGGCTGAATTTCTCTTTTTTTACTTCTTTTTTTAGATCAGTTACATCATATGATTGCCGTCGAAATGGTGCTCGCAATAATTTCTTGAATGATTCAATGCTTGAGTTACGTTTTTCTTCGAATTTAACCACATCAACATGATCGGGCTGTGGAATCGGTTGTGCGCCCATAATTGTAGCTTGTTCCATTAGCATTGTTTCCATGGCCGTTTCAAGTAAACCATGTTTATTGTATATTGCACCTTCTGATTTTATGTGATGTGGCAAATGTAAATGTGACAATGTTTCCGAAATTGTCTCTTTAAATTCTTGCAACATTGAACTTTGGCCCAATTCACTTGTCTCATCATCTTCGGCTGTTGTTCCTGGTTGAATCCAATTCACTTCATCCACATCACTGATTTTTCGTCCAATTACCGTATGCCATTGATTTTCGGAATTGTCATTTTCAACCAAGCATGTTTCCATGCGCTTTTTATTTTTCGGATTCATAATTCGTGTAGCGCCAGTTTTGATTGATGAATCAAATGATGATTGGCGGGTTAATGGTTTTCTTTCAATATTTTTCGCTGGTTTTTCATTGTCTGAATCGCCTCTATCTTCATCGTTTGATGGTTGAATCCACTGAATTTCATCGGATTGCGCTTCGTCTTTTGCGAGAACTGATTTAACAACCCTGAAATAAAGATTCATTGAATTGTGTTTTGCTTTTGAATTTTAAAAAGGAAATTTCTTACATGCTGATTGTATCGGCATCAATCATGAGCACATCATCACCCAAATCGAATTCGTCATCTTCAGAGCTTGATTCGGACATTGTTACTGATGACATTGACACGCCAGATGAAAGATTTCCATCGGTGGCTTGCTTTAGATCGATAATACTATCGCCTACACTGATGTTTAATTTATTTTCAATGTGATGTGGATGATGAGGTTTTTTCATTGATAGACTATTCATCGAATTACCCACATCGGATTTTTTCAATGATTTTGGTGACCTGGTATCACCTGAATTTTCAGCGATTGACTCAAGACTTGGGGCGGCCATCATGGATCGAACAAGCAATGCAGCCATTCCAACACCATCACTTGATGATCGTGTATATTTTGCTGGTGTTCGTTTCACTTTTTTCAACAAATTTGATGGCATTTCAGTAGCCGTGTCTCGATTTGAATTGACTGGTTTATATAATGACAAATCGGAACGTGAATCATGCAATAAATCATCATCATGATCAAAACTTGGTGATTTCATTAGTTTCACAGTATTTACTTTTTTGTTAAGCAAGCTTTTCGATGAAATTCGCTTCATTTTGTGCTGTGAATTTGGCGTTTGCTGGCTATCATCCCGTGAATCTTCTTGTTTTAAAAGATGTTCAAAACGTTTGAATTCATCGATTGATCCCATTCCTCCATCATTTTCCTCTTCAATAATATCATCTTGATTCTGACGCACTTTTTTACTTATTATAATGCTTGGTGCCCGACTCATCGCTTCATCTGACTCAATACCAAGAATTTTGTATACAATGTCGCCACTTGATGGATGCGTTGTAAATGTTGGATCAAAATCAAATTTACTTTCGCTACCTTTTGCATCACTTAATGCCAAAAATTCTAAATACTTTACGGTTTGTCTATATTTGTTTTTTGTTTTTTGGTGGGGGGGGGGGGTGAGGTTGGGGTAAGTAGGGAGGTTGGAGTAGGTTTAATTCCACACGGATTTTGTTTTATGAAAATCGCACAAAGTCAGGTAATATACACACACATGACAAATACAAAATTTGTTGATATCAAACAAAATCGCAAACAAAAACCAAAATCCAAACCAAATCAATTTTGATAGAAAAAGAAGACGAAAAAATGTCATTCATTTAAAGGAAAAAAGAAAAGAAAAATTGCAATTAGTTTGCTTGTTTATAATAGCATGAAATCAACAGTTGACTGAATCCATTCAGTCGAGAATGAACGTTTTTGATGTTGACTTTTTATGGTTTTTAAAAGTCAGACTTGATTTGCAATTGTCAATTGATTTGGAATTGATTCTCAACGAATTGGCCAATGAAACTTACTCTTCAACAAATGCCGATTTTTCGGGTGGCAATTGCTGGATTTGCTCTTGAATTTTTATTAATGTAACTGCCGTGCCGATACCCCGACCCACAACGCCCACATCACCTTCCAAGTCAAAACATTGTGTGTATCCGATGACAGCATTTGCCCCAAGGTCAATCGCTTTTAAGCCGATCTTTCGCTGAACCTGAAACAACAACAAACAAAAAAATATCAATATTTATAAATATAAATTCATTCTATTTCAAATGTCGTATGCAATGAACTTGGCAAAAATAGCGGTAAAAATATGAGTCACGTGTTTCGTAGCACTTTTGATTACAGTATCAGTTGCTACACATTGTTTGAATTTTATTTTGGTTTTTATGCCATTCATTTGTCTTGTGAATTTGCTCGCTTATGCGAAAAGTTACGTTTGACACTGTTTTCAGCGCCATTTGCATATTTATATCATTTATATACGCATATGAATGTATACATTACAATTTTTTTTTTGGTCTGAATTTTGTTTTAATATTACCTGTGCCGACAGCTTTAAAAAAACCACTTGACGGGCTTCATTTGATGCTCTTGGTGTTCGAATTTTATCAATCCATTGATATTCTGGATCATCATTCACAACAAGCTCTTCAACAAAACCATGTATAACTTGTACATGATAACCATATGGGATAATTTGCGCTAAAAATAATAATGCAATTGAATAAAACTGTTGAGTGAAAACTATATTTTGCTACTATAAATAATTCAATGTGTAATGCCATACAGTGGAAAAATTGTACACCGCACGAGCTCTGTCTAAATTTGTTTACGTCTGAAAATAGATCGACTTTCACAATAATATTGATTTCTCCGCGTATGCCATGCATTGTATCGTAAACGGGCAACCTTTTTTGTTTTGTTTTTTTTTTTTGGGATAAATTTATTAAAAAAATTTGTTAGAAAATATTGAGTTTTTATGAAATTTCCTAGAAAATTGTTAATTTTGCACGTCAATTCAGCGTGTTAATAACAAAAATATCATTTTTTTTGTTCATTCACTCACCATCCAGACATGACGGAACCTTTTCCAGACTTTGGTTGAACTGATGCATCCAAAGTTGGCAACAATAATGGATTTAAACTAATATTGACTTTGCCAATTGCATCGTTTGCTGAATATGTATCATGGTCCATAATTCGAATTTGTAATGGCTCATCTTGTAAATCAGCATCATCAACCTGTGTCAAATTCATTAAAATTGATTATATTTAATGAAAAAAAAGAATGCATAATAATTGATTTGTTGGCATTTTAAAGGAAATTAAATATCTGTCAAAATGTCATAAAACGTCATGTAAAGCAATTTCAATTAATTATTTTAAACGCTCACTTCAAATCGAAACCAATCTGAATTCCATTGTGGATGCAAAGATTTGCGATAGACATCTGTTTTGCAAGTGACTGAACCAAATTTAATTTCAACATATGCATCAGTTGTATCACTGCTACGATCCATTACAGGCAAATTTCGTCCAGCCACAATTTTCACTCTCACTTTGCCTGGCATTTTTTATTTTTTATGCAATTTTATTTTATCAACAAATACAATTTTTAATGCAATAAAAGCAAAATAAATTTGTTTACTATTCGAATGCTAATACAATTCGATTTAAATCAATTTAAACTGAAACACTGAAAAGAATTTAGTTACGTAAAGACACTGGCAGATTTACTAAAATATTGCTTTAATAACTGCATATTGTTGTTTCTTTATTGCGATTCGAAGAGAGAGAAGAAAAAAAAACTCGGTTGGCGTTCAAATTACGTTGTTGGCATCGATTCTAATCTGTACAACTTGAAACGAGACTAACTAATGAAAATCAACACAGACTTTGCAGTCAATTAACGCGCAGTTTTTTTTTTTTTTAATAAAACTTCAAACAAATGCTTTTTTGACGGTGATTATGATGAAAATGATTTTTTTTTTTCAATAGAACTGTCAAAATTGCTCGGGCAGATGCATGCGATAAACGTTGAACGAATCGGTTGACGCATGTATCGCGGTTGCAAGAGACAACCATATGTTGTCATTTACATTACCCAGAATGTATTTGCGTTTTGCTTTCTCTTTCGATTGTTTATGTTTTTGTCGCATAACAAACTTGCACACATCGCTTGCGTCATGCCGCAATCAATCTGAAACCATTTATACGTTGATAAACCAAACCGGTGTCGAAACTCACGTGTATTTCATACACAAGCTGTTACGTTTTTTTATTGTTGTTATTCACATTTAAAATAGCATTTGGCCCAATATCTTAATGAATATTTTACAATGCATAAATTCGGAAATCAATGGAAATTACATATGACAATTATGAATGTAAAAAAAAAAAAATAAATAAATAAATAAAAATTAAAAATTATTTGAAATTATTCATACAATATTTTCTTGCTATTATCCTAATAATCTCGATTCATTCGTCCTTTTCATTTTTATTTTTATTTGTAATAATTTAACTTTAATTCAGTGGATTTGGTTTCATTTTAGAAACATACTCCATGAGTTATTATTCAATAACTTCAAATGAAAACAAACAATTCCATTTATAAACACAGAAAAAAAAGATTTGCAACCATTTTGAATAAACTATAGATTGGTTCGAATTAAAAATTTCAATAAATTAGTGGATAATTAAATAAATTAAACAAATCAAAATCAAAAAAAACTTACTCAAATAATTTCATATGGATTTTCATCAATCTGCAGAGTTATTCATTGATTTGTTTTAGTCTTTTTTGAAATTTTTGCGAGTTTTTCTCAATGTTTTGATTTAGCAAATCAATTATAAAATCAAAGTGATCACGTATTGTGGACAATAACAGAAAAGGCAAATGTAAAGGCAGTAACATAAAAAACGACGTGGATTAAAATATTGTATGTGACCATTCCATATATTGGCTTTTGTATTGCGTCAATTCGCTGTAATGTGTTCAAGGGCCTATTTGACAAACAAATCCTCATTTCAATTTTGTTTAACAAAATTACCATTGGCTTCTGCTTTAAATAAGTGATGTTCATTGATTTTTTCTTTAAATTTAAATTCTACTGATTTGATTTCATTCAATACAAAATGCATTAAGTAATGAAAACTTTCATATATTTTGGCCAATAAAATATTTGGAGTTATTTGAGAATGCCGTATGAAGCTAAAGGTTTATGCGTTTAATATATTTCTTAATGCCGAGACAATCGTCTTCTCAATATTCGACATTTAAATATATTTAAAGTGTTCAAGTAATTTGCTTTTATCATAATTTTAACAAAATACTCCACTATATGACTAAATTCATATTTGCTATTTATATTTATAGCATACGGTGTTCGAAATTCTATATGGTTGTTAATCCGTAAATCAACACAGATGTATAGCATACAAAACAACGTCCATTCAGTTTAGTTGTTCTTATTTTCTTATACTTATCTTATGTTCATTTGATGTGTGGATCTAATTTTAATTTGTTAGAAACTAAACGACTAATAAAACAAATGAATAAGAGAAGCATGAAAAAACAACAAGAAGAAAATTAAAAAAAAAACTTTGGAGACGCCGAGTATCGATCTCGGTACCCCTCACATGCTAAGCGAATACTCTACCATCTGAGCTACGTCCCCGTTGAATAAATGCTAACCATTTGCTTTCTTGTCCTTTCTAACATTCAATTAGTACGAACATTTGGTTTAACTTTCATTTTCAAACATACATTTTTGTAGATGAATAAACATTATTCAAAGCGAGTTTGTTTGAATTCGAATACCTTTTTTTTCAATTTATTTAGAATTAGGAATTAGATTTATAGAACGAAAAGACCATTTTATCTTATAAAATTTAATGTTCAATGCCTAAGTGGATTCATACATTTCTTGATGTCTATTTTTATAATTTGATTAAGTTTTGGAATTTCTTGCGAAATGTTTGACTGAAAAAATTATTAAATTACAAAAATACGATAAATCAAAGTATCGCTGCAATTGAGTAGATTTTTCATTTTTCATTAAATATCTAACATTTTCATAAATTGAAGTAAAAAAAAAGTCTATATACATATATATATAATCATTGATTCAATTTTGATATTCTAAGCATTTTTTATATTTATTTGCAATTTTTTTAAATTTGACCTGTGTGATGATCGATTGCCATTCACTTTTCGATCAAATGGAAACATCATCAAAAATTTCATTTACCAATAACATTAAAATAAAAACGTCAACATAAAACTTTCAAAATTTATCATCTATGTCACGTTCGTATGTGAAGCAATTTCACTCAATTCACCAGAGAATTATGTTACTTCAAATGACTTAATTTAAACGGCGTCAAAGTAAAAAAGAAAAAGTTTCTTAAAGAGAAAGAGAAAAAAAGTTTTCCCAAAATAGAATTTTTTCTCGAAAAGAACTTGTTCTTTTTTCTCTCGCAGATTGTTGTGAGGATTTTCACTGAATCAGCTGATTTGTTGCGTGCTTGATAAAAATAATTTCTGATTAAGAATGGCATTAAGTGAAATGACCGTAGTTAATCACATTTGTTGAGAGCTGTAATTATGGCTGCTGAATTTTAAAATAAAAAGCGTCGAATAATGTCGAAAAATTTTCACTAATGAAATTAGCGAGAAAAGCGACGACTGAGTACGTGCGTGTGCGTATGCGTATGTGTGTGTATGTGTATGTATATGTATGTGTGTGAGAGAGAGAGAGAAAAGTATGCATGCTTGAAAAATCAAAGTAATTTCGTTTGTTAATTGCTGCAATTGTTTAATTCGTGTTTAATTGGGACCGTAATTGTTCCTTTTTTAATTCATTGACATGGTTGCAATTGCCTACATTCGGGCGCACACCGAACGAACAAACGCATAAAAGAAATGGAAAATACATTTGTTCGAAAATGTTGGCTATTACTTAAAATTGGTTGCTTTGAAATTGAGATATAATGTTGGGATTTAGCGTTGGGTTGTTTGTTGACAATCTAAAAAAAAAACTGTGAGACACACGCATACACGCACATGCACACATATGTAAAAGCGGAAAATGTGTTTTTTTCTCTTCTGACACTCTCAATCTTAACAACCCCCCTCCCCTCTCTCTCTGTTCGAAATATAATTTGGATTGTTCGGCTTTCGTACGAAAATCAAATATTCTATGTTATCACCAGCAGACGGAAAATGCTGGTTGTAGTGGTTATAAACAGAGAACGCGCGCATCATTTGATAAATTTTCCATGTATGTAGAAAGCGACATTCAATCCAGTCCATTTGGAATTTCCATGTTCCAGTTCCACAGCATTTCCATGATGAGCGAGATAGCGAGCTGAATTGCCACAGCTTCCCGATGCATACCACACGGTATTCAGTATTGGGAGAGATTTTCATGTGAACGGTCAACTATTATTCGTTGCTCTATCAACCTAAACCATACACATTTCTTATTCGATTGAGTGCGTGCTGCTACTTTCTATTTTATTTCAATCATACTCATACGCAATTTTAGTGAAAAGATTTTTTACAAATCGACAACAAAAAGAACAAGGAACAAGAAGAATTGTATTTGTGAAACTTTGCATTTGGCTTAAATCTATTTTAATTTTCCGGACAAATCAAGAAAAGAGCAAAAAAAAGGGGAAAAAAAATAAAGTGAGTTTAGTGAATGAAAATTGAATTTTACACTGTGATGTTTGTGTGTGTATGTTGATATTCGTTTAACTTTTTGTCGAAAAGTTTGGTGGTGCAAATAAATTTCAATTCAATTATTCGAAGCACAGCAAGCATTCTCGTTATTTCAAGCTTAAAACGGTTGCTTTACCATGTAAGTCTTAAGAAAAGCATTAATAATTATCTTGTACCTTTATTTAGCAAAGCGCTGAATTTATAGCCAACACAAACAGATAAAGAAACACACAGAAAGAAAGAAAGAAAGAAAGAAAAAGAGAGAGAGAGAGAGTGAGTAAGAGAGAGAGAGAGAGTAAGAGAGAGAGAGAAAAGGCTACAGAGTTTAAAAGAATGTGGTTCACAGTGAATTTTGTCCATAGAAAACGGTGTGATTTCTATCGCTGTTCTTGGTAATAGAATGGCGCATGAATGTCTGTGCAATACTTTGATGGGGTTCGACACTCTTCTTATTTGATTTCTATATGAATCGATTTTCATTTTCAAGCGTCAACGATCGTAATTTTTGTGGAATTTTATCAATTTTCGTACATTGAATTTCAATCACAGTAATTCATTCAATGAACGATTTCAGTGAATGAATTTCATTCAACGATTTTGAAATCAAAGCAAATCTTTGGTGCTAAATCGCAAATCAATTGAAAACCAAATTAAATATGATTTGCCAAAAAGCATTTTGTATTGCATTCCCAGCAACAAAAAGCAAATGCGAAAAGCGCTGATGTTCATTTTACTTATTTCAAATGCAAATCTTTAATAATTTTGCTGTCACAAACAGAAATTGTCGCCGAATACCAAAACCCCGAAAATATTATTATATGATTGAAGAGTGAGTCTCTAGTGGTAAGAATATTCAAAAGCATCAACACTTTTAGTATACAAAAAAAAAAAGGAAATGAAAGCGAAAAATGAATGTAAACGAAAAAAGAGGAAAGAGAAAAAAAATGTTGCGAAAAACGACCAACAAATGAAACATAAAAGCATTCCAATTTATGTCTAAAATGTTGTACATTTTACTCTATTTGTTGCACAAAATGCACACACAAAGTGTATTCAAAAAGCCATCAAAAATAATGTTGGAAACATACTATAAACTGAACGGCAAAAAGATACCACGATGCGAATGAGATAGGTTCGAGTGAAGAAAGAAAAAAAACACCAACAAAGACCGAGCCACTACAAATGGGAAAAATGATGCAGACAGAAATTTTTCCCGGATTTTTTACTATGGTTTTGAACTTAATGAATTGTCTCAATTTATTTTAAACGAATGCTGCTTCTTCTCTTCAATCTTCTCTCTCTCTCTCTTTCTTCTTCTTCTTTTTCTTTGTTTTATGGCTTTTGAATTTCTCAATGTTTTCCATCGGTAGTACAGCTTGATTTAGAGAAGCTGTGTGCAAATCGAAGCAAGAAAAGCTTAAATGCTAGCTTAAATACGACAAAAGTAAACATCTCGGGTCACACACACACACATAGTGTAGATGTGGTGTGTATTTTAACACATACGCATATAACATGTTCAATCTAACAAATCGATTCCGACCACATTCATTCCCGCGCGGACAAGTACATTCATATAGGATAGCAACACGGATAGACTCAATCTGCCACAGCACCGTTGCTCATTTTATTTGCTACTGATGCTATATTGTAGCACTGAACTTTGTTACGCTCAATCTCTATCTCGGCACTATCGAGCGTAACTAACTTTAAGTCCATCCCGAAGAATGAATTGAAATTGGCAACAACAATAACAACAACATCATAATCAATTCAATTGATTAGAATATTTCTTGTTCTGTCTCTCTACCCCTGTGAATATATGTGTGCGTTTTCTTTTTTTCTTTTTTTTTCACCACTCTCGTACTTTTTATGTGTTCACTTTTTGCAGCAATAGAATCCGGCTCGTTTTCTATCTCAATTCAGTTCAAGTCATCTGTATGATGATGTTTGCCTATGTCTATATGTGCCAATCACACACACACATATATATATATATATATATCAAATTGTGTTCATACATGGCCAATGACGTCGGCAACTGATATGCTTGTATCATTTTCTCCCTTAAGCGATGAGAATTTTTCTTTCTCTTTCACAATTTTTCTCATTCTCTTTCGCCTCTTCAAAAATTTATCATTCTTTCTCTCTTAAATATTGCCTAACTCTGGAGCCATTTCACAATGCTGTTATTTGCTATTAATACTATCGTTGGCTTCTTCCTATTCTATTAAACTGACTATTCGTATATGAAGTTGAATGGAATTTTTTTGGCGAATGAATGCTAAAAATTCCATCCAAAAAATATTGTCGTAGAGAATCGTTAGAATATGATTATTGGTTTGACAGTGACAGTTACTAAATAAAAATGGAAACGAATCAACAAAAATATACATGGTATGTGGAGATGAAGATGAAAAAAATATCATATTTTGTATGGTCATATTCTGACACTCTTGTTCTCCCTCATCGATAACGCAATTTACTCACAAGTGCTCTGTCATAGCTTCAGCTGTTACATGCTGTTGATGTGATCTCACATCTCTATGTCTATGTTGTTGTTTTTTTTACATTCAGCTTGTATATGCACAAAACATTTTTGGGCATTTTTTTTTTTCATTTCCAGCAGAATGAGTGCTGTTTTCAAACGGAAAAAAAAATTGTTGTGTTGGTACACTTAAAATGTCTGAAGTGTGTTCTTTTTTTTTGTTTTATTTCAACTGAAATAAAGATATGAGTGGATCGTGTTGTTTTTCGTTTCGTCCTATGCGTCAAACATCATTTTTAAGCCACCGTCATGCAAATCTCAATAATATTTTTTATGACTCGCCCTACTTTTCGAATTCGATGCTCGCAAATATTTTTTTTCGTTCCATTCGGCTTCCATCGAACAGTTGTTTCGTACATACAATCGCAAAGAAAAAGAACTGATAACATACAAACAATATTCGAAAACTTGCACACACACACACTGAGAACGATAGAGAAAGAGAGAGAGAGAGCAAGAGAGCGAGAGAGAGAGAGCAAAAGAGAGAGAGAGAGAGCAAGAGAGAGAGAGAGCAAGAGAGAGAGAGAGAGAGAGAGAGAGCAAGAGAGAGAGAGAGAGAACCCACAGCTGCAAAAGAAAAGAAGAAAAAAATCGAAAGGAATGTGACACAGGGCAATACGAATCATAAAAATAAAATAAATGAACATTTTTTCTCTCCACTCTTCAGTATTATCGAACTTCTTTCTATTCGTTTAGTGCATACTTTAAGTTTATCCACTCGACGATGAGTAAAATAACAAAAACAACAACAACAACAGCAACAAAAACAACGACACTGAAGATGATGACGATGGTGGTTGTGGCGGCTAAAATACTTTGCAAATCATTTGCAGCATGTGCGTATGCCAGTTTTATAGTTTTTCTATTTCGTTGTTCGATTGCGAGTAGTTTGGACGAAGGGCCAAATACATCGAAACAAATGAACCGAGCTTTTTTTTCTTTTCTCTTCACTTCATTGCTACCCTCATCGTCATCATTTTCTTCGATATCGAATTTTTGTTATTTGATAACTTTTGATCCTGCAATCAAAACTCAAAAAAATTGTTTAAAAGAGCACATTAAACTCAATGGGAAACCATTTTGTAGGAATTTTCTTTGGCTCTCTCCTTTTGATTTTTACCATTTTTTCCCCATTCATTTATTATTTCTTCTTTAACCTCTTATATTTCTGATAAAATAATTTTCCACTTTTTTGTTTCACCGTATTTTGTTCTTGTTCGCTTCTTGCTTTACTTTTTCTTCTTCTTTTTCTGCTTCGTTTTGGCACAGCCTTCCTTCAATTTGATTTTATAACATTGCCTATGTAATACATGGCATTTCATTGTATTACTTTTATGGGTTTACCGCTTTGAATACATGATTCAATGAAACGACCGTTATGCAAGATTCAATACAAAGCGTACATTTTTCTTAAGCTAAAAGGAAAGCTGCGTGTATCAGCCGACTGACGGCAAAAGTGGTTTATTATGACTGCTTTTGAGATGGTGAAATACTTTACTAACCGTGTTATACGTCTCTCCGAATAACACATAAATATTATTCACGCAACATTTTTATTGTTACGTCTCGTTGCAATGCTTTTTCAAACTGGGTTTGTTGTCTAACAATTCAACGTAAATGGGGCCATATTCCGCATCTGTATATTTTCAATATGTACGTGAAGAGACGACATTATAGCTTAAGCCCAGTAGTTTTCTGTCATTCCAAGCAATTTTCTGTTTTTCTTTTTTTTTTCTCTTTCCTTTTAACATTTCAACAATGTAAACGAAAATTTTGATGCTGAATTCAATGTCGGTATTCTGTTCAGCGAATACTTCACACAAAAATTGCCAATTCTAATAATGAGGTTTTCTTTTGTTAACTGAAATCGAGCCGAAGTATATGACAGCGAACAAAAATGAATGAAAGAGTGAGAAAGAGTGAGAAAGAGAGAGAAAGAGAGAGAAAGAGAGAGAGAGAGAGAGAGAGAGAAAGAGAGAGAGAGAGAGAGAGAGAGAGAGAGAGAGAGAGAGAGAGAGAGAGAGAGAAAGAAAGAAACACCCGGAAGAAGAAAAAAAAAAAAAAAAAAAAAAAAAAAAAAAAAAAAGACAAAAAAACAAAAAAAAAAGAAAAAAAAAAAAAAAAAAAAAAAAAAAAAAAAAAAAGAAAGAAAAAAAAGAAGAAAAAAAAAGAAAAAAGAAAGAAAAAAAAAAAGAGAAATTTTTAAAAAAAAAAAAAAAAAAAAAAAAAAAAAAAAAAAGAAGAAAAGAGAACGTAGAAAATTTGTTTAAAAAAAAAACTGAATAATTTTTCACTCATCTGTGAGAAAAAAAAACTGCGCTCAACTGATGCGAATGTTGGTATTAAATGAAAGAGAAGGAGATAGAGAGAGCTATTCATTTCATAGAATAAGCTGCAATGAAATATATGTGTGCGTGTTTTTTACTTCACCATATGCCCATTATCGAATTCAAATCGATTTTCTATTCACGGATCGGATTGGAACGGATTGGACGGATTTGGATGAGCTTTTCTTTTCGCTCATCCAATCAGCACAAATAAATGAATGAACAAACAAACAGACAAAAAAACACACGCGAATGCGATGAATTTTGTTGAAAATCGAAACACAAAAAGACTTTTTTCCCACACTGTGCCAGATATTATTGTTGTTATTGTTTTCATTTCGTTAAAATCTTTCGAGCCAAACGAAAAACCATGTCCCGAAAATCTATGCCATCATTTGCATTTATTTTCACATTCCCGTGCCGCGCTCGCAAAACATACATGAAAAGTATATTTAAGCTCATTAAGTATGGTTATTTGCGTTGTGTGGAAATGACTATAGAATGTCACATTTCAACTCGAAATAACATCGCACATCTAATGACATTGTCGCGAATGCGACCTGCGTTATTTCCGTTTGGCAAAAGTCAACCAAGCGTATCAGCAGAAGATTAATAATAAAACTAAGGCTGCCGACTAACAAACACAAGCTCAGACAGAGAGACTTACATAGACAGAGGAGAGAGAGAGAGAGATGGAGGGGGGGGGAGGAGAAGGGGGGGGGGAACACCAAAACAATAGTGATTATGGACCTCCAAAGCATCGTTCTCTTTGTATTTGTTTCGCAAATAAAAGTTTTTTCTGTTTCTTTTTTTACTGGGATTCGCGTTGTCTCGATGTTAAAGTTTTGTAGGACGTAAAGAGTAATATAATGCTGATGTAGCTGTTGTTACTAATGCTGTTGTTGTGTGCTGTCACCGCGATTGCGACCGCTGTTACCACTGCTGCTGCCGATGCCATTGACAAAAATACCCACAAACACTGAAAATAACCAACGAAGGAATAGCTCAGTAAACCGAATTCGTTTAAATTGTGACCGATTTTCGGTAAAGACTTTTCATTTTGGAATTCACACAATCAATGCTATGGGTTTATTTTTGAATTTTGGTTGTGAAGATGAATCAGTGTAAGTGAAAAATCTACGATGATAATTCTATCAATGTGTATCTTTCAAAAATAAATCGTCATTTTGTAAATAAATCGTCGTGTTGCGAGTATTTCAATTTTACCATTTCACATTAAATCCTTTCCCTCGTCCGGAGCATAGATGAATACGTGATAATGTTTCTCGCTGAGCTTTTTCGAAATGGAAAGCGGTATTTTTACTCATGATTTTCCTTAAATAAAGCAAATATTTGAGATTCACGACACACACACACACACATACACTCTCTATCTCGTTATAGTCGAAATCACAAAATTTGTACCCAAAAATCATTAAATATGCATGAAATGAATATGGATTCACAATTTATGTATTTGTGTGCTCAAAACTAACATTTACAATGCCACGTGGGAAGGTTAAAATATTTTTTTTTTCTCCCCAACTTACTACACATGGAAAGACATGTGTAAATTACTTCGACACGGGAAATAAACGAGCGAACATGAAAGTAAGCATTGCTCGACATACTAGTTATTATTTTGGATGATGCCATTAGTTTGGGAACATGTATCCGGAGTGTATTTGAATGTATTACAGGTTGAGCCTTCAAGCAACATCATTTTTTTACACATTCTTTTTTCTCTTTTTCCCTTTCTCTCTCTCTCTCTCTTTCTCTCTCTCTCTCTTTCTTTTTCCATTTTGCAATTTCGTTGTCATTTAAAATGAACTCAAAATTGCCGAATGGCAAATGGGAAATCCGTTTTGAAAGAGTTTTTATTCACAATGGCTCAAGAAATATTTAATGCATACATGAAATTTTCAAAATGAGTTACAAATTGGTACGCTTCACGAAAATGGTCAAATTTGTATTGGCATCAATTTACACACAAAAGCACGGAAGCATTTTCATGATGGCATTGAACATGAACAAGTGTAAAAATTGAGACACTCATAAAAGCGAACACAAGCGAAGAAATTAGGAAAGATTGGCGGTTTGGGAATAAAACAACCGAATATATTGCCATAAATTCATCAACATTGCACACTTTCTGTATTACAATTATGTATATATAAACAAATGTTATGTTCAAACGAAACGAAAATTTTAAATGATCCATGATGTTGCGTTTTTCGCCACTTATTATCTAATGGTTATGGTATCTATCGTTGTAAATTGCTTAATTTCCATAATGTATTCCATGGAGAGGAAAATTCTCCATTTTTTTTCACATCTTTTTCTACATATTTTTCTTCTTATTCTTGGCTGCCATAAATTTCGATGAATTGGTTCACCTACATCATTAGCCTGATTAATTACAAAACATAAATTTCCCTATACCGTACCGTCAAACAATTTTTCTAACTCCATTGTTCCGCCCTTTCTGAAACAGAAACGCAACGGATTAATTATGGCATAACAAACTCTTATTTTGAGACACTCAAACCAAGATACTACTGCAAATTGACGAAAAAGTTCATGTTCGTACAAATCAAAAGTCACTTTTGTTTTACTCGTGAATAATTTGATGCGCGGTAGAAATTTAATAAATCCAGTCGAAATAATTTTGGAAGAATATAAATTGCTCGTTAATTGCTTGTTAATTGCATAATGGTTGCGCTCCGTTGCGCAATACAATCTTCTATCTACACAACTATGATAAACCACAATTTGCCTACTTTTCAAGACCGCGAAATGATGGTATGAGTTTTCATTACAATTTGCGAAAATGGAAAAAAAAGAAATATTTAGCAATTTTCCGAGTAGCGTGTAAGATAGAAAGGGAAGAGAAAGAGAAACAGAAAGAGAAAGAGAGTTAAAATGAGAGGAAGAGGTAGAGTGGAAAAGAGAGAGATTGAGAGAAAGTCAAATTGTGACAGAATGAATATTAGAGAAAGAGAGAGTGAAAGAGATGGAATATTTGAGCAAATAGAGATTTTAAAATACACATGTGAATTGGTTCATTCATGAACAATTTCGAAATGGAATTCTGAACTTTTGTTTTAGTTTTCAGAAATCAACATGTACGGAGAGAGAGCAATATTTGAAATGAGTGAATAAAGACGAGAAAAGGTGTGAGGGAAAAGTTGGGAAAGATAAGAAAAGGAGAAAATGGGCGCTAAAGTGAAGACTGAGAGAAAGAGTGTTGGAATGAGGTAAAATGGGAATGAGAAAAAAAGACTATAATGGAATGGGGTAGCAATGAGAAACAAAAAAGTGGCTGCTTCAAAATTCGAAAATCCATTTAAAAGCGAAGCGACGGAGAAGTGCATTATCTACTCCGAATAAAGAAAAAAAAATTGAAAATTGCTTTATCATTCGGAATATCAACAAAGCGTGCATCACATATACTACGATACCCTTCCAAGTATGCGAAGAAATGTAAACACACGAGAGAGAGAAAAAGAGTTTGTCTTTCGTATACATTTTGTATTTGTATATTTTCTCGTATGTGATGAAATATTCATTTTCATTTAAATGTGTACATTTTCTTTCTCGCCCTTCAAATTGCTATGTCTGTTTACCAGTTGTCTTTGGCTGGTTATTTGAAATACTCCTGACTCACAACCATTTGCTATGCATTCCAATCTCATGTCGTCTCATTGCTCTTTGAATTGATTTCCATTTTGAATGCAATAATTCAATACTCATTGTGACTGGTACACTATACAATTTTGTTTGCATAGAGAGTTGTGACGTTGGTACACAAATAATTCAGTTTCACAATGTTCTGAATAGGATAGCGTGCGCTGTTTTGATTGAAAAGAGAAAACGTAAAAATTCATTCCACTGATGTGTGCGTGTGTGTGTGTTGCAAGCAAATTTACGACCACAAAGTATGCTCAATGCAATGTTTTTTTTTTTCGGAGGCAAAGCATAATATCAAAATGATTATACGAAGAATTTATGGTCTAATAAATAAGTACAAGCATCTTCAGCCGCATTCCAATTGAATGTCAAACACATTTGTACACGTATTACCAACCATTTTATATATTTTCTTTTTCTTTTAATTTCATCAAAATGGAAATGCGTTTCAATTCAATTTCGGTAAATACGACAATTTGGATTCGATACCATAAACAAAACACCAATAACCACAACGATAACCACAAAAACAATTTCCAACGAATTCATTTCAATTTTCCAAAGAAATTGTCGACACACCAAAATATGTGTATCAGTGAAAATGCATAACAATTGATAATAAATTTAGTCAATTCAACTATGAAAAACCATTTGCACAAGCTGATAAAATATTGGCACGTTCAGCACTATTCATTGAAAGTAAAATTGAATTTGGCAATGGAGAAAGGACTTCGACAAATGGTTTTAACTGATTCAATTCATAAATTTTTTTTTTTGGACATGTTTTTGAATCGCCAAATTGGAATGAAAATTAGGCAATGTGCCAATACATGCACATTTCTTACAAATTTCATGTTCGTTTATGCATGTACATCGAAACTTGCGGTAAATGTACTGCGCGCAATTCACAGTGGTTGAATCCACTGCATAAATCGATGAATTGAAAAAAAAAAAAAATATTTCGTTAAATTGGTAGCGTGTTCCAGTGTTGCATTAATTAGCACCTTTGCAACGCTTAATATGTATGCTTCATTACCCATCATTCAATATGCAAAACCAATTTCAAACTCTACATTGTCGTACAGTTTAATGTTGCATATGCTACAATACATTGCACATTGACTTCTACATTTGATTTATGACAGACATGGAAAATGGAAGAGATAAAGATAAAAAGTGAATTGGAAAAAGGACAAGGAGCAAGAGTGAGAGAGAAAGAAGAGTAAAAAGAAAGGGAGAGAGAAGAATAGGGGGAGAGTGTGGTAGAGAGAGAGAGATTGAGAGATGAAGGCAGAGATAGTGAGTAACACTAAGTGAGACAGCAAAAGAGAGTGAGAGCTTAAGATCAAGAGCAAATGAGTGATTGAAAGAGAGAGAGAATAGAGAGAGAGAGAATGAGAGAGAGAGAATGAGAGAGAGAGAATGAGGGAGAGAGAATGAGAGAAAGAGAATGAGAGAGAAAGAGGGAGGGTGGTGAGAGGGTGAGAGAGCAAGAAAAGATGAGCGGAAGTGACACATAAAGAAAGATTTAGAGCGAGAGACAGAGAGAAAGACATATACAGAAAAGGGTAAAACAGTAATCAAGACGAATGAATAGAGAGAGAGAGAGAGAGAGAGAGAGAGAGAGAGAGAAAATGACTTATTTTCCGTATAAATCAAATATTTGTTCAATGTAACGCATGTATGCCAGTCAGAATGTTTCCGATGAAAATGAATGAATTGTATTTATTTGGGCCATGCCCATAGTTTAGATAATAAAATCATTGATTTTATGCATACGCACGTTTTATTCGTGCTCGAGACGATATTATTGACATAATATAAATTTATGGATGGCAGAATAGCAATCAGCAGGCAAATATTGTATCGAATTTCAGTGTCATTTCGATCATGTTCAAGTTCATATATGGGTGTTTTTTTTTTTAAATCCGTTCGAATATGCGAATACCAACAAAATGTCAGCAATGAAATCCTTTCATTCATTCATTCATTCAATTTCGAGTGGACTTTACGACTGAAACCCCAACTCAGAACGATTCCCCAGATTTAGTTTGATGTGAAAAATGGGTTAAAATGATTTTTGGAATTATTGGAAAATCAAAAGTACAGCAATTTTTCCATAATCTTACTCAGTCAGCTAAACGACTTTGAAAGTCCAAAAAGATTTCTTGGCATAAAAAAAAAAGTAAATGTAAAAATGATTTTGTAGAACAGTCATCGATCTGCTGTGATTCAGGAAAGATTTTTCGTTTCGATTCTCAGCGGCTTATTCATTCATAACCATCAACTAAATCATTGGAATCATTCACTTAGATTCAGACCAACTTACTTTTTCGCTCTCTAAGGAAAAATATAGCGAATTTTTGCACCGATGTTGAAATGGGATTTTTATTTTCTGCTGACATCGCAGTGGCGGCAACGGCAGCGGCGACGGTGGCGAAAGACATTTATTTCTTCTTGGAACTTTTCTCCATATAACTGATTCAATTCAGAAAAGCAAAATCCCAATCCGTAACACACTAACGAAACAAGATATTTCTGTCAAAAATAGTTGAATGTTTATTTCTTTTAGCTGAGCATGAAATCTTTTCTTATTGTGGATTGTTGGCATGTATTGTGTGTCTCTTAATGTGTATTTGTGTTTTTGCGTTTTTGTGTATGCGTGAGCAAGTGCCGTGTATCATTCACTCAATCACATTGAATATGAACGTGCAAAGAAATGCGGAATACGAAATGTGATACTAACTTTTTCTCTCACTCTCTTTCTCTTTATATTACTCACATTGAAGGGTAATTTCATTAAATGCCCATTAGCAGTAGAACAAGGCACACATGCACGACGTTTTTTCTTGATTTTTTTTTTTTTTTTATATCCAATCTCACGCTCCCTCTCTGGCTTTATTTCACTTTTTCCTACTCTTTCTGTCTCTGTAGTTCACACCCTTTCTCTTTCCCCATTACATATTGGGTCACTAAATGGAAAAAAGCTGCAGCGACGATGAAAATATATAAAAATTTACGGCGTACATTGTTGAAATGAAACTTAAATGGCAACATAATTCAATTTCGATTTGAAAAAGCTTTTGGCGGTAGATTGAAAGCGCAGAAACGGTAGTAGCGATGGTAACGCTAATGTTTTCCTGTAAATATTTTGCACTTGTGGTTGTGTCCGCGTCGCGACAATAGAATTGATTGATTGAAATATCGAAATTTGGCACGTTTACTCAATTCGATACGAATATTCCTTTTCTTTTTTTTTTTCATTTCGTCTTCGAAAACTCGTTGCCTATATCCATTTAATATATAAGCTAATGAATTCGATGCGTACTACGCATCATACAACGTCAATGTGGTTTTCGTTGCAAAACCATATCATTGGTAATGATGTCGAGATAAACAAATATGCCAATTAAATCTTGCTTAATTAAGTTTCGAGCGGAATACATTTGTGCTCGATTGTGGCAGCAATAATATGGTTGGCGACCAAAAACAAAAGTACATTCGAAAAACATCCGTTATCGTTGTCGTCGTCATCGTAGTCGTCGACAACGCATTGAATCTGAACGAACTGACAATATGAAATGAAGTAAAACAAAGTTCATTCTTTTATTTTCCTTTCTGTCTATTATGTCTGTTTTTTCTTTCCATTCTTCTTATTTTCTTCTTCATCTCGTCTTTCTGTATTTATTTTTATCGTTAAATGTGTGTCACATGACAAATTGACGCATATTGGGTAGCATAACAAAGCTAGTCACCCGGCAGTACATCAAAAACAAACAAATGGAAACGAGAACAGAAACAGAAACATAAACGAACACAAACCATTTTAGAGAACGAACTTTTCTCTGTCTTCCTTTTTATTTTTGTTTCGGTCTCTCTCTTTCTTTCTCTCTTTCTCTTTCTCTTTCTTTCTCTCTCTTCTCTGTTTCTTTGGTATTCTCTTTCTGTCTTTCTCTCACTCTCCCGTTTTTTTTTTTCGTTTTCTCTCCCATTCCCTTTCTAGACACAATTTTTTTATTATTCTCGATTGCGTCAAGCTCAATCCGGTTTGCTTTTAGAATCGCACAACACTTATCCATCCATTGTCGTTCGCCCATAATTTCTATGATGGGTTTTTTGTTCCTTCTATACACTTTGGCATTAGTTTCATTTTAGCTTAGCAAAGCAGTTATAGTACATTTGGTTGCACTGCCACTTCGCTGGTTAAAAGCGCGAAAAATAAAGAAAGCACATAGAAAACAAGTAGTAAAGTTCGTTTTCATTCTTCTTCTGGTCATTCTCCTCCATTTGTAATGCATCTATTGCATCTAAAAACAAGCATAAATACGTTACCATAGCGTTACATGTGAGAGCAGATTTTTTTTTTCTATTTTCCTCCATATTATTTATGTGATTAAATTAGTTTCGAATATAATAACACATTTGTCGTCAGTTGCTTGCACTTTCTCGCTTTTACTTCTTTCTTTATTTCTTTCTTTCTGTCTTTCTTCTTCATCTTTTGCTCTGTACCTCTCACTCTCCTCTCCTTTTTCTTTCTTTTCGTCTCTTCTTCTGTCTCTCTTTCTCTTCCTTTCTTTCTCTTTCAGTCTTTCTCCCTCTCTTCTGCTGTCACACACAAATTCTCTTTCAATCTAACTCACTCATTCACTCACTCTATTTCTTACCCTCCTCACCTTGGTCGCTTTTATCATTGCTTAAAAATCTTTTATATGCAACATCGTACCATCAATTCCATTCTCCGTTGCCAGTGAAAATGCGAAATACATCTTTTGTGCATCCATAAAGAATCGACCGAAATGAACTGTCTGAAACAAACTGGAAAAAAAGTAGAAAATAGCGAATGAATATGAAAAAATAAAAAATAATTCAAACACTTTTCCCTCAATGACATTCAAGGTAGACACATCAAGAAGCGTATTGTTAGTGGAACATTTCATTTGTAAAAATATTGAATTTCTATTTCAAATCGTAATTATTTTATATACAAAGCTGATTCAGTTGATTTCAATTAAGGAAGAAACAAACTCAAAAACTAAGTCATTTAAATTGCAATAAATCAGTTTAAAATTAATTTGCTATATCCTGAAACCATTTTATTTTGCTATTAAATTGCAAACACCCAGTGTTTTTCATTCATTATGCATCATAAAATCTGAATTTTATATCGCAAAAATGTTATCGTCCGGCTTTCCAATTTGTTTCAAACTATTTTTAATGGAAGTTTATGATTTCACGCTTTAATCGACATTCAAAATTATGATCGGATTTTTATATGCTGTTGCGGTATTATTCGAACACATTCATAGCATAACGAATGAACAAGCGAATGCACAAAGCGCAAAAATCAATAAACATTTCGCAAGTTTGTAATAAGCACGGCTAATAGGCGAATATACTGTTTATGACCAACGCAGATAGATTCTGCTTGTTACGTACACATATTAATAAGCTGAACAGGCTTACAATGACCTTTTCGCTGAAATGCTGTGGGCTATACGACAAGAAAACATAATTCGGAACAAAGTTAATTGCCTTTTCCCATGAATTTATATGTAATGAAAGAAGGAAAGAAAGAAAGAAAAAAAAGTAGATAAAAAAAAGCTCTTTTCCCGTTGCTATTCAAAATTTCTATTTGCAGAATTTTTCTTTTCACTACGGACCAAAGCTTATGCAAATAAATAAACAATTATTGTGAAGAAACACAAAAAGTTTCCGCTCTTTTTTTTATAGATTTTGAGATTTTTTTTTTTCTTTTCGTTCTTTTCATTCTTTCTCTATTTTTTCCACATTATTCATCATTTTCTATGAAAAAAAATGAACCCATTCAAAATGAAGCTATTTAATTGACTCGTGCTTTAGTACTGAAATATTATTTGGATCGATATTACTATGTCAATAACTTCTAGTGAAACACATTGAAGAACATATAATAATAATTGCCACTAAAGATTCTTTAATCCTCAAACTGTGATCTGTACATGAAATGACATAGAAATGGTACTTCTTACACACCATTTATCGTATATTTGCAAGCAGATTTTTTTACGAGCATGAAGGTCGCTGATGATGATTAAACCGAACTTGAAATATCATATATACGACATCACTAATCTCTTCTACAAAAATTGGTTTACTTTACAGAATGTCCGTTGATGAAAACTCTCTCCATCTCCCTTTCATTCTCCCCATCTCTCTCTCTCTCCTTCTCTCTCCTTCTCTCTCTCTCTATCTCTCTCTCTCTCTCTCTCTCTCTCTATCTCTCATTCTCTCTATTTTTCTCTCTTTTATCTATCTATCTTTCTGTTAAGTTAACTCACTCTATATCTTTCTCTCTAAATCTCTCTCACTTACTAAATCAATCTCTTTCTCTCGTTTTCATTTTCACTCGCTTGAATGTTTCTCTCTCATTTCGATTTGTTCGTCTCTTTTTATCGTTTCGACGCAATTCTAGAGATGAGGGAATATCTAAAGTGCTAAAGTGGCCAGAATGATACACACTTAAGTAGATTTTTGTTATATTGTGAGCCAAGTGTAAATTATTACATCAATTTCGAAATGGAACCCAAAAATATAATTACATAACTTTGTTAAATGATTGGCAAAGATGTGAAGGCCTAAGAATTTTTTTTTTTTTTTTTTTTTTTTCTTTTGAAAAACGATATTTGATTCAAGTATGTGAATGATGACGAAGCTATAATGGCTACTGTAACACGTAAATGCCCCTGCTGAATTGGAATCGATTTATTATTTATCTATCGATTCTCTGGAATATTGTTATACATCTGGTTATTATGTGGTTCGAATGTAAAGAACGATAAACGGTCCATATAAATTTTTCATGCAAAGTACGATACTTGAGAAAATGTGCGAAATGTTTGGTTCATATTATTTATTTTAATCGTAATTATTTAGCTAGAAGCTATCATTTACTATAGTTATATACGCTTGTCACGTCCAGAAAATGTGATGATTATGGATGCACACAATTACAACCTAATAAAATAACAATTTTGCATAAAATATCTGCTCAAGTTATCTTCAACAAGCACTGAATATTCAGTATTAGACAATAAACGGGAAACGTCGAAAAGATGCTGCCACAAAATCCATTAGCATTAAAAGCATCGACTCATATACAAAAGCGTCGGCCTTTTTTTATGTTAAAGACGGCAGTTTTGGTACGCAAAACAGTTTTCAAAATATGAAATGTATGTAAGCGAGTACTTCTGTATGTCGTATTGTTCATAAAGCAAATGTTAATATTGCCACTCATCTATGGTACTTGGTTTTCCTGGGCTTGGCTCGTCTCAGATCGTCTCAGATCGGTTGACTGCGATTCTTGTGATATGTCGTCCATAAAAATACATGAAGAAACCACATGAGGATGACACAAGCGCCAGGCTGCTGCTAACGCTGCCGCTCTTTTCCTCTTTCTACTTATTTATATCAAGGATTATCCAAAGGTCGTAAATAACGGTGTTACAACTACAAACCATATGCTTTGTCAATTCAATGAAACTGGCTGCTTTTTCGGTTTCCAATTTTAAACAGAGCCGCAGAGATGCATAAAAATATCCAAATACGACGTTTCTAGATTTTAACTCGCTCTTTCTTTCTTTCCTTCTTTCTTTCTCTCTCTCTCGCTCTCTCTCGCTCTCTAACATTCATTTTACTCTACTGTTCATCGTGCTATCTGTTTCTCTTTTACTCTTTCTCTTTCTTTCCTATTATCTTCCTCAAACAGGGCCATCTAATACATTTTCGCTTTAACTCTGACTTTGTCTTGCCTTCCTCAACATTCGTTCATTTTCTTTCATTTCTCCTATTTACTCTTCACCTCGTTCGTTTCGCCACTCATAGCACACAACATGAAATGAAATGAAATGAAATGAAAGGAAAAGTCCCAGTATCCGCATCTTTAAGCTATAATACAATAGCATTATTTGCTATGGCCTGATTTCATTGCGTAAAGCTCTTTTCCGCATTCGCATTTATGGTAATGTTTATTTGAACGCATATTTGAAGCTTGACTTGTTTTTCCTTAGGATAAAATTTTATTATCAAACATTCATTCTTGGTGGAAATATATTCTAGCGACCATAGCCAAGTATAACATATATTCTAATTGCCTGAATCTCAACAAGGTTCATCGTTTTCGATGTGATTTATATTCTTGTCTTCAAACCAATGCAGAGTATTTTAAGAATCGATCATAGCAACCGTGTACCGCTATAGTCATGGGAAAATTTTAGAAAATTTTCATATTTATTACTCAGTTTGGTCCCGTTCATAACTCATATATAGATAAACAACAATCCTTAGATGGCCTTTGGCAACATAATTATTTACACTAAATGTATTTGACAAAATGCTGATTGTCATGAATTTCAAAGGCATCAAACTAAAAATATGGATGAGAAAAAGAGAGAAAGTGTGAGAGTGTGAGAGAGTGAGAGAGAGAAAGAGAAAGAGAAAGAGAGATTTACACACGCGAGAGGTAGAGAAAGAGCGAAAAAGAAACATTTGAAGCAAAGGAAAACAATGAAAGTTATACAAAAGGTTGATGTTTATTCTGACCTAAAAAAAAAAAAATTAGATTTTTGGCCCCACACGAGCATGTTGGCATTAGCGCGCTCGACGAACTTGGTGGAAGAAATCTTGTGTAAAATTATGTCCTTTGGGCACATGTGTTTTGCAGTCGAAAAAAGCCTTTTGAATTATTCGAAAGTATTTGTGAGCCAGGTGGTAATGGTAGCGAATATTCAAATTATGCAATGGCTTCCATAAATATCCATTTGTAAACTGGCCCTAAAAATGATGAGCAAAAACCAGCAAATATTGCACACGACTAATTGACCACATCTGGTCCGTAGCTCTGTGATCATTTCATGTTGTTTTTGTGTTTTAAATGAAATGAAGAAAAATAAAAAAAAAAATAAATAAAAAACAACAAGATATATTCGATGACGGAATTTAATATGATGTGCTTAGTGTCGGCAACTATATAAATTTCGGGCACTCAACCAAAATTATGCTTGACTTAATTAACTCCGCAACAAAGTTCTTTGGTTACTTTTTTTTTTTTTTTGCTTCTTGTCTTTACGGTTAAAAACGGAAACCATGAATGATTTCGATAATGCTGGTGACCCCGATAAAATGAAACAGTTCACCACATTTCAATGCTTTCCATTTTATGCAACCACGTTTCTATGCTCCATGTTCCAATGTAAACATTTAAATTACAAGCCATATTTCATGTTTTGTTTACTGTTGACTCTATTTTCTAAGCGCTGCAAACTGGATGAAACGACGATTGCCTTCGATGAAGATTAAATTCAAATGCGTTATCATCATTGAAAATATCCCAAGTCAACGGCATACCTTCATACAAATGTTAAATTATTGTGTCGTTAATCAGATAAAATTCATAAATTTCATCATGCACAGACACATAGTTGCAACAGTTTACCTTAGCCCTTTCGATGCTGTTGATTAAACATAGTATAGACGAGAAAATTGATACAAGATGGAATTTTCGATTAAAATTTTAAATGTCAGCACGGGTTCAATTTGAATTACAAATTCACTTAACGTCAACCTTGTTATCAATTCTGTATTGAGTCAATATAATTTATCCCGGTTTAAATGGCAAACCGTATGAGAGATTTGAAAAAAATGCCATCCACTTGGTTGCTCATTGAGATGTGCAAAAAAAAACAACAACAACAATTGCACCATTGATAAGTGAAAAATAAAATATAGCTTTTCCTTATGTTACATACGGCTTAAATTTACATTTGAGAATATAAAGAGAGATTCTTGTAGATTCCAACGTGCATTTACATTTATCCGGCTCATTGTCAATAAAATGCCAATGAAAAAAAGACGAGAAGCAATTAAAATCGATTTTATAGATACACACACACAACACAAGCAAATCCAATATCCAATCAAAACATGCAACTGGATTGAATTGAACACACGCAGCGTCATTTACATACACTTTTGTCATCTGACAATGACAACCAGACGCGATAGACTTACAGACACACCAACAACATACAAATTTGTTGTGATAAAAGAAACAACAACAACAACAACAACAACAATAGCAACAGCAACAACAAAGCCAATTCTCAACCATAAGCATAGCCAAGATGCTGAAAGATGCACGACAACAACGAATCGCTAAAAGCATTTCAAAATCTATATTATATGTACAAACACTATAAAAATCGAATTGACTTGTACTCAGCTGGAATCAAAATGCATGCACGCGATTCATTCCAATTGGATTTAGTGTTTAGTTTGTCATACAATCGAAACGATGTGATGAGCATAAGGAAGCCAATCAGTTGTCATCACAATCCCCTCATATTATTATTTGATGGAAGAAAATAAGCACATAAGTAATATGAAGGAAGAAATCGTCACTCTTATGTCTTCATATTATTTTCGCCCGAGCTCACTCAAACACACTCAGAGCTCTCTCTCTCTCTTTCTCTCTCTCTCTCTCTCTCTCTCTCTCTCTCTCTATCTTTCTCTTTCGTTCGCTTTCTTTTTCTCTCTGCTTTACTCTCTCTTGATGAAACTGATCTCCTTTCCTTTTCAATTCTGTATTTCTCGATCTCGCTCTTTCTCTGTTTTACTTCAACAAGACTTATATTTCACTCTGTTTCATTCTAACTTAAGCTTTCTTTCTTTTACCAATAACTCGCACTCTCGCTGATTTTCATTTCGCATCATCTATGTCAACGAATCTTAACTGGAATAATATTTTATCCATTCGTTCATGTTTTCGACATCAACCGAGCGCAAACATTACGTGCTGAATTAGAATTTGTCTCGCATACAATGTCATGGTAAAAGAAGAACAAAAAACAAAAAAAGACAAAATGCAACAAAAAAAAAAAAAAAATGATATTTGACCATCAAACCATCACATGTGAGAAACCATGAGCAGACATGCATGCAACCAAATACGGGCGACATACTCAAAATAAAAGCGCACCAAAGGCACTTAAACTGATAGAATATAAAAGTATCCAGCATAAAGGGACGTGCTGCGTATAGTTGAATAGTTCGTTTGAGTTTTCACATGACAGATGATGAGAGAGAGGGGGGAGAGAGAGAGAGAGAGAGAGAGAGAAAGAGAGAGAATGTTGTTGATTTTGCTTCAATTTGTTCTTTGCTTTTGTTGTATTTCATCTCTGTTGGTCGATCTTGCTCACAGACCAAAACCCAAATTTGTCTATATCGACTTCAAAAAGTGTCAATATTGTGATTATCGACCGGAAGCTTTTCTACAAACTTTCAACTAAAAAAAAAGAAAAAGCAAGGCGATCAACCAGCATCATTGAAAACGGCAACAATTCATTTTCAACTTGTGCGAAAACTATTTTGGAATTTCTTTTGAATAGTTTATTCTCGTTCGTCCAAGTTTTGTATGGAATTTTTCTCTTTTTCTCCTTCCTCTCTCTCTCTCTCTCTCTCTCTCTCTCTCTGCTCTCTCTCTCTCTCGTTTCTATCTTCCCGAAGTAGTTTGTCAAAGTTTTCTATTTTGCAGTGGGTAAACGGAGGAGAAAAATAAGAAAGAAAAAAAAACGGAAAAATAAAAATCAAGCAAGAAAAAACTATGATGATAACAAATGTATTTTGTACTGATATGCCAATCATATGTTACTGATGTTGATACAACATTTGAAATAGCATGGTTTAACCTCGGATATGGGAAAAGAAAACCCAGGAATTAGTAGCGAAAAATGTTGCCCATGTGAACAATAACATTTCGATCTAACGATGTATGGTGAGGGCAAGGGGTGGCCGCAATAAAAACATCACACCCAAAATAGTGCTTTGTGCTTTGGAAAATATACATGACTAGATACCGACACAACAATGATGAAAACGGTGACAGTAAATGACTGCTTGTGTGCTACATTAAATACATACTATATATCTTAAACAGTGAACACAAAACGTAGCAATTTGCTAACATTTTGCACTGCATTCATATCGAACGCACGCACACAACACACACACACACACACATAAGACCACATATCGTCATACCGATTTGAAATAGTTTGTCGAGCTATTGCTATGATGAAATTATCCATATTTGTGCCAGTATGTATGTGTTGTCTGATGCACACACATTTTCCATCCAAAGCATATATTAATTTTATGCTCGATTTGAAATTAACTCGATTTAATTCTTTTTGCGTGCATTCGATGTATGTATGTGACATTTTATGCACACTGGCCGCACACCGATCAATAAATATATAGTTACTGTACGTGCATATAGATTCTGTTACGTAGATGTCATTGTTTTGGGGATTTTCCATATTATTTATGCGTATAATCATCGTTAAAAACGGCACCATTGGAACCAACTCATCACGTGAGATTTATATCAAAAATTTAATAAAGTTGATGACAAACACATGAATGATGCACGCATAAATTTTCACTCGCTTCACTATTCACTTTATGCTGCAACCGAAAAAAAAAAAAATAGAAAAAATTACAGCCAAATGAAATATATCACTTGTTTTTGCATACAAATGTTATCTGATCCGTATGAATATTATCTAACAATGCAAACACCTGATCAGCATACAAAAGTATGATTTGCTGAAGTTAGGAGAAAAACGTTCATTGTTGGAACTCAGTAATGAAATTCAAACAAAAATTCAGAAAAAGGGCATTTCTCTCGATGAGGAAATAAACGGGCTCGAGAGAGACATTTTGTGTAAGCAAGAGAAAGAGTGGGAGAGAGAGAGCGAGTATGAGAGAGAGTGTGAGAGAAGAGGAGAAAGAGAGAACCAAAAAATGTGAAAGTGGAAGAAAATGACAGAAGACGAGAGAGCGACAGAGGAAAATAAAAAGACAAAGCAAAATAGAGATTTACTATGGCCATTATAATGTGAAAGAGCGAAAGACATTTAGTGGGGACGAGAGAGGAATATTTGACAAAAAAAAAAACATTCACATTTCCCTTGTTCATTGTTACTACCTTTATAGCTGTCAGAATTGCTTGCTTTTGACGATTGCAAAAAAATGAAATTGCAACATTGTTCCGCATCTGTCGAAATATAATTGGAATTATGATTGAATCCACTGATTATTTTTATGATATAATTTTCGTGCTTCAGATTATTTATGAGCTATTCAAGCATCAAATTTTGGCAATGGAATCAAGTATGCAATACGATGTGCCCACGACTGTTTTTGTTTGTTCTTTGTTTGTTTATTAAACATTTGCAAGTGGCAAATTATTGAATATTCCCACATGAATTCATAAATTCAATTGAGATTGTTTGCTCTTGTTTTTTAAGAGCTTAATTCCAATGTTTTTATGAAAAAATCCACTTCATTTCAATCAAAGGTGAAATCAAAATGGAAAATATTTCTCTGATAATTAGTACCAGGCAAAAGTATTAAATTTGAACATTAATCGGCCTGAATCTATAAATAAAAACCGGCCCATTCGAAAATATCGAATCAATAACCTTTTTATGTTGTTTTTTTTCAAACAATTTCCTCTGGGATATGTATTGGGGCGCATTGTATTCCAAATATTTCATAAACTTTTTTACTTCCTAAAGCCGGATTTAATGACCTTTTTTCAAGAAAAATGGTCTGTGCAAACATATTTGAAAGAATTGTTTGTTGAAGAGAGGGAAAAAATGAATTTTCGGAAAATATCTTTCATCGAATGAAATGAAGAAGGCAGAAAAAAAAGCTAATCGCGTGGGGACATGGCAAGAATTTAGAAAATTAAAATATTCATAAGTCAAGTGAAATAAATCGTTAGCAACATCAACAATAACATCATCAAATTCATAATTCTCTTATCTGTGCAGCTCGAGACTCGTGCCATATACGTATACGTACAAAATGTATAAAAGCTCATGTATTTCTTCTCTTCCTTCCTTTCACTTCACATTTAATTTTTTTATTTTTATTTTTTTTTTTTCGTTTGCTCATTCATTGGTTCGTGTTTGTATTCGGTTCGCGCAGCCAAATAAATGTTGCTTCTTTTGTTCGGTCATAATTGAAAAATGTTTTGTTACGTTGTTATGAAATGTTCATCATTTGGGCTGGAGCATTTTTAGATTCGAATTTTTTGATTGAATGGCTTTCGTTTCGCAGAAAATATTATAGAAATTTCATTTTTATTCATTCTTGATATTTTGCCAACATTGAGCAACTGTTGCCTTAATCATTATAACTATATCATTGCAACGAGGCACCATTTGATATACGCAGCACATACAGCTCATCGTTTATCTGTAAATTGAAATGAGTAGAAGAGGCGAGAGAGATAAAGGGATCGAAAGAGAGAGATATAGATAGAGAGAGAGAGAGATAGTGAGAGAGAGATAGAGAGAGAGAGAGAGAGATAGAGAGAGCGAGGAAAAGATGATGTTCAATAGGCAACGCTGTACTACCAGTGTTGCACATAATAAGCGATAAATAAAGGAGAGGAAAACGACGATGCCTTATATTACCCACACAAAATAATTTAATCGAAATTGAAGCACACAATATAATCAATGCGATATACACCGTCAGCAGCAGTACAACAATAAAGCACCCGTCCATAAAGCTCAGTTTGATTGAACAGGCGAAAAACACCGAAAGTGTGGCTGCTTGGTTAGTTGGTTGATTCACTTGTATGCGTGGGAATATTTTGAAATAATATTTTAAAATGTAGTCAACTCTTGGGGTCCATTGAAAAGCCAACATTTGACACCGGCACAATTCAGCATTATTTGTATACTGTGGCTTAGGTTTTTTGTTCGTTAAAGGACATATGGAAATGAGTATAAAACGTGAAGGCAAATAGCGATGTGCAGAAAACATAAGACACAAAAGCAACAGCAGCACAGCCACAGCTGCTAAGCTTAATTTAAGCTCATGTCATCCCTCAATCAATCAATTTTTTTTTCTTCGTTCATCACATTTCTTTTCGCTTTCTCTTTCACATCGCCGAACAAAGGAAAAAATGATACAAATTTAAGAATGAACATATGTACATTTGCTCTCTTCCTAATCGCTAAAAGCATTTCTTTTTTTTTATATAATATTGAAAAGAGTCGATTTTCTTTGTGTTTAAGCTAAAACACATGATTAAATAAATAGAAATCAAGCTTTCTTTCCATAGAAATGCATTCAAAGCGCTTTTATCTTTATAGATAATATCTTTTTTTGCAAAAAAAAGAAAAAAAAAGTATTCGGGGAAATAATATGAAACGAATCACATTTGTTTTCATCAAATGTGTAAACAAAATGCGATGTTATTAATCAAAATAAATATTATGATCAACAAGGTTTTCGAAATGAAGAAAAAAAAGTATCAGATTAAAAATCGTTTCAAAAATGTAACCAAATTACGCAAATTTGATATATTTTTGCGCGAAAATCCAAGCACAATTTATTTATTGAAAGCGAAAAAAGAAAAAATAAACGAAAACGCATTAAATTTGACAATCATTTGGAAATGTTCATCGTCGTTTACCTACATTGGATACTTTGATAATGCGATTGATGTTGAAAACATGTAATACACACATCCAGCTATGCGAATTATGACAATTTTCATTTTCAACAAACAAATTTCCATCTACATGTGATGTGTTATAGCCCACGTGTGTCATACACGCTGTGTATAATGGGCCATATATGATGTATGTGTGCATGTGTGTTAAAATTGTTTGATTTGATTAAAGTCTCATTACATTTACGGTGGCATGCGAAAATTGAAAAGCGAAGAGATGATATCGCAAAAATGTTCGTACATTCTGATATGGTTACCTGGCATCCGATCCACGCGCAATATTTTTCGTCGGCCCACTGTTCATTCTCCAATTCATTTCAATATCTATTCCTATTCTTGTTCCCAATTTATCGTGACTAACGCGAATTGAAAATTTTTCCTAGTTGTGAATGTCATGTCGCGCATTCACATTTAAAATGCAAACAATGGAAACTGTTTAAATTCATCAATTCACGTAATTGAATTAGTTGGACATTTTCTTTTATTCTCTTTTGAAATGACTACATTAAACACGTGGACGCATTTCAGCTGCGTCATCTTGAATGATATAGGACTTGTATTTTCTTTTTCCGCATTCTTTTCTCCATCGTTTTTGTTCAACGATGCGCATAATTTTTTTTACACGCTTAAAAACGAATGAAAAAAAATAAGAATAAGAAGAAGAAGAAGAAGAAGAAGAAGAAAACGAGAAAAATGCGTAAGAAAATTAACTTTGAGTAATGCTACCACCATTTGATTATTTTTTTTTTCATTCAATGGCCGACGGCAACCATAGAAATGAAAATTGACTCTTAAATTACACGATTCGATGAGAATAACATAAAATCAAATGAAATCGGAGGAAAAAAAATTTATTTCATGAAACGAACGCACTTGAATCAATCAAGAATGTGAAGAAGTTGAGAAATAGCGAGGGAAGAAGACGAAGGGGAGAGAGAGAAAGAAAGTGAAAGAGAGAGAGGGAGTAAGAGAAAGAAGAAGAAAGAAGATGAAGAGAAATAGAAAGCAATATAGAGAGAAATGGAGAGTGATAGGCAAAGATATCTAGGGAGAGAAAAGAAAGAATGAAAAGTACAAATAAAAAGACAAACAATATGAAGAGAGAGGGAGATAGAGAGAGGAGAGAGAGAGAGAGAGAGAGAGAGACAATGAGTGCATAAAATGCGTTGACTTGGATGATTTGTTACGAAGCTTTGATTTTATCAATCTTTCATCGTTTTGACATTGAGTTGATTTGAGTCAAAGCATTCGATTTCTAATTATGGGAAATTTTTATTTCTTTCTTTATTTCAGATGCTGAACAATGTTCCATTCAAATACAGTCGAGACAATGTTGTTTGAGGCAAATTATGAACGTGCAATATCCATTATGATTAACAAAATTAAGCGACAAACCATCCAAGCATAAAATTATCCGTATGATAGAAACTAGAAAGTGGTGTAGATAAAATAAGCGACATTGTGTGCATGTTTCGATATCAATATCATCATCATCATCATCAGCAGCACAAGAAGCAGTAGCATTTAATTCACGGTACAATAAAAGACAAAGTGAATGAGACTAGATCGGTGGTCGTGTGGTATCTTCGTCTGTATCAATGTGCGTGCTATTTTATGTGTTTTCAATGGCAATAATGCCCGAAAGCACAATCACACATCAACATAAATTGTTGGAAAATGCTTTTTAATGGATAAATATGACATGATGAAAACACAGGAATTTGACATGACACCCAAAGCGCCGTAGTGCTGACAGTAGCAAAAACGATACACGACACATAGTCATCAAATATAATACGTACGATACGCAGGACAAGTGAGAGTGCGAGCGAGCAAGCGAGCGAGCGAATAGAATAAAATAAAATAAAAAGAAAAAAAAAAATTAGTATTCGCCGTCTAATTAATGCTATTAAGCATAAAACCGCAGTATCAAGCCAAAGTTAAACGAATATTGATGCCCGTTCATCCATCAAATTATTTCTGACGGCCTATTTTTATGAACGTGTAATTCGTAAACACGTCGCTTTTTTTTTTGAGCTTTTGATTCATTCATAGCTTTAGACATATACAAATAAATTGAAACGCGTTGACGGGCAAACAGGACGAAAATAAAGAAAGACATAGAAAGAAAGAAAGAAAAAAGAAATAAAGGAAAAGAAGTGACAAAAAAGACGCAAAACAAAACGAAACCCAACCAGAGTCAATTGAGTGAGAAAGAGGGCGGACGATTGTATGGTTATTGTCACAATCAACGAGTTAGAGCTGTGTCCATATGACGATTTTATGGGAATCGTTGCCATTTCCATCAACACCGTTCGTTCGTCTTAGCATTCGTCTCAAATCTCATCGCTATGTGATTGCAATTGCAGTATTCACTTTATTGTTTGCACAATGTATTAGCCATGATTCAATCGAAGATAAACTGGATGACAATGTTGACGCAACACATAAGGAACGGTTAAATGAAAATAATGCAAACATTGTTTTACCATCTTCGGCTAGAGATGCCAAAATTACCAAATCCAAACGACAATCACCCACCAAAAATTCATCGTCATTCAGTCAAATAGTTACTGGGAGTTATCATCATTCAACTGATGCTTCCATGCAACAACGATATCATGAAACAAAACCATCATCAACGATAGTCAATGGGAGCAGCGGCCACATTTCATCCGCTGCGACAAGCTTAAATAAACAAATCGAACAAATATCGACCGCTGATAGAAACAACGTGTTGATTTTAATCGAAACACAACACAAAAATATCACACAAAATGTTGTACGTGATCAATTTCAACAATTCAAGAATACAGTTGGCGTTAAGCTACCAAATATACAGATTGATTATGGTATCATAGACGGTAAGTGTTTTAGTTTTGTTCCATCATTTACTTATAATGTTTTGTAATTTAATTCGTGCGTGTTTCTTTTCAATTTTTTCCCTTCTTGTGGAAAGTGAGGGACAATCAGGAATGGTGCGGTGAGAGTATGAAAATGAGAAAAAATGATGAAATGAGAAAAGTGGCAAAAATTATGTGAAGAAAGAAAGAAAGAAATTAAGGGAGGAAAGAAACGAGACAGATTTCAAAAAGCTAAAAAGAACATTTTTCTTCTGATTAAGCGTCGTTCGCACGCCATTATTTTTCACTTTATTGATGTCAGACTTGAGCAATTTTCGTTTAAGCATTAAATGTATTCTGTGAGTGAAAGTAATTTTAATTTCGTCGAAAATAATTTTTTTTTTTTCTATCACCCTGAACTGAAGCACAACAATACACCATTGTCAATAGTTGAATTGACGCTTCTTTTATTGAAAAAGAATCAGCCTACGTACGCATTCCTTTTGCTATGTGATTTTCAAGCTGTTGCTGTTGTTATCATGAATATAATAAGCACACAGCATAGATTTACCTATATCAAATTGGCAACAATGCAAGCTGGCTCTACTTGAAAGAGCTCCCATTGAGGAAGTATAGCATAGGCGGAAAAAGCCTTAGTATGCGCCACTTATTACGATCGATTGGCAAATAGCCATGTGTTGTGTGCATTTTGGGAAATACGAAGAAGAAGAAAAATTCCAGGCATAGCGAACAATGTAAAACATATTGTGAACGTCGCTATACATTTAATAGACCGATAAAAATAAAGCTTCACTTCAATCCCTCTTCCATATCTATACATCAGATCATTTTCACACAGAGATTTCGTGAAGTACATGTTACATGTATGTGTATATGCGAATGCCGATAGGCGGAAAATGTTTAACTATAAATAGAAATTTGGCTGTTTTTGATGATACATGTTTACCATTTGGTAAAAAAAAAACATGTAAATGATAGAATGTGATTCAATTCAGTGTGCTTCCATTTTGTATATTCAGATAGAGTTCTCATGAAGTTAAAAACGTTTCTTTTTTGTTCGCTTTCCGTATCGATAACCAAAAAAATATTTTATTTACGCTTCGGCAAAATCAAAAAAAAAAAAAAAGAAAAAACTTCCGCGAACGAAGAAGGAAAACCGATTGCAAAACTTTTACGACCATTACGTTTACAGCCGATTGCATTCAATGAATTACTATTGTCGTTTTGGTTGTTTTTTTTTATGTTTAAAATGAATCGAAATGTCTTCACTCGAAACAAATCGGCCGTGTTGTTGTGTATTCATCACTTGGATTCACACATAATTCACAACGATAAAATACTTCTAGTACTCGAGATTTTTCCCTTTGCTCAGCATAAAAAGGAAAAAATCCACAAAAAAAAACACACACACACACACACACACACACACACACACACACACACACACACACACACACACACACACACACACACACACACACACACACACACACACACACACACACTCGTTCTAATGATACAAAATGTATACATTCACTCACACAGAAAACAAAATATCCACTGGTTGTATTTGCATAAAAAATTACACCCAAGTGAATGGGCCCGGTACGAAAACGAATATCGATCGAGAAATGCCTTTAAAATGGTACAAATATATACCAAAACCATATGAACCATCTCAATGTAACAAAAATTGATGAGTGACCTATGTAAATATTTTATCAAGTCCATTTTCACAAAAGTAGCACACAAGATGTCAAATTAGGAATAGGTTAGGTAAACAGTTTTCAATTCTGAATGAATGAAGACACGGTAAAACCGATTTAACACCCAAAAGATAGATGGATGCAGTCTATATTAAACTTGGCTCCATTAAACTCAACCAATCATCCGCTCTGCACATCATTTTCATACTATTTCAACTGTAAACTGAAACGCACATAACCAACCGTGATAAGAACACAAACGAATCAAATGTTATGTTGAATAGTTTTTGGTGCTGCATCTTGAAGTTTTTTAGTATTGTCGTAAAATGTGCAGAACTTTTTGTTATAACCATATTGCACCAAACTGACTGCAGATAAAAAAATTAAAAAAAGAAAGTTAAAGAGAAAATGAGAATGAGTGCTCGAGACTGAGAAGAGAAGGCAGAAACAGGGACTGAGAAGAAGAGATACAAAACAGAAAATACAGAGATTGAGATTGAGATTGAGATTAAGAGATGCATATTGCAAAGAGAAAAAGTACGAACTGCATTTTTAGCCGTACGTTTTCAGTGCATTAAGTAGATTAGAATCATCTCATGTTCGAACATTTTATTCAAACAAACGTTAAAATAAATTTGCTTTGTTAATTTTTATTCCAGCTTCGTTGCGCTGAACGATTTATTTATGGTGCTTCGAACAGCTGTAATTTCTCTCAACAAGCGTACACGCGTGTGTTAAACTGATTGCATTTTGGAAAAAAAAGCAAATAAACACAAAAAAAATGCATTTTCGTACTTTTCCATCGCTACTTTTTAATCCTCTTGCACTTTCGCATATATGTGAAGCATTCACATTTCTATTGTTCTTCTACTGACACAAAAATACGACACAATTGTGAAAAACGTGCAATGCTTTTTGTGCCGTCGAAAGAGAAAAGCGATTAAAACGGAAAAATAAACTTTATCATGAGAAAAGCACATTGTTTTGATTCGCTCTTACTCTTTCACATTTTCTCATGCTCATATCTCTATTCTTCTTTATGTTTCAGTCATTCTCTCTTTGTTCTTTCCTCTCATTTCCTTGCTTTTCATTTGCAGAGAAAATCTTTTTACATCAAGAATAGAAAATTCATTCTCTTTTTCACTTTTCTCCTTACATTCTGCTTTTCTTTCTCAATTCAATGAAATAACGTAATATTTGCCGTTTACTTGCTTTTTCTCCGCAATTTCTTCACTTTATGTGATTTATTGTTGCGAACAAAGTCATTGATTTGTTTCTGTGTGTCGTTTCTTGAGAAAATGAAAACGCATTGACGTCTTTTTCCACATGATTTTTCTTTTATTTATTTTCCATTTTGTTGAAATGCCGTTTGTTTAACTTTTATTTGGTTTATGTTTGTCATGTGTTGTTCTTTTTTCGTTTTTTTTGCCAAATATTTTCCAAACTATTTGTGGCCTTTTTTTTCTATTTCAAATCATTTCTTTGATGTCAAGTAAATTGATGTAAAATTTTTATTAACTTGCCAAATGTTGTATAATTCATTTTTATAGGTATCAGCACCCTCATCAAACGACTGGATACATTAAATTATTCAAAAATATATTATATGCTTGATGAAAGCATTATCAGAGACTTTGGCAGCAATTGTGACATATTACAGCAAATATCGTCAGCTTATCATAGACAAATCATTTTCTGGCCATGTCCACAGATGCAGGTAAGCATATAACATTTGAAATTGACATTGTCAATTTGATACAAATGGCAAATTCAACGAAAACCATTTCTCGATTCTCGCAACACAGTATTCTCGTCAAATATTCAGTAAACATCAATCTAAATGGAATTTGATCGACGTGACCACATTCTAGAAGATATGAATGTTCTTCGGTCCAAATATGTATAAATATTTTAGTTATGATGATAGCAAATCAATACACGAAACACATCAAAATCAACAAATATCTATTTCATACTGGATAATACTAAAATACAATTGCGCAACTATTCGAGAGAGAAACACAGAGAGAGAGAGAGAGACAAAGAGGGAAATCACAAAAAAATCCATTTACAAATTACATTTAGGTCTAGTTTTCCCCAGTATTTGCTACTATTCAATAGAATATTCAAATAAAAAGCCATTTATGGATATTTTTAATTGAATTTTAAAAGCTTTCATGTTAATTGGATTGCTGAGATTCACATGCACAAAGGTCAAGTTGACAAAGCTGAGATTTATAAAATAACGAAAAGCGCATCAATTATTTAAAATGTATCGAAGTTGCATTGAATGTTGCTCCGTTTATTTCTTCTCCTATCTCACTCTCTCTCTCCCTCTATCTCTTTCTCTCTCACACACTCTCACTCTCACTCTCACTCTCTCTCTCTCTTTCTCTCATTCTCTCTCTCTCTCTCTTTCTTTCTCTCTATTGCCGCTCTGTGTGATTTTTTCTATTTTGTGTATAATATGTTAGCAAATATTCGTTGCAAAAATGTTGAACAAACAATTGCAAAAGGTCGTTTTTATACTTGTTGTAGAGTCAAGTTTGTGCGATGTTGTTAGCATTCAACGGAAAACTGACTGATTATTTATTTAAATTCCATTCTCTCGAATGAACAAAAGTCCAAATAAATTTGAATGCATGAATGAAACAAAAAAAAAATGCTCCCATTTCATTGCAGTTATTGAAACATTTTCTGACCGATCTGAAACTTTACCAAAAAGTTTTCTCTTTATTGACTTTACAACAAAATTTGCTATTTGATATATTTGATATTTTCATTCAATCATTTTCATTGCGTTTGACATACTTTTTGATCAATACAAAAACTATTAGCAAAATTGCGAACCATAATGGTTTCATAGTAACCGCAATGGTTGCAATTTGAACAACTTCATTGATGAGTGGAGAATATTGGAGAAACGCTTCCAATCGGATATGTTTTTGATACAATAAAAGCAATTTACGAAAAGGTACAAAATTATTGTTATTAAAATTCCTTTCCCGATTATTCATTCATGATTGGTTCCGTTAACGAAGCATTTTATCCGCAATTGTGTACGCATATTTTGTTAGAATGAAAAACATTCACATTGAATGGAAAACATGTAGTATATTTTTGCATTAAATAGAAAATACAAGACTTGCGTAAATACATTTTGAACAATATTTACATTCAGATGAAATGAAAGTGTTCACGACGGTTGTTGGTTTCTGATGACAAATTTCCATGAAAATGTTTATTTCCCACCACACACACACACGCGCGCATATATAATTTATTTATCAAATTAACAGTCTCAGACAGTCGCAGTAAACAAACTGCTTTTGCGTATGTTTAGCATCAATATTTCAATTGGTATTCGAAATGACAAATATGTTGGACGGCATGCCGTTGTGGTGTAATGGTTTTTGCAATCATAAAAACATCATCGATCATATCTGTCAAACTCCTTCTGTTCCAAGATATGTTTGTCTTTTGGGGCCATTTTTCTCGTTACGCGCTTATTTTTCTCTTTTCCCTCTATGTTTGGTGATTGTTTTCATTCGATTGGTTGAACGCCGTTTCAATCAACCAATCGATACAAATGATTATGTACATTTATTATTATGGACACAACCTTGAGTATTTCATAACAGCATTTTTCTCTCTTTTACTCACTCCTTTTACAAATTCTCACTGTCATCTCTCTCTCTCTCTCCATCCCTCGCTCTCTCTCTCTCTCACTTTCTCTCTCTCTCTCTCTCTCTCTCTCTCTCCTAATCTTTCTCTCTCACTCAACTTTTCTGTGTCTTTTCGCCCTTAATCATTCGCTCCCTAACTTCATCTTGATCACTCTTTCGCTCAATCGTCATTGTTGACTATTTATTTATTTATCTTTTCCGCCTGTCGCATTTTACCGTTTCTTCAATTTCGTTAATGTCATATTAGAAGGAAAAAAAAACCATTTATCAAGGCGACAGAAGAAGAAAGTAAAAAGGAAAAGAAAAATCTGTCGATGGTTGTTTTTGCGTTGTAACGATTTCTCTTGGCTTTTTCCCCCCCCCTTGCATTTATATTCAAAATGTTTTTATATTGGCAAACTATGAGTAATACGATTATTACTATTACCAGATGATGTTTACTGTACACGGTTCGATTTTACCACCAAGTTGTCAGTTGAAATCCGATCGAGTACGATATATTCCGTGGAAATTGTCGCATGGAAATTCTTAGTTTGCGCAAAGCAAATTTTTGATGATAGAAAAGTTAAATAAAACGGGTGAAATATTGATTTTCACCGTAATTTTGACATTTAACATTCGGTACCGCAATGTGGAATTGTCACTTGAAACTTCTTTCACCAATTTTTTTCAACAAACAGCATTTACGAAAATTCCACACAAATTCAAGAAATTACTTTACTCTTCTCAATTCAATTCACCACTTAAGCTCACTTTGTTGACGATATCCTCTTCAATACTTGTTCGAGAATACTTTATTAAGGAAAAGGTATGGAAATTCGGTGGAAATGTGATTCGATTCTCATTTCTAACAATTGCATGTGCTAGAAGGGTTTTTTTTTCGCGTTCAACAAAAAATGGAATCGTATCAATTGAATCGAATCGTTGAAACTATGACAACGACAATTTAGTTCTTAGGTTTCATAAATTACTTTTAATAGCCCTACCGAACCGTATTTCATCCGTGTGCCAAGAATTTATTTCAGCTGAATCTGTGTTTGTTTTTCTTTATCCTTCATCGTATGCAGAATGATTGCGTCAGATACGAAATCAGATTTAAATGTATCCCAAATTGTCTGTTGGCATGACAACACATAAACATACACACGGTGATTAAAATAGCAAATCAAAGTAGATATTATGCGCAGTTATGATGAAATGACCGACAGCATCAATCAAATTGCGAAACGGCTGGAAATAATATCGCTAACACCGCCTCTGTATTCAACGAAATGAATAACGAAAGAAAGAAAGAAAACAAACTGCTCATATCTCATAGCTCAAAATTTAATTACTCAACTTCTGAATCCTGTTGCATTCGACAGTTATGCGATAATCTGTCGAAAATGAATGAACCTTTTTTTTAACAGTATTGCGCATATCAAAAAGCTTGGCAAATATAAATGAAATTTCTACCTGCAAAGAAATAAATCCAGCTCAAAACAAAAATGATAAGTACCATTTCAAATGAAAAGTTTGTCACGCCATTTCTATTCGCACACAGCCCACGATAACGGGATCACAGTTTTTGCTTAAACAATGGAAAAAAAGCACACTCAAGCTCATACACCATGAAGAGTGTTATGAATAAAAAAAAAAAAATTGCAAAAATGCCCGTACATATTACAGCACAGAATGAAAACCAACTCATTTTCATTATTTATTTTAGCCATGGGACAAAGTAACCGAGCAAAGAAAATAAAACAGCGATTTTCATTTCACCGCAATAAAAAAAGAACAGAGTGAAACTGAGTGTGCACATCAAATATTGTTGTTTTGTTTCGATAACATTTTTATTTGTCAAACAGTAGGCTGACATTTGTTCTCTGTCGAATCTTGTTGTTTTTTTTTCTTTTTTTTTTGCGCTCAGTTTGTTATTCTTTCCGGTTTGACAATTGACTTGCAAAAGTCAATGCGGCAGTGAATTCATTGAGCAGCTCATAAAAATTGATTGCTTAAAGCGAGGCTTCATCGCCAAATGATCCACGGCAATTTGTTGACATTTCGTTTCGTAATTATATGCCAATAATACATTGGCAGGCGACTCAATGGCTTCGTCCCCATTTCTTTTTGTGACGAATACACATTACGACAGAGATTTGAAAGTGAAACAGAAAGAGAGAGATTTGAAAAAGAAAGAGGGGGGGGGGGAGAGAAAGAGACAGTGAGAGACAGAGACAAAGAAGAGAGAGAGAGAGAGAGAGAGAGAGAGAGAAAGAGAGAGAGAGAGAGAAAGGAAAAAATGTCTCAATCTCAGATGAAGTGTTGAACGGGAATCGTTTTGAAATAACATCACCCTTCAACGTCAAATGCCAAATCGCGCATTTCCGGAATGTATGCTTTTTTACTTCTTCTTTCTGTTCGACCGCCGTTGGCCTTGACAGATTACAACACACGTGTGCTCAATGTCATGTTAACTGATGCCTTTCAATTGCTCAAACATTAGTTCCGCTCATCGAAACTGAACACGTGTGTGCAAGCAATTCTTTCGCTTTTTTACCATAAAAATACAAATAAACAATGTACGACGACGACGACGACGACGACAACAAAAAATCGATGCTCTCATACAGTTGTAACAGTTGTTTTAAATGACTTCTCAATACAGTTATTGTGCTTACGTCGATGAATTTCATGCAATAAAAACTGACAGTTGAAATAACAATGAACTAGTTAATATAGCTCTGCAAAATGGAGAATGAATGAAATAAATGAAAGAAGAGAAATAGAGAAAGTTATTGCCTAAAAGAAAAATAAAAAGATGAAAAAGAAAAATTTGCATACTCAGTTCAATTCAGTTTTGTTTCAATTCGATGATGAAAAATAGCTTTGCTGTTCACTGAGGTTGAATGCTCAAAAGTCACGATCGTGTCAGTGAGGATAATAGTGAAACCAGAGATGTTTTCTTGGCAGATACTGTATAATAGCTGGCTTTTCCTACACAGTATATAAATGTAAAGCATAGCAAATTTTGCGAGCTGAAACTCAATTTTGGTGTCCAACATGGCGTGTTATTGGATTACTTAGCCGCTTTTAGCGTACATACGGGAAGCTTTTCTTTCTCTCTGTCTTCCCCTTTTTCTTGCTTTATTACTCACTATTTTCCGTCTTTTTTTCTCTTTCTCTCTTTCTCTCTTTCTTTCCTTCTCTTTCTCTCTCTATCTATCTCCTTCCCTCTCTCAATCTCTCCCTTTCACCATCGAGGAGAGAGAGAGAGAGAGAGAGACTATTTCTGTTTCCCTTCCTCTCTTTATTTTTTTTTTTTTTTTTTTTTCATTTTCTGTTTCTCTTTCATTTCGCTTTCTCTTTTCACCAGCTCCCCCGCTCTGACATCTTTTCCCCTGTTCTCATTTTTAGTTTTCCCTTTGAAAGTGAACACAAATTAAAATCGATACTTAACCATCTATTTTGTTCCATGTAAACGATATATGCTATAATATGTAGTCTAATTGTATTTTGTATATAATTTACAAAATGCTTGAAAAATGAAATAACAAATAAGTTATTGACCTTTTTTCCCCCCTTCTCAACAGAAGATCATTTTGTGATTTTGAGTTTAAAAGCGGTTATTTTTTTTCGTATTTTATTACACAATTGACTTTGATGGTTGTCGCATTCGTACATAAGCTCGAATTTTAAATCTCATTTTGAGATATGACTTCGGCAAACACAATTACAAGATAAAAATCACTTCAAAACTAGCTTTTTATAGATTTTCCTATTGAATTAAATAGACAATTCATTTGTTCCATTGATGAAACCATTTTCATGATTATCATTATCGTTGTCGTTCCGTTTGTTAGCATTGGCGCAGCGAAAAAAGGTGAAACCCATACATAATTATAAGTGGAGCACATTATATTTTCGGTACGTTAACAAAGAATGGTGAGCTGTTAATCTGGGTTAATCATTACCTTTTTCACTTGAACGGTTGTCGTCGATGCCTTTTTGACTGTTTGCGGAAATGTTTTGCGTATGTATGTATACATTTAGTGTGCACGGATGAATGGTCGAGCTATATCGAATATGTTGCCGTATATATTACAATTACCAGTAATCTATTCGTTTGAAAATGTAAGTTGGTTTTGATGCAAAAGTATGTAAATGAATTGTCTGTTGTTGGCAATACCCGTAAACCACCAAATGAGCAACCAAACCGAAATTGAATAAACAAACAAGCAAGCATAATGGCGTAAGCTTGAATGTTCGATTTGGGAATTTCAATAGCAATTGCAAAATACTCACTGTGTTTTTCACCATCTCCGGCACCATATCATACACCTCAATATAAAAACAACAAATGAAAACAAAAATGTGGTATAACGGGCAAGCATACTTACACACACACACACACACAGAGAGAGAGAGAGAGAGAGAGAGAGAGTGAGAGAGAGAGAGACTCGCACATCCACCCAAAATACAATTTGCGCTCAATATTTTTCCTTTACTTCCAACATACTATATGACAAAATAATTATGTGTGCAACTTTGGCAAGGAAATCATTACATTCAATGAAGTAAATTTATGCACGTAAAATGACTGAATGCCGAAACGATAAAAATATACGCATACCAAAGCTCTTGTTAACGGTACATTTGTTTTTACTCGTACTGCACACAATAAAAATACGGCTACAATGAAACATGAAGCATGAAATAAAAACATGAGATGAGATGAGAGCGAAAACAATGAAAAAAAAGTGAGAGATTGAGAGAATGGGAGGATGGGAAAGAGAAAGAGAGAATGAGTGAAATTGAGAAAGGGAGATAGACAAGGGAGGAAGAGAAAAAGGAATTTCGAGAGAAAGAGAATGAGAGAGAGAGGGAGAGAGTGAAAGAGTATGAAAGAGTGTGAGAGGATATTATACTTTGTGCCTTTGGCTGCGACATAGCAGCATACAGTAAAACAGCATCTGATCAATATTTGCTCATGTGTGGGATGAATGTGTGATTTTTTTTTTATTTTTTCTTCGTTTCTCTTTCTCTCTCTGCGACACCATGTCACAACATTGAAACATGGAACATGTAACCAATTGGGATTCGAAATTCACGCACCGCACTTTTGAATACAGTAAAAATAAGAAATAGAGAGAGAGAGAGAGAGAAAGAACATGCGCCCAATTTCAATCAAGCATTCAATAAAACTCCCATAAACGGATTGTTTTCAAACGTGAGTCAAATAAACACTGATGAAGCTGTGTGAATTGAACGGTGTGCGAACCTCATTTTGTGCAAGTAACATTTAACCGAGAAAAAAGGAACACAGGCTTATGTTCTCAGCAAATGAAATGGCAGTCCAAATGTGTATTCGGTCGAAGCTTTCGCGAATAAGCCACTCATATGACATTCAGTCAGTGAAACGATATGCCCGGAAAAACGAGAGACCTTATTGCAAATACAAAATTATGTGATTTGTTTTTGAGCCTCAAACCATCACACACAACAAAAATAATTCCTCTCCAACTTCTTTTCGTTTCAATACATTTATTTTATAAATCGCTTCGAATGATTGCGTTCTCATTTCATTCACATTTACATTGAACATATTTGAATGAAATACTCTAAGGGATATTTTACTGTGTAAAAGAAAGTGGATTTGAACGCCTTTTCTCTCCCTACTTCACATTCAACTCAAAGTTTATTCAAGAAAAGTGTGAAAAACGTAAAAGGTTTCCGTTTATCCGTTTCATTATGCGTTTGCAGTCATTTAATACCAATTGAACAATGAATATTGTAATAAGTTTCCGACATTTCGTATCCGTGCGGATCTTTCACTTTGCTATTGCAACATTGCTTCTAATACCACATTTTTTTCTTATTATTTTGTTTTTCTCGTTTTTCCCGTTTCTCTCCTTTGAATTCTTCTGTTTTTCTCCACTTTTTTAGATTTGTTTTTTTTTTTTGTTGTTGTTCGATTTTTCTTTGTTTTCTCCCATTTTCTTCATTTTGGCATTTTATGAGCTTTTGAGCAAAAACTTGGTCTTTTCGGAAAAACTCTTCCTTTCATCATATCTCGTTCGGACATTTATTGCAAACTTTTGCCAATGAGCAATAAGAATGCCGATGCAGTTTTCACTTAAAGTTTAAACGAACTAAAGTTTTAGCGTATTTCAACGAATTTTCCTAGAAATGGACTTTTTTCTCCTCTTTTTCTTTGTTTTTTCCTGCTTTTTGTTCTTACTGGCGTGCAGTTCACTTTTTTTTTATTTTTTTTTTTGGTCCATTCACTGTGTGTTTGCACATATAGCGGAATTCGTGTGTGAAAAATAGCGAGAGTTTATGGGCCAATGCATTATTTTGTTTGAATCTGCACAAAAGCATTTTGCCATACCTTTTCATCGGATTGGCAGTGGTATGTGACGCAGAGCGCCAGTGATATTGAAAAAGAAAAAAAAAAACAAGAATTTACGTATATATATTTTCCAAAGTAAACTTGCTACTACGTACAATTTTGCTCGTCAACATTGTTCACAAAGTCATGAAGCATACTAGTGGCAATAAAGCATGTCGCGTTTCGTACTCTGGTTGAGCGCATCCGTGCAGCGAATGGTAGTCATTCAAATATGCATAACATCGTCTGTTTTCTTGGTTTTTTTTTTCTTCTTTTATTTAATTTTTGTGTCGCGTTTGTTGTAATACCTCATTTCAGCTTCTGGCTGCAAGGCATTGTTGTGTTTCGTTCGCAATTGTGACATGGAATTTTCAAAATTTCGTTGTTAAAATGAAGTTAAAGTGGAAATTTTAGAATTTTAATAAAATCTCACAAATTCTCACATCATACGTACTTGTTAGTCGTAGAAGACTTTTTCTGCGAAAAAAAAAAAACGTAAAATTCATGATAAATAAAAAGTTATATTTGCGCATTTACAAAGGTTTTACAACGTGATTTTGTCGGCTATTTAAATACACTAAACCGTTGTTGCGATTAAAGTTTTGTGACAAGTTACTTGAAAATCGTCCACATTTTCAGCTCTCGTACAAAGTTGCCATCTCAAAATATATAGTTATTTTTGAGTCAGTGAAGGAAGCATAAAACATTTCCCTTGATAGCAAGCTAATTTTTCCACTCGAAATGCTGTCAATACAGTTTGAAATTGGATACATAAATACTCAAAATGAAAGAAATAACGAAAATTAAACAGATCAAAACATTGAATAAGTAAGAAAAAGACAAACGCACATGGTGAGAAAAAGAGTGACAGAACAAATGAGAGCGAGAGAGAGAGAGAGAGAGAGAGAGAGAGTAAAGAGACAGACGTTGGTTCATTAATACCTTGACTTGTGTTCCCTTGAATTGTGCCCTTTTCATACATTTCCATTTCTGTCATTTATATGATATGGGATACATTTTCGCATACTTGTCACAACGACGCTCAAAACCAGTTGAAAGTGAAATTCCAACGTTTATAAATGTCAAAAATGATCCATAACATCATACTTGATTAAGGTTCTGTTTGAATTGCGACAATTTCAAATTGAATGCAATGAAATTGCGTGAACATAAGAAATCTCTTGATATTTATCAAACGATAAATAACATAATACTTGTTAACATGAATTTCTTGACACTTGTCAAGATCAAAAAGAAAATTGCGGTTTCTTAATATACCTCAAATGATTAGGTTATTTTCAATTTATAATAAACAATAAGAGACAAAAAGAAAAAGAATGAAAATCAAATTAGAATGAAAAGTGTACAAACAAATGGAATGTGACGCAGTGTGGCAAATGCGATTCAAATAAATGTCGAACAATGCATCTCGAATACGGAAGAACCACTTTAAATAGGGGTAAACAACAATAAAGCGATGCTGTTATGTGCAAAATACAAAGAAAAAAGCAATTCTCAGAAAATTGTGTTGAACAAAGCTGCTCCATGCTCAATATTGTTATTTTTGTGTTTGGTGTTCGGTGTGCTTTTTGCACTCTCTTGTTTATTTTATATTGTTTTTTTCAGTCGTTTCTTGTGTTTTCGCTAGCAAATGCAAACTAGGCATGCATCAGCATGGATATAACAAACAACAGACGCTTATAATGACATTCATTCGAATGTTGAGAGTCATGCATTGAAAATAGGTCACACTAACAAGTACATGGGCATGAGACAGAAAAGAGAGAAGGAGGGATTGAGAGGGAAATAAGAGTGGAGGCGTGTGAAGAGATGGGGAAAGAGAAGGATGGGGCGAAGGCAAAATAGAGAATAAAAGAGGGAGAGAAGGAGAGAGGGAGGAGAAAAAGAAGGGGAGAGAGAGGGAGAGGGAGAGGGAGAGGGAGAGGGAGAGGGAGAGGGAGAGGGAGAGGGAGAGGGAGAGGGAGAGGGAGAGGGAGAGGGAGAGGGAGAGGGAGAGGGAGAGGGAGAGGGAGAGGGAGAGGGAGAGAGAGAGAGAGGGAGACAGGGGAATTAAGGGAAGGGCAGAGGGAGAGGAAGAGGTAAAGAGAGACAGAGTGAGCGAGAAAAAAGTGTGGAGATGAAAGTGAAGGGAAGGAAAAAGAGGACATTTCTAAGTCTGCGTATAATATATAACGTACCAATGTACATGCTGGTTAAACATGATTCAAATGTATATTTGCACAAGGCGACACAACAAAAACATAATCAAGCAACGAAAGTTTGCGTACGCTCATGTGAAAAGTTTTTTTACAGTAGAACATATCTCATCTTTTCCACCAGACTTTTGCCCTTTATTTCTCTTTCATCCAAAACATTTCAATTTTTAAAATTATCGAACAGCTTAAGTTGTCAAGATATGAAAATCTGAATTTAGTATTTATAAGCGAGAAAAAGATAAAAAGGAAAGAATATTGCAAGAATGAAAACGAAAAAGTTGGATAGAAAAGAGAAAAGGGAGAAAGAGAGAGAGAAAGAGAGAAACAGTGAGATAATGAGTGAGTGAGAGAGAGAGAGAGGAAGAGGATAATAGAACGAGAGTGTATATTTAACGAATGCAAGTGAAATATGCCAAAAAAGCTAACCACAATGCCAAAGATCTTTGGCAACAAGCGACCATATGCTCATAAAACCACTTGCACTACGTGATGTGACAAAACCGAATCGCCGACAGCACATATTCCTAATGATGTAATACCATGATATTTAGCTCGTATATTTCTCGACTACAACTTTTTCCATATGATGCAGCATCGACGACAACGATGGTGTATTTCCACATTATCCCCCGCCCTGTTTCACTCTTCGAGTTCGATTTCCTCATGGGCAGCTTCTTTCATTTCATTTTATTTCTATTTTTTTTTTTTCTCTACTCTGCTTTATTTTCCTTGTAATATATGATTGTCTACGGTGGTATTCTAGCGCTCAGTTGACTGTTACAATTTTTGCTATTTAATGATGCACAATCACATGCACAAACTCCAATAAAAATGTCGAGAGCGAACATTCAAAACAATGCCTCGTACCATAAAATACACAATCCGACGACAACGACGACAACGACGACAACGACGACGACCACGACGTCAACGACTACGACGCAAAGCATTCACACTGTAAGTTTGAAGTAAAAATGCAAACAAATTATGGATGAACAGAGATAGTTGGCTCAGTGCATAAAGCGCATGAAAGATGCGATGATGATTTGATGTTGACGCTTGTTTTATTAGTACTTGTCGTTGAAAATGCGCGCGACTCATCAACCCATAATATTATCACGTGCTGCAAATTTTCTCTCTTTTCTCGCTGTCTGCCGCTACATTTTTTTTTTTTTTTTTTGCTATTTTCGTTTGAGCTCGCTGTTGGTATTTTATTTTTTTTTTTTTCGTTGTTTGTGTACAGTGTACACAGTTGATGGTGCTGATTCCCCATCCAGATGTACAAATGCGGATATAAAAATAATTGTAATCAGCTGCGATGCGACAAGAAACACAAACAGAACAACATCTAAATGAATATAAAAGCATGTAACACAATGTATATACTATTTGTCAACGTGCAATACAATTTCAGATGTACTTAATGTTGTTATTATGGAGAAAAATGGCCAAAGAAATACAGTGTTGCTTGCTATTTTTGTCGCCTCATGAACATGATGTGTTCTTACGGCAACCATTACATGGACCGCGTGCTCTCACTTAGAAATAATCATAATTTTTTCGAGTTTTTTTTTCCCCAGTTTAGTTTCGTTCTTTCCCTTCGAGATACGCAAGGTATTCAAACAATAATTTTAATGGTTTCTTCTTACCATAAAGCGTAGTACACCTCTACTGTTCTGTATGTATGCAGTTCGTTTTGCATGCATCTATAAATTCCTGTAATTTATTCATGCATTTCTGTCATGAAATATCGATAAATTCAAATTGCACATTTTCAATTCAAAGCGGAAACTGTGACTGTTGAATGATTTCGTTTATGTTTGCAAATTCCATTATACAAATCGTTCAACTTCAATTGTTTTAACGATATATTTTTGTTGATTGTTCAATTCATTTAAAATGAAACATGTTCATGAAATTTTTATGCATCAACAAATTCGAAAGAGAATAAAAATAACACTCAATTTTCACCGTTTAACAGACGATGAACGAAAGAGAAAAAGTTTATTCAAAAATTATTTGGTTCAAATGGAACATCATCATTTGAATGTGATATTTTTTAATGTAAACTGTTTTCATGGTAAAACTTTTTCTATTTATTTATTTTTTTTTTTCTTCTCTCTTTTGTTTTTTCGCAGAAATCAGAACGTTATCTACCATCATTTCAGACTACTGCATATGCGATAAAAAGCGTTTCGCAAAAATTCAATTGGAGTGAAGCGATTATATTTGCTGGTAAGTAGCTTATGAAATTAAATCAACCATTTTCCAACAGGTTTTTTTTTTTTTTTTTTTTTTTTTGAATTGATGAAGACGTTCTTGCGAATTAGTGCTTTCTTTTGTTTGAAAATCCCAAGGCTTTCCCCCAAACAATGGATTTATAATCGTTTTTAATGAATCAAGCACTGAATCATCTTCCCTCCATTGTTCATTGAGTTTTGCACTTGAAAGCAAAATGCAAAATACTAAGAAACATTTACTAAGCATTTATAATTATTGCTTGCCGTTTTGAAGGCTTCTGTCGCAAATATTTGATGCGCCAAACATTGCGAAACGAATTTCAAACAGAACATACACCATGAATGAAGTGTGCTCATGCTAAATGCACTTAATTAACATCACGATTGTTTGAATAAATAGCAAAAAAAAAAAAAAAAAAAAAATTGAGAAAATAAATTTTCAGCAGCGCATACTTTCTTTATAAAGTGAAATTATTTGATTATTGTAGAAGAATGAAAATTAGAAATTCCTTAACAGTGTCAGTGAAATTTCAGTTATTTTTATAGCAAACGTCAAGAAGATTGCATCACTTTGGAATTTAATAATATGGAAACATTGGAAAGTGTTTTTGGCCAACAATCTACTTCATCATCAAATCATATTCCCACTTGTGAAAACTCACTTACTCACACACACGCTCACACACACGCTCACACACACGCTCACACACGCTCACACATACACACACCCATATTCACACTTTCTCTCACCACGTCCCTTTATCTATCAGTAAAAAGCTAAGAAAATAGAATAGTAAAGCAACGCCAGAGAAGCTCATTTCTCAAGTGGTTTCGTGAAGTTCAAGTGATTCATTATGGAGCATTTTCCGCTTTTAACATGGATTACCCAACGAAAGCTCAATCTCCACAAAGTTATTCTCACTTTCTCTCTCTCTCTTTCACTTTTGATGCTATCTATATTTTCCGAACATTTCATATCCTCTCCCCCATTATTGTATTCGCCTCAATTCTTTCTTTCTTATTTTTCTCATTCCTCGTATATATTTTATTATTTTTCTGTCTTTCTATCTCTCTCCATTATTATTTCCCTTCTCCTTCTCCCGTCCGTAATCTGTTTCTTCCTCCCATCCTTCCATCTTCATCATTCTCGTTCATTCCCCTTTCCACATCTTTCTCCATTTCCCATCCTCTTCATCTCTTCAATTTCATCCAAATTTAACCACTCGCATAAGTGTGAGAAAGGCTGTAATCAAATACTTTTTATTATTCTATAGCCTCTGTTGAATTCATGTGGAATAGGTCAAGAGCAGGTGCACTCGTGTTTATCATATCCATCAAAAAAGATTTTCCAAGATCACACATTAATCACTATGGATGAATGGAAAAGTAAATGGAGAAAAAGAAGAAACAAAAAAAGTGCGCACTTCCTTGCTGTGTACATCCTTTGGATAGTAGAGTGCCCCCCCCCCCCTACATATTTATGCACGTATATTCATGGAATTCAGTTCATTGCAAAAAAAAAAAAAAAATGATAAAATTACTTGACATTGTGCAATGAGACTTCTACTTGAAATAACAATTTCCATTTTGCGCGCTAACACAAAAATCATGTGATGCAGACACACACACACACACACACATAACAATCACATGAATATGGAATAATATGATACGATATTCAATGTATATTCTTGATTTTATTTGCAGATAGTGAATGGGGTTTACCGTTGGCAATAGCAGCAAATTTGCATTTGCCATATCGCATTAAAATCGGTTTGGAGAATATAACTGAATACGTGGATGCATTTGATAGACGTAAGTGAACCAAACAAACGAAAAAAATAAAACGAAATAAATTATCCGTTGAAATTAATTTAGTAGATAGCATTGATAATGTGATTATGTAACCACATAATTTATTGTTATATTTGGTTTCATTTATTTTTAGTGTTCATTATATCATCAGCGTTGAATACGCATAAAACATTATTGCTGTTAAATCAATTGAGCATTTATAATCATTCAAAAATCTTAATTATCGACACAATCGGTAACATTTTTAATGAACAAACTGAATTTCATGAAATAATCAATCAGAACAAAGAGAAATGGTTGACGGGCAATTTGCTGGTGTTGACAACGTTGACACCAAAACTGAAACATTTTTTAAATGAAACCGTGGACGATAGAGACGTAAAAATGATTATTAATTTGCTGGAAATGCGATTAAATGAGTCAGACAGTCAATATGACGATACACATGATGAAAATATTCTAGTGCATTTTAATAAAACTGAATTAAATTTAATTGCATCTGTTTTTGAAAAGTTATACAACGATAGTTGCCCTACAAAACATGGAAAAACTGTGGCAAATGGTTTATCACTGCAAAATGAAACAAATACATTCGGTGAATTGGGAAATGGCATTCGTGCAGATGGTGTAAGCGAATCACTTTCAACGTGTGCTTGGAATAATAATAGTTTTTCGAAATGTGTAATGGGTTTTCGCGAACACCATACACAGTCTACTAATAGCACACGTACGATGCATATTATAGAAGTTTGTAGGCAAATATTATTACAGTGGCTACAGCAGCCGCAACAGCAGCAGCAGCAGCAGCAGCAGCAGCAGCAGAACAACAACAGCAGTACGAATACCAACAAACCCAGTTACATCATCAACGGCAGCAAAACAAGCCAGATAATAAATCAAACATTGTGCCAAATATTTTGAATGAAAATGTAAACAATCTTGGTAAGAATCAGTTTGTAGCATCTGAATCAAGCGAGACCGAAATGAATGCAAATCTGATTTCCGCTACGAGCAGTGAATTTGTAAATTTCATACCAAATGAACTTGATGCCAAATTCAGTGAATATATTCCATTTTTCGATTTTATCATCACGAAACTAGTGTTAAGTCATAATTTAATTGTCAATTATAGCATGGAAAATGATAACCAAAATTTTAGTATCGATTTAAATGCAACTGAAACGGAGCCAATAGACCATATTTTTTGTGTATTTGTGCTCAATTTAAGACGGTCATTGTCAATTGATGGCAATTTTACGGATACAATTCCTTTGAATCGAAGTGAATTTGTATGGAAACATATTCTTACTATGCGACAACATGACTTTGAACATTTCCCATTCACACATCCCATTGACCATGATCCGAGTTGGTTTTTTGGCAAATTTCGTACGTGTGGATTATTGTGCTGGATTTTAGCTGGTATCATTCTATTGTTGCTCATTTGTATTATAGTGGCAAGTATCACGTTCGGCTTGGCAATTAGGTGAGTAGATGATTTTTTTTTTCCGAACAGATGAAAATTTTGCGGTTGCTCTAGTTTTTATTTACTACTAACTGAGTCAATTTCTATTTTGTTGTTTTTGCCTTTTTATTATTTTGCACGTTTTCTGATTTTTAACACTGATTGCATTGTATCTCTCTGGTATCGTAAAACCGATAAAATTTATTTGTATTGATAGTGATAGCGATAGCATATATTTTTTGTTGTAAAATCATTTGGATGCGGTTTTTCATTTCATTTGTTTTTTTATTTTCAAACATTTATTTTTCTCTCCGATTATTTTATTCTTTCTCGCAGAGAGATTAAATGCGTGTATTATATTTGCAAATCAATGTTTTATCATGCATAAACAATTCAATGCAAATTTCCTGGAAATAATAATAAAAACAAAGCAAATAATTTATAGCATTTGAGCACGAAAAACATGTTTCATTAATGCGTAAAACACCATCAGCACATCAACATTGTGACAGAGAGCAAGAGTTCAAAGTGTGAAAAAGGGCAGCTTTTATTTGATCCGGATGCACTGTATACAAATGCATATTCATTTCCGATATCATTTCACACATTATAGCACAACTCACATCTCATGCATTTGGCTTATGTTTTATACATTTTATTTTTTAGGAATATGAGCGTATATTTGTAATCATGACATGCATGTACCGAATTAAAAAGAAGAAAAAAACACTCACTGCATGCCTGATCGGAAACTCATTATGAGGTGTGATGTTTGTTCATTTTTAACAACAAATCATGTCTGTGATTGAACGATTCGATTGGTTCAAGGTTTTCAATTCTGAACGAGTATACGAGCATTAACGAAATGAAATCTTTTTTCAAAACCCACGATTATTATCATTCAATCAATTTTGGCTTAAAGATTTTCAAACAATGCTTAAACTAAAGCTATACAGATTTTCTATTTCATGAAAACTCACTTAAACTACTCATTGAGAATTGCTTCTTAAGACTGTTCTTGAATGTAATTCAAATATTGAGAATATCGAATCACAAAAATATTATCCATTATTAACAGCTAGAGCACCAATCAATGAACAAAATATCGCTTTGAAAATGGTTGACTGACTTATTCGTCAGTTAAAACAATTCGAAGGCCAAAATTGATTTCAAGAGCCTAAAATTATTCTAGGAAACATGAAATAAACATTGGATCATTCTAAAGAGAAAGAAAATCAGAAGAAACTTAGTAATTTGCAAATGCAAGAATTATGAAAAAGAAAAATCTATAATGAAAGCAGATTTTGCAATTGATATCATTGCTTTGATAGTATCAAATTGATACCTTTGTGGGCAGCTATTTTCGAATCAAAAACATATGGGAATAAATAAATTGATAGGAAACTACTTTATTCTTGTTCATATTGCGTCTCATATTATTTGAATGAATAACATTTTTCACCAACGGAAATGAAGAACTGATTTGAATTTGATAAAATTTATCTATTGCGTCGAAATATGTCTATTACATCGCCCAAAATCGATGGTCCGTGAAAGACACAAACGATTGGACGATTATTTTTTTTTTTTTTTTTTTTTGCTTTTTTAAGACATAAAACAGCCCAAATAAAATGAAAATAGAAAATGTAAATGCAAGTCAAGATGATTCATTTAAATCATTTTTATTCGACGGAATTCGATATTTGGACCTTTAAGGCTGCTTGACTTTATTTGAATTTTCAAACGAAAAGGGAAAAAAAAAAAACAAAATCAATCTCAAGAGCAATAAAATTCAAAGTATTTCACTTGTGTTTTGAATCTGAATAAATCTGTAAAAGGCAATATCTCAAACGAATGAAAACACGAAGAGATACAAATCGAGAGAAAAAAAGCACCAAATAAAAAATAGAACGCAAAGGCAAAAATCAAAAACCTACACGAAATAATTCGATTTGTTTCGGTTCGCAAATTATTTTCGAGAGTCTAGCATCGGTTTAAGCCAACAGTTGGTTCGGTCTGGTTGATGAAAATCTGCACGACCTACGTCTTGTCTCTGCTGTATATTTGAAAAAAAAAAAAAAAAATAAAATAAACGAGAAAGAAAAAATTGAACTTTTCGCTCCCTGTGACAATGTTATCCAAGTTACTTTGTGCTTGACTGCTTTTCTGCAGAAGCAACAGCAAGGAAATAATGAATTTGTCGTAATCCACAGCTGGCCGCCTTACTCATAAATAGTTTCACAACGCGACAAAACATTTTAATGAAAAAGAAAGGTCTATGCTTCGTCACATTCTCATTCTCATTCACAAGCATAAAGAAAAAAAAAAATTGGCTTATTCAAAGCGAACGCGAAACGAAACAAATAAAAAAATTGAGTTTCGTCGCTTATTTTAAATTAATTCAAGGGAGTGAAAAAAGGATTCCAGCATTTCGGCCGGGGGATTTCAACTGTTAAACGATTATTATTTATGCGAATTTATTCAGTGTAAAACTCACAAGTTCCGTCGATTTACAGATGATTCGTATTCATCGGGTGGGATATCATTGCACATTTGATTGCAAATCGTTTCGTTAGAAATCGTTAGGCCTATAAAAATGGAAATGTATTGTTAAACCAGTAACGGAGGCGTGAATAAATATCTCTGAATGAACGAAAAAAAAAAAACTAAGCGTCGAAAAAAATAAGAAGAAGATCGTTACATAAAATGAAAATGGATGTAAAATTCGCCGCTGGAAAAAATCAGTTTCAAAAGTCTATTTGTTGTGTATCTCTTGTTCGTCATCATCTTCTTCTTTTTCTGGTTTTTCTATTTCTTATTTTGTATGTGCGAAGCAGTACAAACCCCAAAGCGTTTATTTTATACTTCATTCCACCAACATTGTCTCCATGTAGTTTGAGGACATTTTTACTGGTGGAATTTTTCTTTTACACCATTTCCTCGACGCGCTTTGTTTTTTCTCCAATTATGATTATTGTGTACGACAAGCAAACTGAAAGCACAAAGACGGAATGAATTAAACATTGTTGTTTTTAGCAATTGCTTCTATATTTTCTCTCTCTCTCTCTCTCTCTCTCGCTTTTCAAGAGAAATAAGAATACCATCCATTTTTCCGTGCATGTTATTGTTTCGTCTTCATCGAATTCCGACCAGCGGCTTTTTGTGTTCATCTCTTCATATTTCTACCGAAAAACCCCTCGTCAACACATTTCATTTGATCCAGTAGATTTCTTTTTGTGGATGCTTTTGTTTCATTTTGTTTCCATCTCAACTTTTAACAAAGTTTTTGGTTAATTTTCTGCTTTTCATTTTGTATTTGTTTTTCTGACATTACTGCACATGCAAAGATCAATTATTCAATTACAATTGTCTTTGTTTCTCTATTTCTTCCTTTTCCTTTTTTTAATTCTCTCGTTTCAATTCTTTTCACAATTTTTCCGCATTTTATAATCCATTTGTCTTTACAACTCCCATGGAATGGATTGCATCGTAGAAATTATTTGTTGAAAAAGCGTCTATCGAAGGGTCCAAACAAGATCGTGCTATCGGCGGCTGATTTCGTTTTTCCAATTGATGTGCGACGGGTAAGTTTCCATTAATGTTGTCTATGTTATTTATTCAATCTCTTTTGAGCGTCGAAATGTAAATCCATTGTATCACAAGTCTTTAACGTATTTGTTTTCGAGCATTTTTTTTTTTTCATTTTCATTCTTAATTTTTAGTTTTTTTTTCGTCATTTTCTCAGCACTTTGAATTTTCAAACAAAAAAACTTTTCCCAACGATTTACTTCATTGTTGCCGAATGTTGGTTTTGCTGTAGGTATACGTTTTGAATTAATACCATCAGTTCGTTTGCAATGTTTTCTTCTTCAAAACTTGTTCTTGCTTTCTCTCTCTCTCTCTCTCTCTCTCTCACTCTCTTGAGGCTCTCTTTCTTTTTTGTGTGGGACACAAAATTTATGGTCGACAATTTCTTTCGTAAAACCATTTTCACTTGCTGATCAGACTTGGCCTTGTCATGATAACAGATTTCTTTGATACGATAAGAAATAATGTGTCACAAACATTTTCTCACCCGTTTACACTTTTTTTCCTTCGCAACAATGACACATACACAAAAATTCAGATTCTCTCTAAAATTCAGAAAGGAAAAACGAATGAAATGAGAAAAAATTTGATTCGTTTGAAAGATTTGTAACAAAGTTTAAGTTTAGCAACAAACAACAAATCGTGACTCAGCGTGTGCGTCTCTTTCACTTGATGTGTCTTTCTTCTCCTCCTCCTCCTCTTTCTTCTCCTTCTTCTTTTTTATCATTTTTTTATGCAAATATAAGTGGAGGAAAAAGAATATTTCGGTTTATCATCTCAATCTAACTAAAAGCGACCAAATGCAATTTCCACAAAATTAATTCACAACATTCAGTAAAAATATTTTCCACGCATATTTTTATTCAGTCAAAATAAAGAAACAACAAGAAAGACTAAAAACATTCACTATTTGATTTGCAACTAGGAACACACACACAGTAAGAGAGAGAGAGAGAGAGAGAGAGAGAGAGAGAGAGAGAGAGAGAGAGAGAGAGAGAGAGAGAGAGAGAGAGAGAGAGAAAGAACGAAAGAGCGAAAGAGCGAAAGAGAGAAAGAGAGAAAGACAGAGAGAAAGAGAGAGAAAAAAAAACTTTTCAAAATCAGTGTATTACTGTCTGCATTGAAAAACGCATATGAATGAAGTCGGTGGAAATCTAAATATTGGATTTTCCCTTTTTCATATTCAAAAAAAGTTTGTTTTGAATTAAAGATAATTGAATTTCATTTTCTTTTTAGGTTGATGAAGGCATTGAAGCCATGTTGTGCTGTTGGTTGCAGCAGCTTCAAGAATTTGGTGGTCCTGAAGTCGATAAACCAGATTTATTAAAAGGTTCAATTGGATCGTTGAAAAATCTTGGCCTGGTAAATAATGCGTCATCAGCGACATCGACCACAACATCAACCGCACCAGCTGTTACAACAACGGCCGCCACCAATATGAAATCGAATGTTTCAACTTCGGGCAGCATTATTAAGCATAATCCTTGCCTTGATAAAAGAGCACGATACAATGTACGTATTAAATGTGATTCTCCCCACTGTGCAACATGAGAAACATGATGCAATGACAGTAGTTTACTTATGGGGTTTTCATCCACTTTTTTAAGTATTAGTATTACAAACACACACACACACACACACACACACACACACACACACACACACACACACACACACACAAGCAAAATCGCTAATATGTCGTTCTTTTTTCAAATGTATATTTTTTATATTTTAACTTACGTTTATATTCTGCTACGTTTTACAACAGACACAAATAAAGTACAAAAAAAAATGAAAAATTAAGGGAAAAAAACTTCAAAACCAAAGGAAAAAAGACAGAAACATTTCCTTCCCTCATTATTTGTTGTTGTTTCTTTCGGCTTAACGAAGTCATCGCTATCGGATGGAGGAAGATCATAATTTTTATTTGTTTTTATCGCGGTTTATTTCCAGGGTGATTTAGTGCAATTGAAGGAAATGCCAACGGGTGCATCGAACGAATTGAAAGCCAAAGCAATGGACCATCTGGTAATGGCACATGGATTGCGTCATGAGAATATAAATCCACTCATTGGTAAATAAATGTTTTCCTTATCACTGTAGAATATTTTAGATTCCGTTTATTCTCTTTTTCAGTCTCTGTTGGTTAATATATTTGTGTGTTTCGGGGCTTTTGTTCGAATATAACAAGTTTTCTTCAAAAGAGGGAGATAGAAAACATTTTCAAAAAGTTAAAAAAAAAAATTGGTAAAGTCAAATGAAAAGCGATTGCTAGCGGCTATACACATCAACCGAATCGAGAATCGAAAATCGAATAAATAGGAAACAAGCAATTTTCCACTCGATTAGCTTGTGACTTTTTCGTCTTTTTCATCTTCTCGTCTCTATTTTCTCTCTTTCTCTCTCTCTCTTCTCTCTCTCTCTCTCTCTCTCTCTCTCTCTCTCTCTCTCTCTCTCTCTCTTTGATACAACATAAGAACGAACAAAAGAAATTTGATTTCACATGATTTTACTGTTTGGTTGACTGACTGCCAGCCTTAAAAAAAAGAAAATCGTTTTCCATTCCCAGTGAATTTTCCATGATCAACTTTTGACTCATTTGCTTTATATTCTTGCAACTCATTTTCGAGACACAATATTACTGGTCAGCTTGATGCTTTCTTTTTCGCTCATCCATTCATTTGTTTGTTTCATTCATGCAGGTTGGCTAGCGGATCCAATACGTAACGCAATCGTTTTTGAGTATTGTTCGCGTGGCTCGCTCCAAGATGTGCTTATCATGGATGATATTAAATTAGATTGGTCATTTCGTTTAAGTTTACTAACCGATTTGGTGCGAGGGATGCGTTATTTACATTCGTCACCTTTACGTGTCCATGGTGCGCTTACATCACGAAATTGCGTTGTTGATGCTCGATGGGTACTGAAAGTCACCGACTATGGATTGAATCAATTTTGCGAAGCACAAGGCGTTCAACCACCAACAAAAACTGCAAAACGTTAGTTTTTCAATTATTAAATCACGTCCGGAAGACATTTTTCATTTGCGTTACGTTCTCTTTTTTTCTCTCTCGTTCAAATCTTCCAATTACGTATTTAACATTTTTTTTTTCTTCATTTTTTCTTCTCCTTCCTATTTCACTTTTTTTCTTTTTCCTCTCCATCTTTGACTCTTTCCGCATTCTCAATTCTCTTCCTTCTTTCTTTTTCTTTCTCTTCCTCTTTCTTTTTCTTTCTCTTCCTCTTTCTCTTTCTTTGTCTCTCTATCTTACATTCTTTCTTTCTTTCTCTCTTTCTCTTTCTCTCTCTTTGGCTGTCAATTTTCTCTCATTCTTTTTAATTCGCAACAGAATTGTTATGGACATCACCCGAGTTGTTACGAAATCCAAAAGGCAATAATAAGTTTGGAACCCAAGCTGGCGACGTGTATTCATTTGGAATAATAATGCAGGAGGTGGTGGTTCGAGGTGAACCGTATTGCATGCTGTCATTATCAGCTGAAGAAATAATATCAAAGTTGAAAAAGCCACCGCCAATGATTCGGCCGAGTGTTAGCAAGGGAGCTGCACCACCCGAAGCAATCAATATCATGCGTCAATGTTGGGCCGAAAATGCTGATATGCGACCTGATTTCAATTCGTGAGTCAATGTTACCTCTCCCAATAAATGTCATACTTAATTTAATTGAAATGTTAAACATTTGCATATTCGAATGGGTTTTATCGATTCGTTCTTTTTTTTCCTCTCTCACTCACTCGTTCGTTCGTTCTTTCGTTCGTTCGTTCGTTCGTTCAATGAGTCATTTTATTTATTGTTGCAAAAATGTTTCTCTGTCATTTTCAGTGTTTACGAACGATTCAAGGTGTTAAATCATGGACGAAAAGTGAATTTCGTCGATACAATGTTCCAAATGCTTGAAAAGTATTCGAATAATTTGGAAGAGCTTATCAGAGAACGTACCGAACAATTAGATATAGAGCGTAAAAAGACTGAGCAATTATTGAATCGAATGCTTCCAAGGTAACGACTATTCTTTGCATACACATTTTTTTTCTTTTAGTTCTTAATCTTTTTTATTAACGTGCACGATGTTTGTGTGGATCGAATGCATGTGCAAAATATATGCTAGTATATATCGCACACCTCAACGAATTCGGGTCGTCACATTCACTTATTCAGTTTTATCACGTAATTTTATTTCAATCTTCGTCGTAGTTCTATTTCTTTATTTTGTTGCAATTTATTTTTCACCTTTTTTTGTATTGTTGTTACTGCTACGACTGACTTGTTGCATATTACTGAATATCTCAAATACGCCCCCGTGTTCATTGTGCATTCAATCGTATTTTCGATGCTTGTGTCAATTACTGCCAATTATCGTCTTCGTATAATGTAATTCGCTTTGATTTTTATCGATCCATTCAACTCTTGTACGCATATTCATCTCTCGCATGTTTACTAATTCATTGCTTTTATTTATGTCTTTCTCTCTCTCTCTCTCTCTCCTACTCTCTCACTCTTTATCTCCTTTTCTCTTTTCCACTTCCTCTCCGCTTCCCCATTCTCTTTCTCACTTCTCTATCTTGTTTTTTCCTTTCAAAAACAATTTGTCGTCACAAATCCAATTTACCTGAAATAGTTCCGTTGCGGAAAAGCTGAAACTCGGTTTAAGTGTTGAACCTGAAGAATATTCCGATGTGACAATTTACTTCAGTGACATTGTTGGTTTTACAACAATTGCTGCATACTGTAGCCCAGTACAGGTTGTTGATTTACTAAACGATTTATATACGTGTTTTGATGCAACAATTAATGCGTATAGTGTGTACAAGGTATGTATCAAAAGAGAATCATGACTTAAACACCTAAATACGAAATTCTTGTGACAAAGTAAAATCGAAAAAAAAAACATTGCTTCTTTTCATAAAAACAAGGTTGAAACAATAGGCGATGCATATATGGTAGTTAGTGGTTTGCCTGTTCGTATCCCTGATCATGCGGAACAAATTGCAACCATGGCGTTGGATTTGTTGCATCAATCGGGACGTTTCAAAATAAAACATTTGCCCGAAGTACCATTACAACTTCGCATCGGTTTGCACACAGGTTTATTTTCAGATTTTAATATTTCACCACTTTCACACTCTGTTTCACAAATTGCAAATTCTAGTTTTCACATTTCTATGTATTTTTAATCATCTCATCTATATACAGGACCTTGTTGTGCTGGTGTTGTTGGACTAACAATGCCTCGATACTGTTTGTTCGGTGACACGGTAAACACGGCCAGTCGACATGAAAGCACAGGTATAAACACCCAATAGGTTTTCTTTTTTCAATTGTTTTACATAAATTGCGTGAGAAATAAATCAATGGATGAAATTTGCATTCGATTTTTTAATTAGGTTCTGCATCGAGAATTCACTTGTCGGAGGCAACACGCGAACGATTAGAAAAAGCTGGTGGTTATCACATTGAACCACGCGGCAGTATTGAAATCAAAGGCAAAGGTATCATGAACACATATTGGTTGCTTGGTAAAAAAGGTTTTGATAAAGTATTGCCAGTACCGCCACCGATTGGGTAAATAAAAACCAATTTCTTCTTTTATTCATGCAAAATGTTGGCGATTTTTTCTCTCTTGAATGTTTTTAACATGTTTCTTTTTCCTCAATTTTTTTTCCCTGTCTTTTTCTTTCATTTTCCTGCTTTAAATTGTGATTTTTAATACAAAATTGTTTTTGTATCGTCAGTGAATCGCATGGTTTAGATGAAACATTAATTCAACACTGTATTCGTTCGAAGCAAAAAACCAAAACGCCATGCATCAGTGCAACGCATTCATCGAGTCAATCGTCATCGTTGGCTGGTGAACAAGTCGATGTTAAAGTTGAAATAACACCTCCACGTGATACGGAATCCGTACAAGTACCAAATTCATATTCAATTGATTCAGCACCATCGACAGTGAATTTAGGATTGAGTCTAAGCGATTTTAAAACAACGAGCCCACAACAACGTAAACTTTCCGAACTGCCAACCGAATCATTGCTCAATGCGGCTGCAAATTTTGGTCGTTTAACACCATCACCATCGAGTGGATCATCATGTAAATTGTATAAAAAAATCGAAGATTTTCTCGATTTAAGTTCACCATATAATCATTATCGATGTTTATCACCATCGGAAAGCAATTTAACCCAATGTATTGATGGTAAATACATTTATGGTGTGAGTAGAATGGACAATAAACCAGGCTCTAGCCGATTGTTAAGACGTCAATTTAGTTTGGACAAAGATGATTGTCAAAATAATAGCAATAGCGGTAATAGTGGTGGTGCTGGTCCATCACAATCGGCCATTGCTCAAATGAAAACAAGTTTGGATGTACCAAATTCACAAGATATACAAGCACGTGCATCACCAAGTCCGACCAGCATAAAAACGGGCCGTTTACATAAACAAAATTCGGCAAGTGTTGCACAGGATTTGGGAAAAATTGAAGAGATTCCCGCATCGCCAACATCATGCATATTCAATTATCGTAGCACAAATTTAACACAAATACCAGGCAGTGCGGCTGGTTCGCCTGCTAGCAAAAAACCAAATGATACCCAAATTTTAAATCAAATATCAACAATTGCAACATTAGAAATTCCAACGACCGCTCTGTCCGGTGATATTGCATCGAGAGCCGTTTCACCCATTTCAGCCGCAACCATATGCAGTAACAGCGGTGACAGCATCTCAGAACAAAGCAACAATAACAATGGAAATATTTGCTTTCACATTTGAATGAATTCAATGAATATGACACACACACACACACACACATGCTCACATCCATATTGCGATGAAATGTTCAAATGCTGATTTTGACAAACAAATAAATATTGATTTGGACAAATATCTGAATGTCGATTTAGTTATCAAATCGATATTTTTACAGGCAAATTTGATGATTTGGCGTTTGACTGCTAAGCAACAAGAATGTTGCTGACATGAAAATTGCTATATTTCTTCAATTTTGCCATTGGACAAATAAATTTGTAGTAGTTATCATTAAATATGGATATTAAACTCTCTTAAAGTAGCCAAAATGGAAATAGATTTTCAAAAAAAAAAAAAAAAAAAAAAACTGACGTCGCTATCATTCTTACTGGATGAGAATTTTGGCGAACGTTCATGCTGTTGTGATACACTTTGATGATTAAACTAACGTAGAAATTCTCCTTTCTCCAAATATTTAAACGAAAAAAAAAGATCAGAGAATAAACCGAAAAAAGAACGGACAAAGGACAATGAAAATAAAGGAATAAAAATAATGCGAAAAAGAAGAAAAAGAAAAAAAAAGAGAAAACAATTCAAAGAAGAAAAGCGTTAAAAGCAAGAAAAAAAAAGGATTGTTGAAATAAATTCTTTCTAAATGTATACAAAAGAACGGCCATTGCCATGTCAATGTCCGATTGATATGATTGCTCCCATTGCAAATACATCTATATAGAGACTTTAACAATGATATTCAGATTATAATCGAATAAAAAACTAAATATATATATATATTCTTCAAGATTTATTGTTAATTGTTGACCTTTTAGTTTTGTACCCAGCTCGAAGAATGTCTTGAATTTGAGCAAGCTAGAAAAATGGTGTCACTAGACATATAATGTAAAATGTTTTAATGCTAGCCTAAAAATGCTATTCGATGTTTTCCAAAGAACTTATTTACACTGAACCGAAATTAAATGACATGTTGTTAGAAATGTTCATTTTCTACAAATTTTTTTTATAAAAGAAAATTTGATTGGATAGAATAAAAGAAAAAAAATATGAAGCGTAAGCTGCCTGCAGCAATCGGCTTCCTAACTGTTAGTGCTTTTACTTCATTAAAAAAAAAAAAAAAAAAAAAAAAAAAAATACCTAAAACTATAGAATCCAAAGGAAAATTAAGTAAAATCCAACAAAATGTAAACAATCTACAAAGAAACTTGCTGTATTTCACACTCTCTCCGACAGAGAAAACTTCTACACATTTTAAGATAACACACAACTGTAGTGTTTGAATTTTTTTAAATTAAATTATAAATGTAACAATGGTGCAGATATAATTCAATATGTTTATATTCCAAAATAGGAGTAAAAACGAATGAAAAATGTAGCTTGTAGATAAATAATAGTCATCATTTCAAAGTTTTCCAAAAATTGTGTGTGCACAACTTTTGCCATCCCACCAAACCATAGGTTATATAATTCATTAAAATATAAATTTAAAACTATAAACAAAAATGAAAACAAAAACACTATCAGTAGTTGAAGCTCTAGAGTCAAACAGACTAATAAGGAATATTTTAGCCAAAAGGAAAAGTAGAAAAAAAATTATTGAAAAAAAAAAAACAAAGGCGGACAAGAGTTATTTTTCCATTCCACTGTTTATTTTTTAATTGTGGAATTTAAAACACAGAATGTATTCTATTTGAAATGTGATCGAACGATGTTGGACTTTAAGAGAATTTAACAAAAAATGAAAAAAAAAAAAAAAAAAAAAAAAAAATTTATCTAAATAGACATGAGTTGTCGATAAACTACTCTAGACAAAATGTTAGATTTTTAAGCGATTCACATTAAATGTTTTATCAATTTAAATGAAACAAATGTTGGTTTTCAATCAATAAATGGTTTTTAAACAGAAAACAAACACAAAACAAAAAATATATAAAAGATTTTTAAAAAAAAATGTTGCATTTCAACGCGAAACGAATGAAAGAAAGAGAAATATTTTAATTATTGGAATTGATTATGGAAAATATCGTAAAATTTCGCACCTGCCACACAACACTTTTTCAACGGTTCAATAAAATAGATGAATTATTCAAGATAATAAATGCTTATATCTAAATGTTTAGGTTGAATCGAATTCTGTATGAAAAAAAAAAACTTCATTAGAAAACAAAGCAAAACACTTTTCAAAATCTTTCAGTTACCGAGTACATTTTTGAATTGTTTTGGATAACCGACGGCAAACTTCAAAACTTCATCTATCTTAAATATATCAATCTCTTTTCATTCTCACAATTTTATGTGAAATTTTTTTTTTTTATCATATTCAATTTTGAGATTTATTTTCCATGAAGTTTGAAGCATTGTAATTCATTCCAGAATGAATTATGAAGCATATTTTCTATTTTTTTTTTTTTTCATTTATTCTTATTTTCGCTTCATTTTTGTTATTATCATGGATAGAAAAACGATGGATTTTCCTCTTGTTCAAATTTCGAAATGTTCATAAAAAAAAGAAGATAAGAAGTTAGTCTCAGTCATCATTAACTGTTTAAATTTTATACAATACTGAACAAACTTGATGTAAAGCTAGGAAGAAAATGAAACCTATAAAGAAAACAAATTTCAATAAATAAATTCTGCATGAAAAAAAAAAAAAAAATACGCGATTCAAGCTTTCTTGCGATTTTTTTCCAAAACTTTTCTGCTGTAATTTCTCTTTCAGAAGATGAGATTAATAACGACTTTGATACTTGAAAGAAAATGGTGCATTTCATTATGTTTCGATGACATCATCGATTATATGATTGAAAAGCTGTTTGAGCGCTATATCGAATGGTCTCAAGGACAAGCATCTAAGTGCAAGTAATAATTTGCCAAATCGAGTCCATTCCATACGTTGTAAGCAGTAATGACCAAGTGTTGCCAACGCGCCATTGGTTAAATACTCGATTTGATGAGTTTCGGATGTGCCTAATGAGTATTCTAAAAGTATTCAATATGATCAAAATGAAATATTTACAGATAAAAGGCAAAACAACTGTCTAGTCGACAAAAATTGCGTAATACCCACATTGATTAATAAAATAATAACTTTATTTATTACCTTTTCTGCATAGAATCAATGTTTCTAAGAGTGAAATTTCCAAAAGATCAGCCTGAAGTGTTTTTGTATCGCTAATGATTTGTTTGAGCATTGGATCGTCGTACCTTGAAAATGATGTTCAAAGTTAAAAAAAGTGACTTTTGACACTTTGACAGAGGAAGGAAGAGAAAGAGAGAAAGAGAGAAAGGAATATAATTATAAAAAACACGTACTGATCAATAATTGGTCCAATATCGATTGGCCAATGTGATGCCCGAAGTACAAAACACTCGGTCCATACATTTTTGAGAATATTTTTCTGTTGCTGGGCCGCTAATTGTTGAAAATGTTCATTGAGTTTTGCTTGTTTAACACAGGCCACTAAGATCTGTGCCATCACATTAAAATTCAACGATTCATTTGTTTCCAATGGAAATGGAACATTTTTTGGAGTTCGTTTTGTGGACAATGTTGAATTTTTTGCTTCATTGAAAATATTCGATTGAATCATCACTGGTCTTTGTTTGCGTGGGCCACGCTCATCTTGAACGGCTTTCCGATTGAAATATACGGTTTGAAAATGTATTGTTAGAAGAAAAGTGCTTCGAAGAGGAAAATTTTGTTATAAAAAAAAAAAAACGCTCACCATTTACATTCATTTGCATTTGCAGACAACGTTTGAGACGGCAATATGAGCACCAGTTTCGTCTTGCTTTGTCAATGACACAATTTCCTTTGCCAACTTTATGAGATGAATTGATTTTTTTCGTTTTTTTTTTTGTTTTTGTTTTTGTTTGTTTGCCATTATTAAAACTTTTTCACAAACTTCTTCTTGATGAAGAAGGAAAAGAAAACAAGAATTGTTCGAAGAATATTCAACTCACCAATACACGTGTAAACTGCTCCCTTGCGAACACTACGCTTAAAAAAGCATGAGCAACCATCACAACAAATCACACCGTAATGCTTTCCGGAGCTTCGATCACCGCAAACACAGCACGGAATCATTGATGTAATTAACATTCTCTTGATCAACTTTTCACTCAGCATCCTTTAAACTTTAAGCCCACCGTCTGTAAAACCGTTGAATCGATAAATTTCAACTAGAATTTTCCGTTTTTGAAACCGTACGTGATAAGAAATGAAATCAAACTATGACAATCAAACTGAATGCGGCGTGGTTTTATATGCTGATTTGCATTCCAAAATGAATGAAGAATTTTGTCCAATCATTAAAATATTCCTTTTTTTTACTTCATTTAACATATGTGTTTGATTGAGTTGATTTAAATGACACACGTTTCTTGAGATTATAATCAAATAGAATCGAATGACGCGTGCCGTTACGAAACTTCCGTTGGCATTGTGATTTTCCTGTCAAATAAGAAATCCTGAGTGCTCACCTTTGAGCAAATCAAGCATACACATAGCCACACACACACACCACAAATAGACTTAAAGTTTGCCTCAAGTGCATTTCAGTGACAATGATATGTGAAAACTTTCTTATCCATTTTCGAACATCAGCATGAATCGTACAATTTCAGTCATTGTCACAAATGAAATCATTTCGCCTTTGATTTGCTTGATTTGGTATTCATACGTTTTCTACGGCTTTATGCTATTTACCCTAATTTCAAAGTGTCAAAGTGACAACGTAAAACTACCGCGCGCCGATAATTATCAAAGGACCTCAATGTGTATGTGAAATGTCAATAAAAGTTGGTATTTTTGTTTGTTCACTTTTATTCATTCGCTTTCGTGTGATCAAATTAACGTTTAACAACTCGGGAATTGATTTGCTATTTATTTTATTATATGTGGCTGTAGCTGCTCTGTGGCTGAAAAAATGGATACACATTTTTTTTTTTTTGTTCATGTGTAAGTGTATACATAATAAATTGTGATAAACAGCGTAAACAATTAACACTGGTTTGGCATTTGATCGCTACTTTTATGATTGTCGTAATCTATTTGTTTAGTGTCTATCTCTCATTATATAAAGTATTTGTTGGGATTTTATCGTTAACAACACAATAAATGAATAATTAAATCCATACATTTTAACTGAACGGAACTAAATTAAGCTAAATGAACGTACGATGTAAACTGTACGTTGTACAGTAAAGGACAAACGAAAATTCAATAGTTCAAGAAAATTGGGGGTTTTCTTTTCGTATTTTCATAAGATTTTTATATTTTTTCATTTATTTTTAGTTAATAACATAAAAAACAAAGGCAAGTTAATTTCGACATTTTTGACAAATTTCAATAATTTTTTATTATTCATCAAAAATTCATTTTACTAAACAAATCGAAGGGTTTTTATTAACTGAGTATTTTGGTGTATGTTACAGTTTTAGAAAAATATTTGTCTTTTCGAGAAAAAAAAACCGAAAAAAGCAAATACAGTGTTAAATAGAACGTGTTTTAACACTAACGAAAAAACATGTTTTTCCTCGTTGCAACAGTATCCTTCAGTATTCTTTTGACCCATTCAATACATCCTTATAAATTGAATTTAGTGCCGTAGATGGTGGATGGTTATAAATAATTTATGTTGTCATTTTATCCTAGTTTAAGTCACTTTTGCTGTGTCATTCATTCGAACAACGAAATGTATCTATTGAATACATAATGGTTTACACATTGGATGTCCGGACATGATGATTAAGCAAAAGCAATATTCAACCATTGTAATTGTTTATTTAACACTTGTAATCAATGTAAATATTTTATTTTAGTGTTTTAATTTGTATGTTTCTTTTCTTGTTTATGCACAAGAGATTTTCTAATGTTTTATGACTTTTCACATTTTGATAATAGCCATTGGCAATATAATCATTGAACATGGTTCATACTTGTTTTGTGTTTTGTTTTTCATTTGATTTACAACAATAAATTTTATTTTCACACACGACTACTTCGCATTTCATATCAAATGAGCTATAAAAATACGTTTTCCATCTCGCATTTCATCCAAGGACCACACGAATAGCCCATTTTTTTGGCCCACTTTTTTTCTATATCTGTTAACATTTTGAAATGCACTCAAAACTGCATCATACACATTTGGCATTGGTTTCATTTGTTGCAGTAGCAATTCTTCATGTTCATTGTTCACAAAGAAGATTTAGAAGATGCTTTGTTATGTTTGTCTGTTCTATTTTTGATTTTTTTTTTTTTTTTTTTTACTAAAGAGCTACAAAACCAAAAAGAGAAAAATGGCAAATTATTCTCTTGGTCGACCGAAAAAAATGGATTTAATATTTTTGTTTGTTGTTGGTTTTTAAACAAAAAAAAAAGCAACAAACAAGAGAAGCTAACAAAAAATGCATCATTTGTGTCTAGACACATGATAATCAACGTTTTTCGCCTTTATTGTTCCGAATTGTTCAAGTGCAACGAAAATTTCTCTTCAATTCCGTTTTTTCTTTTGCTTGTTTTGCTACTATTTTGGCTATTTTTTATTCAGTTAAATGAACGCGGCAATGTTTGATTGAAATCAAAACTCGACTAATTCTAACGGAATATATTGAAATTGGATCGTTTTCATGAAATCAAGAGAGAACATCGTTGTTAAATTGATACTTAAATCGGAGTTTTTTTTTTTTCATTAATTTTTTTCCTTCTGAAAATGCCGCACACATTGATTTCTAATACGGAATATTGCCGTTCAATTGACGATATTCTTTTCATTCGATTGGCGAAAATGGTTTTGATTCGCTATATTGGAATGCAATTGAAATAGCACATCAATAAATACATAATCGATAACATTTAAAATAATTACATTGAAATCATACATATGAAGCCAGTATGGAATGTGCAACAGTTGATATTATGGTTCAGTTCGATTCGGTTCGGTTGTTTCATATTTTACCGCCGGTTGCCGTACAGTCTGAGCGGATTTCCCATTTACAACCACTGACCATAACAGACTAATCCTTCTCTCAGCAAAATGGACCAATGAATAACACAACAAGATTAAGAGTTATGATCATAACCAATTTTTGGAACACAATGGACTTATACAGTAGTAACAGTACATACAGCAAAAGACTATACAGTCGAGTACGAATCACTGACAATGATGCTTAGACCAAATTAAACCGTACCAAAACCATTGCACAGTAATCGATTATTTTTATTCACAAATCTCACTTTATCCCATAATTTTAGATAAATCTCAACGGCACACAGCCGACGTGTACCAATTTTGTTTTTCTTTTTATTGTTGTTGTCAGTGCTGTCCATATTATCCGACCTTCATTTAGTTTATTGTTTCAATTTGTTATATTTACGATTTATTTTTCAATTACAGTTTACAGATGATACTTATGGCGCCATATGCATTTCACAGTTGTAGTCGGCAATAGCGAAAAGTGTTTTTCGTCCAATCGAAATAAATGAGAAAACAATTTTTATTTATCGCTTTGCAATTTTCTTCCGTTAAAATGCATTTTAAAGTAAATCATAGTTTCGGGCACGATTAGATTGGCGAGCATTGAATTGCTACCGTTTTCATGGTCGGTATCCTTTTAATTTATTTTTTTTCAATTTTTTCTTTGTTTTTTCTCTTTTTCAATTTTTTTTTTCGTTTTTTGCGATTTTTCAATTTTTCTTCATTTTTTGAGGTTTTACGATTTTTTCAATTCTATTCTATCAATTTTTCTTCCTACATCTTTTCTTTCCATTTCAGAACTATAAGTGTCATGAAATGAAATGACTCACACTGCGACTCGAGATACTCTCAAGCAAATAATGTTGTGAACTGAGCTAATAAATTGAGTGAAATTTAATATTTTCCTAATCGATTATAAAGAAGGCTTCAATTAATTAAGAAATGGACCGCAAGTGAGGGAAAAATGTGTTGAGTATTTTAGAGACGGCAAACATAAAAAGTTTTTATTTCACACGAAATGCACATCATTTGTTGTTCGATCGATATCTATAACTCGTCCATAGAAACGATTCCATTTCATCACTTTCGTATTTGAAATTCTTATCAGTACCGAAGAAATCTATTGATACACAAAGCTCTGCCACTTAAACTAATCAATTACAAGAAAATGTCTTGTACAAACAAGAGAATCAAGAGCAGCACATTAAGAGAGTGCAGCGGTAAACGCCCCAGAAAAACAAGCAAATAACACAGAAAAATCCAACTTACAACAATCAATCTATTGAATACGATCAATGAGCATAATGCACATATTGTGCTTGTTGTTCTTTCAATTGTTTGTACAGTAAACTATTATATAGCATCTCACACTTATCGGCACCATCATCTTTCAAATCACAGAAGCAAAAGATGATCACCCGATTTGTGCAAATAACAAAACAAAAAAAAAAAGAAAAAAAAAAGTGTTCAAGTACGCACGCAAGTAGCAACGCATACAGATCATATAAAGATACTCCTTACGAGCAAAGAAGCAAAAGAACAAGAAGAAGACAAACGAAAAATGGGAATGTCAATGGTTGAGAAGAGAAATGCGCAGTTTTTGCGTATATGATCTGTGTGTCTCATGTCAGTAGCTATGATGTGCAACATTGAAAACACCATTATATTTGGTTTGGCAAACACCTTGAGCTCAACATATACGATGATGAGTATTTTTGTTAGTTAATCCGATGACAAAGACACCTTTTATCTACTGTTCACAGCACCAAGAAAAAAAAAACATTCGAATTGAGAGGGAGAAAGAGAAAGAAAAAGAGAGGGAGAGAGATAGAGAGAGAGTCAAAATGACATAAGAGGGAGAGAAACAGATAGAGAGAGAAAGAGAGAGAGAGAGAGAAAGAGAGAGAGAGAAAGAAAGAGAGAGAGAGAAAGAAAGAGACGATGAGAGAGAGCCGAATGCGATGAAAGAATATAGAAACAAATAGATGCACTCCATTGCATTATTGTTAATGTCCAAGTAAAAATGTCTTAATGAACATTTAGCCTATTCATTGTTTGTTTATTTTGAATGCATCGAGTGAATCGCATTCAAATAGATAGTTTTTGGCACAATTTCAAATGTAAAATGTGTGCATGTTGTTTAACATTGCATGCGCACATTTTCCACATTTTTGAAATAATCTTCATTTGTCCTTATGAATGGACCCCGAGACTGAAGTGCATTTCTTTTTTTTTTTTTTTTGCAAATTTCATTATATTCTTTGAGTAAATCTGCACAAGATTGTTTGCTTCTTGAGTATCGGTCCATTGTTGACAAATAAATAAAACGAAGGTGTAACGATGCTACAGTTAAGCAGCTAAACCAAACTGTTTGTTTATATTCGTTTTGTGTGCGAGCTCTCTTTGCTAAATGACAATCGGGTAAATCCATCACATTTTGTATTTATATTATTTCACCAAAAATGAATAATACTTAATGTTTTTATGCGGCTGATGGCTCTTCACCAAGAAATTATTGTACGGCTTTTTGCATTCGTAACACATTCGCTGTAATTTTTTTGTTTTTTTTTTTTTTCTTTCTTTACAAAGTAGAATAGTACGAATTTACCGATTATATCGAAAGAAAGTATCACTTGGCAACGTGACAAAAGAATGAAATGGCCCGAAATTCAAAACACTCATTTCAAATGCTCTCTCTCTCTCTCTCTCTCTCTCTTTCTCTCTCTTGTCTCCCTCTCTGTCTTTCTCTCCGCTTTTCGGCATTTATACAATACAAAACCCATTCAAGAATAATAGAGAGTGACATAAACGCGAGCACTTTTCAACACAGATAATAAGAGATTCAAACATAACTAACGCCAACATCAAGCGGATCATTTCGATTTACTTTTTGATCGTTACCGATTTCAAATCATAGCATAATAAAGTGAAGTGGGCGCGGCCATCTTTTACAAAAGATTAAGTAATACACTCAAGAATTATCGACTGATGTTTTGCGCTTGCTATTGACATTCAAGTCCTATAGAGATTTTTAAACAAATCAACCAACACAAGCGGATTACCAATCGAAATCTGCTAAAAGGGATTGATTAGAACAGAGAAATATTTTCAATTCAATTTATTTGGTACATTTTATAGAATTTGGCAACGCTTGCCAAATCAAGGGGAAAAAAATTAAACTTAAAAACTACCAAAATTCTAATTGAAAATGTTCATTATTTTAAATGCATATTCAGTGGAATGCATCCTTAAACAGTATTTCAATTGATTGGAATTAATTTTTGTGAAAAAAATTGGCGCAAAAAATCTTTAAATTTATAAAAATGATAAAATATATAAAAAACTATCTCGTTTCAATCATGAAAATGTTGCAGAAAAAAAAAATTAAAACAACAATTTGCACAAAAATTTACTGAATTCAATTCAATTTTAGTCTTAAGTTCATGAGAAATTAAAAAAAAAAAACGATTAAAATGCTAAAAATGTCTAGAAATTTTAACTAATTTTTAAATAACATTTTTGCAACAGTTTCATAGCCAAAAGTGCATGTTCATTCAACACGCCGGTCATTTTTAATTACGACGAACTTTACACTTCATTATCCTGCCCTGCTATATTCAATTATAGTAAATGGGAAAGAATTTAAAAACTTTTCTCGTTGAATCATCAAAGTTAGTTACACGTCATCCGATTTCATGCAAACAACAAAATACAGTTGCCCTGCAATGGAAAACTTCTCATCATTCATTTGCCTATTTGGCGTTTAATTTAATTGCCACTGATTCAGTAATTGAAAAATGCTACAAGCTATGCAAGTTGCATACACAATGCACATTGGTACATCCATTCATGCACGTTCAAGTGTGGAATACATGAAGAAAGAGAAAAAAAAAAAAATACTTGATAAATGAAAATGATGGAAAATTGCAGTGAACGATTTGATAGTCATTAAAAAAGCGCACGTACAACTCTTCTGCAAATGAAAAACGAGGCGAAGCCGAATCCAATACAAAAAGTGGTAGCATTTTAACTAAGTGCATTCGAATCAACATGCGATTAAATAAGATATAATCCATGCTATTGATTCATATATACCTATGAAAGGAGCCCTTTATTCTCATTTTTAAACTCACTCTCTCTCTATCTCTCTGTGTTTCTATTTGATTAAAATGGATTCAAAACACTTTAAAATGCAAGTAGGCGCAAAACAAAGTAGCGAATAAAGAGTAACAGTGTGCCACCAATCAATTATTTCAGTTTATTTTTCACTTTAAAAACTGAAAAGGATACAGTTCGTGCGATCAGCATATGCATCAAACAAAATAAAAAAAAAAACCAATGTTTACGGAATACAACATGGAATAAAAAGAAGAAAGAAAAAAAGAACAGAGAATGTTTCAATTTTGATTAGTGGATGCGATTCTTGGGCATTGTTTGTTCATAATATGTTTAGTGTGTGTTTTGTGAGAGTGATTTTCCATCGTAGTTCATGCAGAATATTTTCATTGTCTGCCATAAACTCATCGCATTCAGACTTGATTCACTGTAATATAATTTAGGGATAAACACACGCGCACCTCAGCCATCACTCAACGATTTTTGATATATTATTTTCGGTTGATGTTCCCAATTTGGTTGTTGTTGTTGTTGGCTTTTTTATTTTTGCTGTTTCCTTTGCCGTTATGTGTATATAATTTCCTTTGTAAAAGCCGATTTCAAAACGTACTATTAGCGCGCCAAACATATTTATTATCCTCATCATATTCATTTTGATGAACAATAAGCACCACCCATCAAGGCTCATTTTGAATATAGAAAAGAAAAAGCGAAAATATAACAAAAGCGACCATAAAACACCGTCAATAGAAAAGGATCTCATTACTATTAAAATTTGTACGAAAAGAAAAGCAAAAAAAAAAAAAGAAAAAAACTGTGTGAGTTTTTATCGAATGCAAACTGAATTGGATTGTTGAAATTGAAGTGAATATCGTGCAAAAGTATCATCTTGAAACGATGAGATTTGTTGACGTGAATAATAATTATAACTGGAAAATCGTTTTTTTTTTTTTCTTTTCTGTGTTGCAATTAACCCGGTGCTTTGATACCCAATTGATTGGTTCGGTCAAAGAATAGGACATGAATGACATATATGAAGAAGGAGCGTGTGATTGCACGCGTTGATGTCATCTTTTCATATCCATAATGATCGCATTCCATATAATTAAATTGATATAATATGGTCTCATTCGGCACAAAATGAAATTGGCAACAATGAAATCTGACCGCCATCAAATTGCAATGAATAATTTTTGTGTTTTATTTCGTTAATTTTTTTTTTCGCAGGAAAATGTGACACACGCACATTAAGAGAAAAATAAAGGGCCTCACACATTATTCGAGATTGAAACCGAGAGAGAAAGAGAGAGAAACTCATTTATTTTATTAATTTTACCTGGCCTCCAATGCGTTCATTTGCACGATTCGGTTTTAGCATTGCATTTGTTGCCACAATAAAAATGTTCATCTATTTAATTAAATTTAAGTGGGAAATAATTGTCATCGGTCACTTCGTTCTATCTATTTAACATACATTTTCATTTATTCCTAAACCATTTGTTACGTCGTTTTGGCGTGTGTGAATATCATTTTCATTTCCATTTCTGAGCTTCTTTAATTCAAATGTTGGCATTTTAGTGTTGTTAGTTTTTGGTTTGGGTATCGTGTCTCATTTATTACCATGCAGATTAGAATATGCTCCTTAAATTATTATGATAAATACGATGTAATCATTAAAAAAATATATATATTTTGCTAGAAATGTGTGTCGTTCACACACACACACACACACACACACAGCATAGAGTAAACACATTTTGTATGGATGTGCTAGTTTTAAATGGAGGAGTGGATCGTTCATCGCAAAACTAGCATTCCACTACAATGCACATAAATTTATTAGCTTAAATTTCCTTTTGACAATATGCGAAAACAACACTCAAAACTCATCAATGTATAGAGAGAGAGAGAGAATAAAAAAGAGAGCATAAGTCACGCCTCTTCAATAAATCCCAACGAACGTTTGTATGTGTGTGAGGCTTATTTGGATACGGTATTCTTTTCATGATCTACCCAACAACGATAATACACACCATAGCAAACACTGCACACAATACCAGCCAAATCAACAATAGTAATAACAATAAAGCAGACAAAAGCATTGAATAAATTACAACCACTTACACGTTTACTATTTAGTTTGATGTGTTTTTTTTTTCACTCTCTTTCGTTTGATATCCTTTTTCTCTCATTCTTGGTGCGAGCGAGAAACAATGCGATTAAATACAAAAGGATACAAAATGTATATGGAATGCAATACGATGAGCACCTCTCACCTCAGCATTTCATATATGAGCGAAAAGAGAGCATAATGAAAATGATGTTAAACTAGAACACCACAAAAGAGGGTTGATATTCTTTCAACAAGGATCATCCGAAACCATTACGAACGTGAACGTTGATGAACATTGACGCACATTCTTTGCTTTTTTGCAGCATATTTTTGAGTGATTGCAATTCGTTGATCATTTTAGTTTATTTAAATTTTTTTGTGAAGTTTTGTGATTTTCTGATGAGTGTTTGAGTTGAAGCGATGTATTTTTGAAGCAGAATTGTTGATCGCTTACAAAAACAAAAACATTTTTACCGTATTTTTGTGCATTCATTGGAAAATTTGTTGCAATTTTTCTGCATTTCCTTGCGATTTTTTGCATTTTACCACGATTTTTTTCTAATTTCATCATATTTTTCGAGTGTTATTTACATTGTCGTGTATTTGAAATCATTTTTGAACGAAATTCTCAACGGATACAATTTTAAAAAACAAATATTTAAATAAAAGCGTTAACATAAGAGAAAAATGTCTATTCACGAGCATGATGAGGACATTGATGTGGTTTCAAGCCCAGAACCATCACCGCGTCATTCAAGCGAATCACGAGACCGTTTAACATCAACACCAATTCCAAATAAATCACCCGTTTTGGATCGAAGTGCAAATGACCGATCAAACCTAAGTCCAGCCAAATCTGAGTCCATTTCATCGGATCAAGGAAGAACCAACAGTTCTGGTTTTACCAGCTTCTCAATTAACAGTATTTTAAATCGAAATGAAAACAAACGAGATGACATGATCGCTAATCCATTTTTGCCACATGCAAATTCAACGGATTCAAATTCACTTCAAGATGCTGCTATGATTTCACGGTAAGTTTATTATTGATGGAAATAATCATTTTTGGGAAAATTTAACACTGATCGCCCTAAATTAATATTCAAAAAGTTCAAAAAATCTAAGTCATTTCGATTTTATTTATGCCGGGTTTTGCAACATACATTTACAATTTGATTCAATTCAATTCAATTCAATTCAACAACTTCAAATCATCATTTTATTTTATTGTCTTAAAATCAACGATGAACTCATATCGAAAGAAAATCATAAAAGTTTTCGATCACATGCCAATTTTTGTTTTCTCTATCAATCGCTTAAGTCACTTCCGCGTCTTGAATGCATCTCGAAAATAAACATGTTTCAATGAATTAATAAAAAAACAAATTAACCGGATATTAAGCGATATTGATCGTGTTCAAGCACATGCTAATAATCAATTTTCGATTGGTTATATTCAGCGATAAAATCAATATCTTGTTATCGAATCCACACGGTTGTTGGAATTGATGATGTAAATCCAATGAATATAAATTAAATGCGACGTGACCACAAAAAAAAAAAAAAATGCCAACAAATTTCGAAACGAGGGGATGAAAACGGCATAAAGAACGAATGGGCCAGCCCAATGCATAGCGGGTGCTCAAACACTTTTACTCACCTTACAACTCATTATAATACCATAAATTGTTTAACTTTTTAATTCTCTTTCGGTTTATCATTCGTTTCAATCAATTCGTCCTGAATTTATTGCTATTTTAGTGGTTTACTCATTCTACTACGCTTACCGCCTGTGCACAACATATCGAATTAATAAAATTATTCCAATCCAACCGAAACAGATCCATTCAATTATAACAAAACTTTGTTCACGGAATTAAATGAGAAATGAAGAACGACCAAATGAAAAAAAAAAAAAATAACAAAAAACAAAAAATTGGGAGTGTGTATCCTAGTTGAGTGTGCGTGTACGCACAACACAAGTTATTATATTTGATTAGATCTGTTGATAAGATATGATGAGGTTCTGTTTTTTTGTTTTCTTTTTGAAAAGTGTGCGCACATCGTTTGTTGACCAAGCACATCGTGAACATGAAAAGCAAAAAATTTGTATTCATAAATGAATTATCGTTTGACCTCTGGCCACGATTATCAACTGACACTGACACGAATGGTTAGAAGGAAAAAAAACCCGCCAATTTATATCTATCAATCGCTTTGAATTAAATTGAGCAACAAAAGTTAAGCATACATTTCCGTTTGAAAGAAGAAGAAAAAAAAAAACTCCATCGTTTAGCAGCTTTTTCTAAAACGAAATTAGAAAAAATTTGTGAATCGGAATTGTGCATTTGCATAAATTAATTGAAGAAATTTCAAATTGAATTGGAATTCGAACCGCAAATTGTCAATTTGCCATAATGTTCCGAGACGAGTCCATTTAAATGTCTGAGTTGATATCATTGAATGCGATCAGGTAAATTTCATGCAGAAGAGAAGAAAAAACCGAAAAAAGAGAATAAAAATTGGTTTTCGAAATGACCGAACCAGAACATGAGAAACCTGGTTAACAAAATTTGTGTTAATTGTTTGCTTGCGTTCATCTGGATAATTTTCGATATATTTGTGTTGATAATGTGAAAATTGGCCCACCATATCCGACAATAATTGCAGTTTTTGAGAGAGAAAAAAAAAAACATTCATGCGATCTAAATGCAGTAATTAAAATTATTTGTAAGGTAAACAAACTATTATCCATTTAATTAATTGGAAGTTAATCTTTGTTGTGCACGTTAAAAACGATGAATATGCGCGCACACATACAATTTAGTTCAATGCACCGATGCGATCGCTTTATTTTCCATTCATCGCAACAAGCATGTAATTAAGATATAAACAGCCGATTGAGCCACCAACAGCAACTCAATTCACTCATCCACTCACTTATTCTCTCGTTCTTCTTTCATTCGATTCTTCTTTTTTTTTCTAACATACGCTAATGTTAACTATCACACATGATTATGTTGCTGCTACACACATCTGTTGTCATTTTGGATCTTCTTCATTTTTTTTTTTTTTTTTTTTTTTGATGTTGTTCAAATGGTTCGCAAGGCTCGTTCAAAACATGCAGAACTGACAATATAGTTCCCAAATGTTGTCATAAGGTCAGATTATTATTCAATTTTGAAAAAGCAAATAGAAAACACTTTATGTCTTTTTCTCCAAAAATTTCATTGTTTATTTCGTTTGCCCCTTTGATGCTTTCGCATCGATAAAAATTGACACAATAGAAAATTGACCAATGCATGCTTCTAATATTCATTGACAATACGACTGAGCACATGACAGAATGATAGAATGATACAATGTTAATATGTTCCAAATGGTTTAAATGCCAGAATGTTAGAATTCGAATAGTAAACTGTTTAAATGTTCGTATGATAGAGTGTATTTTGAATCGTCAACTAATCATAGAACATGCTCGAATTAATCCAAGTTTCAAGTGAATTATGGCTTTTGAACACGAGATACAATACTTTTGTTGAAAGTACAAATTTTCGAACCAAACTCAGTGGTAAACAATACCACTCTCTGAGTGGCTTAATGGTGTAAACAACTTTTTCATTCGATTGATTCCATATGAATTAATTTGCTAAATGACTCATGAACATACTTTATCACATAAAACTCGTCTTTTAATGATTTCGAAACTTTTCGAATGATTTTTAAAAACGAATGTTTCGATTGTAAAACGAATCATCGAATTAAAGAAAAATAAAAACGCATTTCAAATACTTTTGTAAATTGTAAACTGATTCGAATTAAACTGAATTCGATGACGCAAAGGCGACATAAGTACATATTCAAAAGGAAGGAATTAGATCCCTGGTGGAAAAAAAAAAGTGGAAATATTTTCATTGCATTGTTCATATTGACTCTGTTTGAGTGTTGTGTAATGCGCTTAACAAATCTGAAACGTGTTCATCTCGTCAATCATATTGTGTTGCATTGCAACCAGAAACCAATGCTTACTAAACAGAGGAAAATGAAAAAAAAAAAATCAGAAATTTGAGAGTACTCAAGAGCACCAACCGACACACAATTTCAACATTTTTTTTTTTCTCTTTCTTTTTGCTCTTTGCCATTTACAATTATTATGACGATTGTTATTTATATAGTTAAAACCATTGACTTGATACGTTTACGTTCTTAATGCATAATCCAAATTGTATTTTAAACGATCAATCAAATCAAAAAGACAGCATAAAATGCAGAAGACCAAACATATTCATTTAGAAAAATAGAGAGAGAGAGAGAGACAGACACAAAAATAACCAAACAATAATAATAATATAAAACATAATGCTCATATTACACATTCACCCAGATTTTTATGAAAGAGAGCACTTTTATTGTAACATACGGGACGTTTTACGAATGCTGCAAAAAAGCAGCAGCAAAAAAACAAAAACAATAATACTAAATGCAAAAGACCAACGACAACATGAGGAAAATAGCAAAAAAAATGATTGAGAGAGCGCCGAAGCTCTGCAAATTAATATAAATGTAATCGGTAATCTTAATAGAGCTATCTTACACCAAATTTAATGCTTTTATTGTGTAAATTAATACGAAATTTACGACAATAAAAACAGAACCAGTGTTGATCATCTATAAGCAAATGTTTTTCGCGTTTATGATGATGCTGTGTACGAAGTATGCTTTTGATATGCGATATCCTCTATCTCTTCTACTTGCTGCTAGCCCATTAGTGTGTTTCAATTTTTAGCGTACACGGGGTTCGGTGTGTTTCGTTCAATTTTCATAAAAATATTTACCCTCTTGTTAAAATTGCGCGCGGTTGCTTTCAATTTGAGGTAACATTTGTGCGTAATTTCGGTGTGTGTTCCACAGTATGAACACGAAATACGAACAACTAAATCCCTCTTCGAAATATGCACGGCAAATAAAACATTTTATGAGCTACTCATTCGACAATTTGTGGATATGTTTTTTTTGGTTTTTTGTGGTGATGTGTCTTGATGCAGTCTCTGAATAAATACAACAGTTAGCACTTTCTTCATCCAATTGCTACCATTTTCCAAAATACAATTTCCACATATAATCCTCAAGAGATCCATTGAATTCTTTCCAAAATTGCTCTATTTAAAATGCGAAATCTCAAACTCTCATTTTTCTTCATCATCATCATAATCATTCAAAGCTAACCGAAGAGTTCAATACAACCTTTTTCATATCCGTATTATCTCACCGAAACTATTTATTTTTACAATGGCATTAATGTACTGCCATTGTACAAATGCTACATTTTTTCGTGGCCATATTTTTATATACTGTTTGTTGTGTGCATACGGGGATAAATGGAAAATCACGCAAAAATTGCCATTCCTATGTTTATATTTACAGTTTGTTGTCGAACGATGATCGATAAAATGAACTCAACAATGAAATGAAATGGTTTAATATGATTGACACAATGAGGCATCTGACACACTAATTTCTGATTCTATTTTCCCTTGTGAATTGTGAACCACCAGCAACAGTACAAACTGAAAAAAAGAAACTTTTACAATAGAATAAAGTTACTAAAGCGTATTCGACTATAACTATGACTACGACCATCGAGCATTGTATCAATTTCCCTCTTCAGAATTAATTTGTGTTTGATGAACTGGATTAAATCGCCTTTGTACAAATGACTGTACTTTAATTAGTTTGAGAATAATGCCCGATGTATGTGACATTGAAATTTTTACTCGATAATTATACTCTCGAAATCGTTCTCACTCACTCTCACTCTCGTTCTATTTCTCTCTATCTCTCTCTCTCCCCCCTCTCTCTCTCTCTCACTCTTATTCTCTATAACATACTTTCCCTCTCTCTATCTTTGATTAAGAGAAATAGCATCAGATTGAATAGATTAACATTTAATACTCGATAAGGGCTCTTTTCACAATAAATTTATCTATGAAAATTTGGTGCATCTTTGAAGATTCTAATAAAAACTTTTTCGATTTACAGATTGGGCTTCATATCACAATGGGGAGCATTAGCCGCACTTTATCCATCGCAATGGTCATCTTGGTCGACACAACATCATCAACAACAATATCCACGAATGCCATTTCACAGTCCAAACGGTAAGCGATAGCATTTATTATGTAGATTACTTCATGAAAATTAAAATGTAGACCAATGAAATTGATTATACGTTTTTCTCCTCATTTCGTCACACTCATGTTCACACACACATAAACGAAACACACAAAATTTCCCTGTGTTGTGGTCAGTATGTGTGCTTAATACTTGCGATAATTAATTTTTGCTAATGGCCGATTTGTGTGCATATGTTTAACCACTACAATAACGGCGATTCTTCCTATTCTACCATCCCATTCCGAATGGGAATTACGAAATGAAACCACTGAATAACAGAAAAAAAAAAAGAAACAAAAACAACATTAAATATAAAGAAACAAGAATGAAGAAAATCGCTTTTGGTTTTTATGTGGGCGCGTTTCGTGTGCGCTTTATTCATCGTTTATTTCAGGTTCGTTCAATTAAATAAATTCATTTTTATGTTGAGCAAATTGGACAAACATTCCACAAGCAAAGATTAGCGCTATAAATTCCATCCATTTTTCACCAAAAAAAAAAAAAAAAGAAAAAAATAAACCCGACAAAATAAAAATGGAAACTAATTCATCGGTAACACGCGGTTTTTCCGCAAATGTTTTTGTGTTTCCACTACTAAGCGCGCGCTCGCGCATATGGGCTAAATTTAACCAATTTCACTTTCATGAAGAAACAAAAAATAACAGAAACTATCATTTCAATTAAATTAAATTCCGTCGGTGACTCAAAAATACATTTTATCCATTTTGACTGTTCTTTTGTTTCGATGGACGGAGTTTGATATTTTTTCTCTCTCTCTCTCTCTCTCTCTCTCTCTCTCTCTCTCTCTCTCTCTCTCTCTCTCAAATTCAAAGCAAATTCAAATCCAAAACAGTTAGTTATGTTGGGTCACGCAAACAATCACATTAAGCAACACACATTTTTAGTTTTTTTTCTTTTGTTTTACCTCTCCCTTGTCTTTTTTCACACAATTCACATTTCTCGAAAACAACAATTGTGACATGATTTCGAGTTAAGAATATAAAAAGCGTCACCATAAAAAAGACGGACCCATTAAAGTGACTGTGATCGTTTAAACGAAATGAAATTTAAATAGAAAATATGAATGCATTGAACCATGAACGTTTTCGATTGAAGGGAAAATAATTACCAAAGAAAATGTAATACTTGAAATTACTTTATTATTATATTAATTCGGTTTATAATGATTTAAGTGGATTTTTATGATTTGATTAAGCATAAAGTCATTTGTGTGCAACCACATTTTGGAATAATTTGATTTCATTTTTTGACCATTTTTCGTTAATTTTTAGAACACAAAAGCCATGATAAGCAATCAACATCGGTTACTAGTTCACCGAGAACAACAACAACTACCTCTACCTCATCGCCACACCAACAATTAAATTCATCGCATGAATCAGATGATGACGTAAATGAATCAATTGAAGATGATGATGACGATGATGATACAATGGGACGATCGACCGATGGCAACAATCAAATGATGCATAGCAAACGCAACAAGAAAACAAGAACCGTTTTCTCACGTGCACAAGTCTTTCAACTTGAATCGACTTTTGATATGAAAAAGTAAGTTTTTTTTTTTTTGTAAATCAATTCCCTTTCGATTTAGTAAATTCAATTTGAAACTTAACTTTGACTTTTGTTTTAACTTCGATGTAAAATGGAAACTTTTCTTTAAAAATGTTCTTCACCAATGTTTTACCTTTTATAGTTTTCTTCTTCTTCTTTTTAACGTATCCCATCAAAGTCTCTCACATTTTTTGTTTCAAAAACATTTTCCTTACTGAAAAAAATAAAATAAAAAGAATTTCGATTTTTTGATTGAACTTTCAAGTTTGCTTTTTAAATTTCAACTAATCGTTGTCCTAACTTCGTTTACCTTTTCAGATATTTAAGTTCATCAGAGCGTGCAGGTTTGGCGGCTTCATTGCGATTAACTGAAACTCAAGTAAAGATTTGGTTTCAAAATCGACGAAACAAATGGAAAAAGATCATTGCAGCTGATTTGGAAGCAGCAAACATGGCGAATATGGCTCATGCTGCACAGAGATTTGTACGAGTGCCTGTTCTTTATCATGAAGGAAATCCAAATGCAAGTTTTATGCAATCAATTCCATCATCACAACCACATCCATCTGCCATGCCATTTTACTATCCGCGACCAACGACAAGCCCCCAACGAACATCGCTTCCGTCATTGGTTTAAGCGCGTTTCTTCGATTGAAAAACGCTTGTAAAATTGTTAAGAAAATCGATTGTAAAAATCTCAAGTCACATTATTATTAAATTAACAATTTCAAAAGTCCAAATCCATTATAGTACAAGATAAGAAGAGAATAGCAATGATTTAAAATGTAAAAAAAATAACCATCAAAAATACATAAAATGTAAATAAATTTAGAAATTAGCAAACATTTGAGAGAGATTAGCACCGTAAATATGTCACAAACAAAATGATAGAAAATCAAAATTTCGTAGTTCCGTTTTTGAAGTAGCACAAAGAATTGGCAATTGTTTTACTTTTTTCTTGTTCATTTTATTAATGAATTCATGTGGTTTCATCGAACATTTTTCGGATCTTAAAATGATTTAATCAAGTTTACTAAAACATTTAACATTTCTCCTATTAAATAATAATATTTTTTTTATTTTTTTTTTTTATTTCATTTTCTTTTTCACTTAATTTACATTTTAAGAATGAATGTGAATGGAATAGCCAATTAAATAAAATATTTGTCATTAAATTAGTTGTGCGAGTTGATTTTTTTGTTTTTGTTTTTATTTTAATGCATAATTAGAGATTCCAATAAGTTTTACTTAAAATATTCATCATTTAATCTAAACTTTACATTTTGCTTAGGGATTGTTTTCTTTCTACATTGACGCATTTGGTCATTCAATTTCGTGTGCATTTGGATAAAATATGGCGTTCCACGGACTTAAATGAATGAGAATATTTCGAAACAAAAATCGATTTTCATTTAAATTAATTTTTTTTTTTATTTCTTTTACATTTTTAATTCGTTTGAAAATTTCTTTGTGTCGAAATGTGTATTCTTCTACATTTCATTGCAATCTATATTATTTATCTAAATCTATTTCCATTTGATATTGATATTTCAATGATTATTTTGTGTTTACTATATTTCTACATTTTCAGATCAGATTGTTTATCATTTGTCATGACTTTTCCAATTTAAATGTATAACTTATAATTGACGCATATAAAATATCTTATTGAAATGAAAAGGCACTATTTTGATTATCTGATGATGATCAAGCTCATCTTTACATGCATAAATATGTTTAAATTACGTATATTTTTATTTCATTTTGACTTATTTGCAAGTTCATTTTTAATGCGGTTTGGGAACAAACCCTCTTCAACTGAATTAAGAGCACTTTAGTTACCATTTGATTTAGCAATTCACTAATTCACTAATTGAATTATTCAACATTAGAGTAATTCAACGGTTTTGTGAATTATAAATGGAGTAATGCGATCCATTAAACTCATAATTAAATTTGCAACTTGATATCAACTGACCATTAAAGGACTGTTCTCCATTTCAACCAAAACTCGTCCTAACTTTCTAACCAGCAAAAAAAAAAAAAAAACAAAAAACAAAATTAAAAATTAAAAAAATTTTCCTCTTCTATAAGTGTTTGTATAACGAATACCATTGATTATAAATTGAAAATGATTTCCGCATGTCGAATAAAATAATAAAAATATAAATGTTAAATGTACAAAGTCTAATATGCAAGTTTCCAAAGCAAAAAGCCAATTCGTAAATCAGCTAAAATGTATTTAAATCAAATAAATCATCTAAATTGTATTTATTAAAATTAGGATTGCATCTTTTAGAATAATATAAATGCCAACAATTTCCATCGGACATCAAAATACAAAAACAAATCCCAACAACGGAATTATTTTTCAAATGAAATACATTTCATCAGTAAAAAATTTTTGTAAACAAAACAATAGCAACAATTTAAGAGGTGGCCATTAGTTTTGCTGCTTGAATGTGATGGTAACTGGATAAATCAGAAACAGGATGTGTTGTTGATGCTGAACTAGTGATGCCACCATATGAGCTATTGAAATAGCCATTTTGTAAGCAACTATTCATGTAATCATAATTGGAGCCAGCATTTGATTCAGATTTAACATTTCCATATGACAATGGTGTTTGTAAATTATTTGCCGAATGTATATAGTTGCTGTTGGATAAATTGTTGGTAAGATTTGCCGATGATGTTTGTGTATTATGCAATGATGATGTATTGTGTCCAAAATCATATTTCGATGGGATGACAGTTTGTGAAATCAATGAATGATTTGATGATGGTGCATTTGTGTGTGCGGTTGGTGAATTTGTGGTCGTTGTTGAATGCATACTGTATGAATGTTGATGAACAGCCGATGCTGATGATGTTGAAGATGAACTAATTGAATGTGAACGTGATGTTGGTGTACTCGATGGTAAATGGTTTGTCGGTGAATGTTGAAGTATGCCTTTCGAATGATGATGATTTCGTTCCGAATGCAATTGATGCATTGATTCGTTCTGTGTTAAACTCGATTTAATATCTAAATAAAAGACAAAGAAAACAATAAAAATCAACGATTTGTTTATAAAGCCACACACACAAAAGTAAAAAAAAAAAATAAATAAATACAAAAAAGAAAGAATCTGACTTGAAAAGCCAGTCAGGCAACATTTTGATTGCACTAAAAAAGAAAACACAAACAATCAACCAAAATGTTGTTGGTCTTTACCTTCTTTGTCGTCTTTTTTACTTAGACCGAGTTCAACGGCTGAATTGCCACTCCCATTTTTCTTAGGTTTACGTTTACGCGTTTGGATTCCATCCTTTCGCATTGCAAGCGGCCTATTTATACCATGTAACTTAAAGTATAGACCGCATGCATTGCATACGGGTTCACCTTCGTTGTTGCGTCGCCATAATGTTGTTGTTCGTGTACCACAATTCGTACAACATAAACCCAAACGTCTGGTTGCGGTCTAAAATACAACAATAAATAGAGAAAGAGAGAGAGAGAGCGAGAGAAAGAGAAAAAGAAACAGAGGAAAAAAAAGCGTTTAGTATATAATTGAACCAGGAAGAGGCTCAAAAGCGAACCATGGTTTGTGTCATTACTATCATGTAATTCAAATGAACTCAAATAGATGTCGTCACGATTCATGCTCGAATTCAAATAAGAACAGAATTTAATAAGAAACAAAACAAATAATACTTACGCTTACGAGCCGTTTGCTTGGTTTAATCAGTGGACGATTCATGCCATTCATTTTATGATATAAACCGCATGCATTGCATAAATAATGCCCAGTTCCATCGCGTCTCCATAATGGAGTTGAAATTGCACCACAATTTACACATTCACGCCCTTCGCCAAATGTAAAATCCATTGCACTGTCATATGGTGATGTACTTTGGAAGCTGCGTGGATCATACGGTCGCCAAGTGCCCATCATAACATTTTGTGCATAAAATTGTGGAGCCAATGGATTATGTGCGGAAAAATTGTCAGCTTGCCAACCATTTTGGGTCGCGGCTGCATGACCAAATGTTGTTCCATGGCCAGTGTATTGGCTGTGCTGCAATGGACGATTTGTTGGAACATAAACTGGTGAATTTGAACTTGGCGTTTGATGATGATGATGGTAACCCGACACGTTCCCTACACTGGCTGTCATATCGGAGTATGTTGTTGGTGAATGAAACATTTTTTTATACAACAAAACAGTGATTTTTTTTAATAGGGAAAAATGTTGATGATTTTTTTTTCAGTTTTCTTTCGTCGAATTTTTTTTTTGTTCAATTTTTCAAACGAATTTATTTTTAATTTCGAAAAAATTCCTTTCAATTTTCTTAATAATTGGAACTTTTTGAGTTTTTCTTTATTTATTTTTTTTTTTTTTTTGCCTTTTACGGTTTCAAAATTTCACAAAATTAATTCTTTTCGTTTCGTCATAGTCATTTTTTTCAAAACACTTTTTGCTTCTTTTGAAATGATACACTTTCCGGTTTTAATTCATCTGCGGAAGAGAGTAGAATTGAAAAATTGATTAGTTTCATTGAAAAAAAAAAGTTGATTTGTCACTTCTAAAATTAGATGAATTAACTTCACACGGTATTTTGATATTTGTTAATTACTTCAAAGATTTGAGAGATTAGCATTTCAATTTTTTTCTTGTTTCCATCCCAAAATGTATAACAAATACAAATTGCTATTTGTATTGTGAAATTAATTATCAAGTCGAGTTCATTTTTTTTTTTTTCATTCTAGTCAGTGAGTCATAAATCCTGAGTTTATCCGTTTTTCGTCACTATTTTTCATCATTTTTCTTAATTTGTCTCTAAGAAAAATAGAACAATTCATTTTGAAGCAAAACAAACACAAATCGTTTCAAACACAACACAACACACACACACACACACATAAAACACAACAAAATAAATCAAAAATTTGCTTTTATAGCCAAACAACGCACAAATTGGTACTAAGAAGAAGAAAACAAAATGAAATCAGTACAAACAACAGCCGAATTGTGTGGTTGGATCTATTACGATGTAATAATAACACTAAAGTGATGTGTGTCTGTTTCTTGCAGATTCGTTTGTGCGATTCGACGACCAGCCAATGATAAGCGTTATCGAATGCGTTCCGAAAAAAGGATGTTGTAAATGCGAATAAAAAAAGCACGCACACGCTAAAGAATCTTCTGTTTCACTCGAACAAAAAATATCTCTTGGCGAGATAACAATTCAAAAATTGTATTTTCTACGACAAAAAGAAAAAAACGGCAGTGATTACTGATATATGCTTTCTTAAGTAAGTAATAAAGTGATCGTTACTTTAGACGAACAAAAAAAAAACACATTTCATTTACAGAAATAAAAACAGAAGCATAACAATTGAAATTAGTGTTGTTATCAGTTAAAAAAATACAGATAATAATTGTCCAAACTAGCAAGGCTTGTATTATCGTTTGCGGGTGCTAATGATAGTTTATGTACAGAATTAAGAAAAAAAAACTAGTTTTATGCCTTTATCATTATCTAGTTTATTATTCAGAAAACCTTGACGTAATTGAAAATTATCATAGAAATTGTATCGACTAAAACATTAAAACATTTCCGCCCGCTGTTTCGATAAAGCAGATATTACTCAGAGGGTGAATCCAAAGGGAATTTGACAATTCTTATGCCATAAACGATATCGATTGCATTGAACTATGACAAATGTGTTCATATGTTTTAAAAAAAAACAATGTTATCATTTCAAGGACCATATTGTTTTCAGTGGTGCGCGGAAATTATTGTGTGCGGCGATTTAAGTTACTTTTTTTTCTTATACAAAATGAACATGTTGAATTGGGGCCAAATAATCTCACGTGCAATGTTTTTGAGACGCAAAATTAGTCAGTCGCCTGCATGACAACCCTCATCATTTACAATTCCACATGAAAATCAGTGAATTGTTTAGCAAAGTTGGTGAATTATTGCAACTGATGGCAATTATGTTTTATTCGTTGACAAGTAAATGAACAATTTGTGCATTATTGTTAATTTGGTTCATATCAATGAAACAAACAACCGCATGGGATTGTAATTTGTTTCTTTGTGCGTCATGGAATTTCTTGGATTTCAAAAAAAAAAAAAAAAACATTTTTTGTTTTATCTATTTTGTTGTACTTTGTGCTTAGTGTATTTAAAATATGCATTGAAAATGCCCGTATAATTTGGTTTGACCATACACTGTTAAATTTCTTTGCCGTCGTTGAGGTTGGTTGGCTGCATTTTTTCGAAAAAAAACAAATTCAATAGGCTGTTCTGCCAAAGAGAATGAAACACAATTGGAACAAAATACTTTCAAGTGAGCTCATCGCATATGGAAATGGCCACTTTGGCAATTGCGATAAACAAATTGGAGCCAGAGTTAGAATGTAAACGAAAAAATAAAAAAGCTATCAAACAGAAAGAACAATAATTATTAGCGTAAATTAACGGATGGCATATGTGAAGTTCACATTACTTCATTTCAAATTCTATGTGATTATTCCAAACAAATTGTGCTTTGAATGTAAAGATTACCTCATTTACGCAACGTTGATTTCATTTCTTTTTTATCGAACCCAATGCGCAAATTAACATTGTAACACCAATGACAATAAACAGCACAACGATCATAATAATACCTTTTGATTTGATTAAAATGACATACAATGGCATTTCTTATTGTCATTCACACCATTCGATAATGTTTTATGCAGCTGTGCGCTATGACATATGAAAAGAGAAGAGAAAAAATACGCCAATGTTTTTAAATGCGCACCAGTTTAATCAGTGCGGGACTTTTTCGCGTTCTTGTTTTTGTTTCTTTGGAATATTCGTCTGAAAAAGTATTTACACAAAACATATGGAGAGAGAGAATGAGTGAGAATGAGAGAGAACGAGAGAGAAAGAGAGAGAACGAGGGAGAAAGAAAGAGAACGAGCGAGGTAGAAAGAGAAGTAGAGAGAATGAGAGAGGAACAAAGAGAGCGAGAAAGAAAGTGAGGAAAGGGAGAAAAAAATTGCTTAATTGTTCGAGTTCATGTGTGTTTTCCCATTTTGTCGATTTTAACTCGAAAAATAGACATGATGTATGTAATCAGTTCTAATTTTACCCGACAATTCAGAAATCTCTCTTTAATTTCACTTAATTTCTTCGTTTTTTGTACTCTCACTCCGCATGCAATCAGTGAATGTTGCCGATAGCGTTTCGCTTCAAAACAAAACAAAATGAAAAAAAAAAAAAAAAAAAGAAACGAAATTCCGATTTTGTATTCGGACACAATATCATATTGTGATGTATTTACATTGACCGACGGCATCACATGCAAGTTCTCTATAAATTTTCATTACCAATTCCGATGAAATCGTAAATTCGCAGTTGAAATTTTGAAAATATGTTTGCAAATTCGCAGTTGAAACATTAAAATCGAAAATAAAAGAAAAAAAAAAAAAAATTGAAAAATTTTGATTAGCAAGTCCAAGTTTCATAGCGATCATCTTTATGATTATCGTCCAAGGATTACTTAGCTGTTGCCCCTTATCAAATTGCCTCATTATTATTTTTATTTTTTTTTTTTAAATTCGTGCGAAAATATGGTGATATATGAGTCAAATGCGTATATTTTATACAAATTAGAAACTCAGTGGCCCAGTTTATCGACATCAATCACAGCACGGTGATTGATGATGAAAAACGCATGTTGTATTTTTGTATAAAAAAAAAAACTATTTTACATAAAACAACAATGAAACACATATTGTATCACTGAATTAATGAACAAGTCGAAGAAAAATCACTTTGCCATGAAATTAAAAATAAACAAAAAATCGCGTGCGGTAAGCGTACCTGCTTCATATTCAATGTATAAAATGGTATGCGTATGTGCTCTAGAGTCTATTTCCTTGACGGCTGTGGCTACGTTTGTATGCTTATTTTGATGATTGGGTTAATTTTTCATTTTAATTCAATTGACGCTCGTTCACTAACTTCACAAGCCAAACTGCCGACTTATGGCTTAGAATAACTCTTCTTTTTCTTTTTCTTTTTCTCCCTCTCTTTTTCACACTTCTTCTACCTCTACCTCTTTCATTGAGCGGGTTTCTCTCTCTCTCTCTCCCTCTCTCTATCTATCTCTGTTTTTAGTTTTAATCACTTATCGTCGTGTTTGTTTTTTGTCGTCTTTCAGTTGGTCCGATGAGTGAGTTTTGTGGTTTTTTTTTCTCTGCTTGACACGGCTTCTTTCCGTCTCCTTCTCTTTTAACCACTTAAAACAATAATATGAATTTAAAATGATTTATTGGTCATTAATTACGACGAGTGAAAATGGCTTAGCACAGGTTCTAAATTGATGATTGAGTAAACGATAAAAGAAGCCGCTAGTTTATACCATTTGAACGATGATGAATTCATCGTCTTGAGCATCTTAGTGGGCAAGAGCTACGCTAACAAGCGCAATGAAACCACTATTTGCATAAGAAAATATTATAAAAAAAAAAATCATTCCTTGGATGATGCGAACTCAAACGATATTGCGATATTGCGATAATTCAATTAATCGATGATTTATATCTAGCTGCTGTAGAAATCGGTTTTTAAATATGCATCAAAATTCATATTTGATTGTTCGAAATGATTTTGTTTTGACTAGATAATATTTCGCTTGATTGATAAATTAACGGACAATAATCTAATCTTAAAAATGTTTGCAAATTCTCGAAAATCATCAAGCGAAAAAAAAACGGAGATGAAAAAACGAGCATTAATTCAATATTTCAAGAATCTATATTTTGATCGTTGCTAATCCCAAAAATACAGTCAAAACAATGATGACTGTCCAGCCAAATGAAATAACATTTATAAATTGAGTTGAATAATAAATTAAGTAACACGACATGCCTCAACACACACTATGCTCTCTAGCGAACGCACGTTATATATTGTTGAAAAGAAAGCAGAAACTAGAAAGAGCGAAAAACAAACACAATAAGATACAACAGCGTGAGCAAGAATGAGCGAAATAAATTTTTGTATGAAAAGAATAAAATTATTAAAAATACATTAACAAATGCTTTTTACTTAATGCGAATTTTGTGTTTCGCAGCGCAGGCGCATTTCATTTTATGCATGTGTTTAAATAATGTGGTTGTCGATGTGTCTGGGTCCCCCCCGAGTCTGTGTATTATTTGCAAGATTCAACGAATATAAAGTGAACAACAGTAACGGCTACAGCCAATATTCATGCAAAGAATTCAACCGATGAAGAGAGCGAAAAAAAAAAACAATAATAACTAGAGAAGAAGACAGAACAAAAGTCCGAATAAAATACGGTCAAAGTGATGCGTTATATGGGTTTTCGACGTAACACAATAAATTTGTTTTGTATCTTCTGTTCGGTTCGTCGGCAACATGAACAAATGGACTGTCTTTCTTCTCTCTTCCATTGCTTATGTTGTTTGTGTTTCAGTGAAAATGTGGAATTTTGGCGAACGTGTTTGCACGCGGGCACCGTTTCGCAAATTGAAAATATTCTTTCTCCCCAGTTCAGCATTTGGCAGTTGTGAAGGCGCATACACAAATCGAATTCCGATTGATGATGATCAATCCCAAATAAATATAAATTTCAATAAATTATTTTGGTATGCCATCGAAATCGCTGATGGTTTTCATTTCGAGACTTCTTGATGCCTCTTTTTATTTAAAGTTTTTTTCCCCTTTTTGCTCATTTGTTGAGGTTTTTTTTTTCTCTCTCTCTCTTTCAATTCTGCAATTTTGTTGTATTTTCATGCAAAACTGTTGTGATGCCATTTCGTCTTCTTTTCATATTGAAATCAATTTTACAACAGTAGTTTTTTTCCCCCTTCAACACATTCGACGACAATTTTAAAATCGCGTTACGCGGTCAATAAACGTGATTTTTATGTAAATTCCATTTCGTTGAACCACATCAAGATTTTTATCATCAAAACTAAATATATTCGATATTGAACCGTTCGGGCAAATGAAATGAAAAAAAAAATGTGCGTAAATTGTTATCTTAAAGATTTATGTTGAAAACACTGATTGATTTTCAACTTAAAAACATTATTTCGATCTAGAAATATTTCGCAAAATTTGCATGTAAATATCATAACATTTTGGATTCTTGTATTTGTTAATTCTTGTGCGTATTTTTGTTTGCTTCCGTATAAAGAAGTTCGATATAAAAGATCAACCGAAAAGATGCAAATTTTGACAGAAAAATAATGATTTTGAATTTGCATGAGTGAGTCAGATTGATAGCGAACTACCAACAGAGAAAGAGAGAAAGAGAGAGAGAGAGAGAGAGAGAGAGAGAGAGAGAAGAGAGCGAGAGAGAGAGAGAGAAAGAAAGGAAAAAAACTCTGCGAAATTCATTACGTAATTTTGGCTGGTGGCAACATTCTCATAGCAAAAATTCATATTAAGTATGTTTTTCATTGTGACGATCAGTTGAAAGAACAGAGAAAAAAAAAACAACGCTGTCGGCAGATGAAAGAAGATCGATTAACCAAATGGAAAAGAATCGATTTAAATGGAAGCAAAAGAACAGAAAGATTGCTTTCGAATGGGGATTTTTGTGTGGCTAAGCAAACAAGGCTTTGAAAAGAGAGAGAAAGAGAAAGAAAACGAAAAATAAAGTGAAAAATATGCAAATTTTTACGACTGAAAATACTTTGGTGCATTCAATTACGATTCGATCGCCATAAGACACATCGTATAAACCAGAGATTCAAAAAAAAAACTCCGATTCACTTCCTTTTTTCATCTTTTCTCGTCGTCGTCGTCGTCGTCGTTGTCGTTCTTCACTTTATGACGCATTCATTTGACCGCATTGATTTTTACGCGATCGTAAAGTGTTTCGAATTTCATTTATATAATGCATTTTTCAGGTATATCAAATGAAAATTAAGTAATAAATTTCACATCCTTTACTGAATTGAAACGCCACACCAAATCAATTGGTGACCCAAACTATTGCGCAGTGCCCAAAGCGCATTAAACAAATTTTTAAATGAATAGGCGACACTGTCGCCACATCGGAACTGACTTTGATCCTTCTTTTTCATTTAATGACAAATCGCTTTTAACCTCGACAACGAAATGGTCCATTGAAATAGAGAATCAATTGGAAATGACAACATAACGACATTCCAACACATATTGAAAATGATCAAAGCACATTGGTTTCAATGTTTTGATCGAAACAGTCGTTCACAATATCGAGTTGTCTATTTGAAATTGCCGAAATGTGTACGATGAAATCGATCAATTGGAGCCAAACACCTAAAACACACATGTGTTGCTGCTGCCGCTGTTGATGTTGCTGCTGCTGTTCTTCTTGTTGCTGGCGTTTCGAGTTTTTTTCTGTTTTTTTTTTTTTCGTTTCTTTCGTCTTCTTCATTTTATTTTTCTTATGGAAATCGTTTTTAACTCCTCTGCATTTTTGTGGATGAACAACAATGAGATAAATGTACATTTGATTTGAATTAATGGATTGCTTTGGCCGAAGAATTATCGAATTTCGAAACAAAATATCAAGTGGAGAGACACAGGAATGTTGTCTAATTTCAATATCCTTATACCGTTACAAGGTGCGAGCAAAGAATTGCGCACGAGTTCACAATTTGCACCTCTCGGAACATACATTTTTCTTGTTTGCGTTAAAAAAAAAAGAAACGAACTTCGACATGAACTACAGCGATTGTAATTTTTGGTTTTTCATCGTTCAAATGTTAGTTCAAGCAATGCATTTATTTCGATGCTTTATTTAAGCGATTTTCATCCAAGTAAATGCATTCATTCTATTCAATTGACGAAGGAAAAAAAGGAGATGCAAACCGTAAATTGAAATAAAAACACCCGCACAATCGAACGAAATAATTTTATTGGATATCAAATTAGCTAGTGTATATCGATATATTCGAAGATGAAAGGAAAACGCAATGCAATACGAACAGGGCTCAATAAAATGAGGCGCGTTCAAATGATCGCAATATAAATGGATAGAGCATCGAAAAATGCAGCGGCACATTGAACAAAGATGTTTTCAATGTTATTTTTAATCTTTGATTCTTTTTTGGTTTGCGCCGTTGTTGTTGGGTTACTTCGCCCGCTTTCATTTTGTTAGAATCTCAATACGAATGTAATGTGGCCGTTACAATAAAGAATCTCCATAACGTTTCGGCTAATGCAACAGCACGATGCCGAAACATGTGGAAAAATCATTCGAGAATGCATTTACGTTGAGTAGGAGAAAAGAATAAGAAAAAAAAAGACGACGAAAACATCCGAAAGGAATGCATAATAATGAAAGTGTTTTGGCGCCGGCCCCATCAATGCATAACCACGTAAACCAGATGCATACGCATTCATGATCATTGTAATGATGAGTGTAACGACAGAAATGATCGACGCGGTTCCTTTCTTTTCTTGCCGCCACACATGATTTGGACAATGGACTGTGTGGCATCACATCTTCCGTCATCATTTGCATAGATCCATTGTTATTACATGAAAATTGAATGGGATTGGCTCTGAACTTACATAACTTTTATTTGGATTTTATTCTCAAATTTCCCACAGACCTACCTCTCAAACATTGCTCTTTTAAGTTTCTTTCACCTCAGACACACTCACTTTGCGATGGATTTTTTTTTTGTTCCTTTGTGATATTACTTTGACATAGTTTATTTGAAATTATTGTTTTCTCTTTGTTTTTTCCTCATTTTTTTCTTTGTTTTTTCTTCAATATTTTTGAAAACATTTTCTTCTTTTTTCTTGTATTTTTGAATTTCTTTTCTATCTTTTTTCTTTTTATTTTATCATTTCGCTGTACCATTTTTATTTTTTGCTCATTTTACGACTTTTTGCTAGTTTTCATAAACTTTCTAAAGGTGAACTCATACGATGAACTTGTGAACTGAATGTCGCCAATTTAACATCCGTTGAATAATTTAAGACACACTTGCATCATCATTTAGAGATGAAAAAAATCGATTGGCACCAATGATCATATCAGTGAAACGACGAGAAATTCAATAGATGATCTTTGTTTTGCACAGCAGGTAACAATAAGGAAATTGGATTTTGTCTTGAAATTCTGTGACATTATTGGCTACACAATGCTTTCGGTAGGTAAAAATTGCTTCACAATTCCTTTTTTGATTTGCCTTCGTGTGTTTGGCAAAACTGATGACTCCTCTTGCCAACAGCATTTCATTCATTCGATCGATACGAGTGTTTTTTTTTTCTCTTTGCTTTTTGTCTAAATTCTTTTTATCATCAATTTTAATCTTTCGATGTGCAAACATATATACAGATTTCACCTTTCATGCCAAAGGTGCTATCGATCCAATAACAGTATTAAATTGATATTTTACGTGGCCAGATAAAAAGTGTCCAATTTGGGTGATAAACCATTTAGGAGTTTTTTTTTTCTTTTTATTTTTTGTAAAAAAGAGAAGCATTTGACTAGATGCGTTTGAAAAATGATTTGTCGTAAAATGATTCAATGATTAATCGAAATTGATCGCTTTTATGATGTTTGTTTGAAAATGGAAATTTTGAATTGGCTGCAACGTGCGTTTATCGCTGGTGTTTGGTTTTTTGTTTTTTATTTGCGTAAGTGTGGTGGCAATAAACGGCAGACTTTTTATAACTTAGATTAGAGCGATGTAATTGCCAATTTGATTAATGATCGGCGTTGATCATAACATAAACCCAATCAAATCGCCACATTTTAAATGGGATGAAAATTATAAAAAAAAAAAAAAATACAAAATCTATTAGCGATTGTGAGTTTTTTTTTCACGCATACAGAAAACAAGCTTAAATGTATCTTTAAGCTGAAATGGGTTGATGGCATCAATCGTTGATTGTCTCAAATCAAGCGAATCAAAAATAGTCTGACACCAAACGCTATCTGAAACCACTAGCGTTGCTTTGATTAATGATTTTTCAACCGCATACCGAATATCGAAAGTAGACATCGATTGAATTTTTCTTTGTTTTCTTCAAACATTCCAAAACCAACCAACTAAAAAAAATGTCCTTTTTTAAATCGTAAAATTCAAGACAAATTAGCAGCCAAATAAAAAAAAGATCAATTAAGAGGTAAATGAATGTGTATTTTTGTGTCTTTTTTTTTCTGTGGCAGTAGGTGATCCTTGTCTGGAAATGGTGCAAACAAGGCGTCATTGCGTAAAACAATAAATTGTCTAATAAACCCAAGACATTCTTTCCTTCTCTATCTCTCGGGTCTATTTGTGTCCCTCTTATTCTGGGAGCATTTTCTTTCTGCCTCTGTATTCTGTAAGCATTCTATCTCATTCATTTTTTTTTTGTTGTCATTTTCGAACACACGCAAAATTTAGAAAAAAACAATAACTTGTCTATGAAAAAGGGATGGTTAAAAAGGTTCGATTTGTTTCAAAATTTATGTGTTCTTTGTTTTGCTTTTTTTGTTAGTTGTAAAAGGCATTTTTTTGCGTTGACCAGACACGAGACGGTAGTTGCATCGATAGGTATTGTTTACGAACAATAGCTTGCCTTAATAGGCGACACTTATACAATAAAACTGTCAATTGTTTCTAACAAGCTTACAATGTTTTCAAATCGGAACTAACAAGAACATGCTTTATTTTTGTGAATGAAAAATTTCGATCATACACACACTCTGCGGTGCAATATTATGCATTTTTCCATCAATAATCATGGTGACCAAAATAAAGAAACTATTTCTCTCCTTTGGAATTTGAGTTTATAGACATTCATTTGAAAACAAACCAAAAAAAAAAAGAAAAAGAAAAAAAAAAATCACCAACCAAATGGACGTTGGCGACAACATCAATTCTCTCTTTCTTACTATTTCATGTCTCCATCTCTCTTTCCCTCATCTCTCTCTCACCTCTCTGTCGCTGAGAGCACTCGCTCTTTTGGTGTAAACAAATAAAGTAATTCAAGTCCAAAACTTAAATATACATATCGAAAGAGGAAATCGTTGATTGTAAAACAAAGTTTAGTAGAATTTTATTGCGATTTAAATGGTTTTCCATAAAATACGAAGAATATAATGAAAAATACAATGTTGCCGAATGAGATTCATGACTTTCAGTTAGAATTTAGTGTCGCGTTAAACAAAATGTAGGCATTAATTGTGTGATGCGAGTGTGAGTAGATTACGAATTAAAATAGTTGCTTAATGAGATGCAAAAATGTATATAATTTTTTTTTTTTTTTTTAATTAGTTGATACCATAATGAAACGAATTAAATTTTTGCATGATTGTTAAACTTTCACAATTTCCTTTGATATGTGATAAGATTTGCGCGTACGATCTAACATTGATTTCAAAATAATTTTGATTTTATGATCCGACGGGTGTCAGATTAAAACAAAATATTGATAGAAGAAAGAAAAAAATCGAATAAACACCTATCAACCGATTTTATTGGGGAAAAAAGCAAACACCAACAAAACTAAAGTGAATTAAATTCAAGTTGTGAAAGTAATTTAAAAAGCCTATTTCTATCTTACCATATTTAACTAAATCACGAACAGCTACTTTCAATTATACGACTTTTTGATATACGATTACAATGATTGTAATACAATCGTTGTTTATTAAAATGCTTTTGTTTCACTGAACTTTTGTTGTGAACAAATTGTTTTTCGTTTTTTTTTATTTTTTTTTTTTTAAATCTAATAACACACAATGATTCAATTCTAAATGGCAACTTATAAATGTTTTTAAAAGTCGATGTTTGCCGAAAACTTTATTTGTTTGTTGAAAGGATGATTGTCGATAAGTCTCGTAAAAAAACGATGTTTTTTTTTTTTGAAAATTTGATTTAAAGAGGGTTTTTCTATCAAAAACAAGAATTTTGTTATTTCACACACGAAACTCGTATTTTATAGCTGCATCAAACAAGGATTTATTGTGCCGGTTTGTGTGGATTTTTTTTTCTATCGTCGTTTTTTTTTTTTAGTTTTCTACAGTTGAGATTTTCTCTTTATTTTGCTGCGTTTTTCATCTATGTGATTGCGCGCACTGGTTTCTTCTTTCTACTTTAACCGCAGTGTTCCGTATGCTATTTTATCAAGTTATGCTGTTATTTCTTTTCAAGTTTTGTTAATATTTCAAAAGTGTCAAGTGTTTTTTGTTTGTTTGTTAGAATTAAACTATTCTCTTTCACAGTAGTACACTCGTGTAAATTTTTGCACAACATCGAAAAATGTCTCAAATTCTGATATCAAAAATGATGATGAAATTTTGAAAAGAATCTAAATGACTGAATAAAAAAAACTTTGATGAAAGAAAAAAAAAACAACAACAACCAAGATATTTCCAATCAGTGCGCTTAATATGTAAACAAATGAACGGGCATCGGCAAAAAAACACAACCACATCACAGCGTTAATTCGAATAAACTGTCTCCAGAGAGTACAATATCGAGCGAATGACTTTGGTCTGGAGCAAGCATTCAGGTTTTGCCTACACACATCGATAAAAAAAAAAAACAACAACACACCAAAGACACACGAAACAGAAGAAATATAGAAGAGCGAAAACAAAGCAGAGAAAGAAATACTTAATATCGTTTTGCTATTTGTTGTTGGGCTGATAGAAGCGTTCGCTTCGTATACGTAACTCATCGCATCGCATCACAATGTAAAAAATATATAAAAGTAAGAAAAGAGTGGAACACAGTGTTTGTGTGCGTGTGGCACAAAGTCAAATGAATCAGCCCATATGTAAGTGACTTTTCACACGGCACCTACACTTATACACGCGCCGTACTCTCTCGTTCTTCTCAAGCAATATTCTTAGAAGAAATTTTGTTTTTCTTTTTTTGCTTGTAATTTCATGCAGTAAACACAGTTTCTTTTTTATTTTTAATCCTATTTCAATTACTTGAGTATATCAATTTAAGGAGGAAATAAGAACTAAATTTTTTACCAAATAAAAACAGTAGATTTGTCAACATTAGTGTATTCTTTTAATTTTTTTTTTTTCATTCTTTCTTTGGAATGAAAATCGAGAATAATAACATCATGCAATGGAAATTGCAATGAGAAAAAAATGAAGCCAAAAATGCAATAAATTTGCCTTTTTTACTATCCAATTGTGCACGGTATTAATTTGACTTCGATAAATTCCATTTTAATCGATTTGTCGGATTGCGTGCGAGTGTATGAGTTTTGGCCGGTTTGGTAAGAATGAAAAATAAGCGCTTTGCGTGAATAATGTTAATAATGAAATGATATCGAAGCAAATTCTACACGATAAAACAAAGATATATATATATATATATATGTGTGTGTGTATGTATGAGAATAGGCGGATACAAATTCGTACGTGCAACGATCACGGTATTATAACACCAACATATAGATTGCGCTCGAATGTGACACGCCTCTTGTCGACCAATCAAAACGCATTCTCACCACACACACTTTTCGTTCCATTCTAAAATTGAATTGGAAAATTAATCCAAACGTACGGGCATTTTATTTATTTCGGTAAATTTTTCCACAAACTTTTACGTTGCTCGCACACGCTTGATGAATGTAGCCCATTCATTTTTGACAAATATATTTCTGCCTAATTTTGTATGAAACACTAAACAAAATTAATCATTTTTCGTTGGATATTTATTATGGTCACTGTTTTTCATATTAAACAAATGAAAAGAGAAATAAAAAATGAAAAAAAAAAAAAAAAAACTTTGAGAGAAACAGACATCGCTTTCGTTACACTTCGCTTCGTGAGAATGGCTAGCCAAAGACATGAATTCGAATGGATTGCTTCAAATGTGAAACGGATTGCATTTATTTCGACTGTTTTGTATTTCTTAAAATATTCAAATCTTTGTCTTTGTTTCAAAGAGAAAGAATAAAAAATGAGGCTAATTCTTAACATTTTTTTCCAATGTCAAATTTCTTGAATCATAATCAATGTGATGAATTAAGCTCATTTGAAAGAAACTCCCTTGTTAGTTATTTTCGCAATTCATCTTAATTAATTGAATTAAACAATTTTCCAAATTAATTTCACCATGGAATATAAACATAAAATAGTATATTTCAATGCAATGCAACGCTATACAATGCAATGGAAAAAAGTTTGAGTTTTGACAAAAGCAGTTTCAATGTGACCAAAGAAAGTTTAATGTAATGAAGAAATTTTTTACTCTGATAAATGACGTTTTTTTATAGATGGAATTTGCAATGTGCTAAGAAATAACCCACAAAATGTGTACTTAAAGACCTTTCAATTAATTGATCGAATTGACATTTTCATTCATGGCAATTGCATGAGTCAACTTCATAAAATGTCATTCGATTTCGTTGTTATCGACCAATATCAAAAGCAGACAATGAAACTAATCGACAAACAATTCGGGATGGAATGCGGAAAAAGGAATTGGAATCATTGATAAAATTTTCACATAGTAAAAAAAAGGAACAATTTAGAAGAGACCATGCCGATAGGCGCCAATGGAAATTACGTAATGTATTAGAACGAAAATGAGGAGATATGTGTCTCCAAGTATACAATAAATCTTGAAATGAGCCCGTTGTCCATTGGTCAAACGACACAATTTACTCAAAGAGAACAAAAAGACAAAAAAAAAAAAATGCTCGATTGTGAACGAAACTAAACAGAATGAAAAAAAAAAAAAAAAAAAACTAGTCAGAAACGAAGCGTGTTAATCGATGCCATTCAATTTTCCTTTTGGTCTTCTTTATTTGTATGTTAGCTCCTTTGACCCTACCTACAATCATTTAGATCGATAAGCGAAACACAATTAATTGCATAGGTGGCATCGTTTGTTGTTTTACCGGCCCCAAAGAAAACGTCGACTTCTCAATGAACTTCATCAATATTATGTGAATTAAAATTGAATGCGTAAGAATGAAAAGCCCGAATGCAGCACCGAAAATCACTTAACCAAAATGAAAATAGACTTAGACGACTAGAGAACAAAAATTCCTCGAAAACTCATAAATTTTTTCGGAATCACTACAAGACGATTCATTTTTCAATCGATTGATCGATCCTCTTTACGTTCATTCGTTCGGTCTTTTTTAAATATTTGTCACCATTGTTGTCATCGGTGTATTTAGTCTCTTAATCAAGATATTTGAAATTTGAGGAATGATGGTGTGAACGACAGACAATGAATAGATGGAAAAACATACCCTTTTGATGAGTCATTCGCCATAGAATGCAATTTTATCTTGGCTTTTACGAGCAAAAAAAAAAAAAAAACAACAACAACAAGAAAAGAAAAGGTATCAACAGATTACGTTTCGTAATGCACTCAATGCTATTTAAGTGATCCAGAAATTCTGAATTTCAATCTATTCACTACTGATGGTATCGCACCTTTTATCCAACAACCATAAAATATCTTACAAACTTCTTTAACTTGAACATTCAAGAGGTTGACACGCAAAATGCATTCTCTTCGATTTTCCTCTAAGTTCTTTTTTTTTCTCTCTTTTTTACTTTCTCGACCCCGTCAAAGACGTAATTCACCATCCACACAGATGGTTTTTTTTTTCATCATGAAAATGTGAAAAATGTAAACATGTGCAATGTGCATATTGTACCAACGAGTGCATTTTCTCTATTGATGTTTCTGGATCTAGTATAGAAACGAGTGCATTTAAGATATGGCATATAATTTGAAAGCAAGTGCGTGTATGCTGCAGCGTTTAGTTTGTTGGCGCCACTTGAAGTAAAACACCTTTCTTTTTAACCTCACTATCTTTGCTTCGCAGTCGCGTTTGTAAATCATGTGCAATCGTTTTCTTTTTTTTTTTTGGTTTTTTTTAAATTCAACAACAATTCCTTGGCATTAAATTGCACGATACATGGATGATGGCATCACCGTGATGCATTGAAGGGAATTTAATTGTGTGATAGAGGAATGAAAGAAGAAAGAGGAAATTTCATTTGAGAAAGAAGGAATTTAGTTGAAAAAGAATGAATTTAGTCGAGAATGAGAGAATTTCAAGAGAAAAAAAAAAGAGTTTAACCGAGAAGGAGAGCATTCACTTGAAATAAAAAAGATGGTCTTGAACATCGTGATTGAGGGAATTTACAAGAGAAAAAAAGGCTTTCTGGTGGAGTTTATGAAACGGTACAAGATTGATTGTGGCATAAGAAAATTGCGAATTTTCAACGCAAAGAAATGCTCTGATTGGCGAATTCTTTTGGTCGCTATCTGCTTTAATTTACTTTTTGCACTCGAATGAGAGAAATAAAAAAAGAACTAAACAAAACAAAAATGTCTATCAGCGCACGCAAATCCGATTTTGTACCGTGTATATCCAAGTTTTCACCAAGAATTTTGTTGTTTGCAAACGCCGGTCAACCATTATCTTCGACGAAGGAGCAATCTCTTACGGCATTGTTCATTGTATTAGCATATATAAGTATTTCTGTGTGTACTTCAAGCGAATATTCTTTTCATTTATATTTCTTTCTCTTTTCTTCTTATTAATTGTTCAAACTAAGAGATTTACTTCAAAACATTGAAAATACATACAATCGTGTGGCAAATTGCAAAACACATCGATACCGTGCAGAACGAGATGTAACGATACGCGTCCGAATGAAAAATACAAACAAATTGAAAAAGCAAAGAACTTAAGCCCCATGGCGTACTGTCGCGACAAGCTTTCAGACTTTGACATAGAACTGCTTTTAATAGAATGTTTCTGGATATTCTGTCTCATTCGTGCCGGCAAGCACAATGCACAGTGCTTCGCATCGATTTCAACCACAACGATGATTCCCATTTCGGCTCTCTTTTTTTGTGTACATTAATTCAATTCGTTTTATTATTAGTTGGTTGGCTGTTGTGGTTTTCATTTCAGTTCAGTTTTTTTTTCTTCGATTATTTTTCTTTCAATTTTTTTTTTTTTTTTTTTTTCGTTTTTTTGCTTCAGTTTTAATGACATCAAGATATAAGTGTGTTTAATCGTTACTCTATTATGAGTGCGTATCTTGAGACTGATGTTCTCGTTTGCCCGCCAAATACTACATGGCGTTTCGTCTGTTGTATCTTTGTCTCTCTATCCAATTCGAACGATATCGTGCGACCATACGACCGATTATTGATTTATTAACTCAAGCACTTGAGATGTGAATAAATGAATGCGTGTAAATATATAAATGGCGTTCGGGAATAAGAAACGAAAAATAAAGGAAAACAAAAACATACTGCGCTAGTGTGCACTGCGCACGATTCAATACGATTGGTTGAAAATTCGAGACGGCAACCACTTAAAAATTCTTTTGATATGACTGATTCAATGATATCCCGAATAGACTTTCAATTCCATCACATTGAATCGCTTTTTAACATTTTCGAATTGATAATGTCTCGCTCAGTATCTCGCTCTCACCTCTCTCTCTCTCTCTCTCTCTCTCTCTCTCTCTCTCTCTCTTCCCTTTTTGTGTGCTTTTGCATCTTTTACAAATTGCTCCAAATTTGAAATTTATTATTATTACTCAAAGTGGATTTACTGCAGCTCACTCATTATGAGTCATTACAACTTTACTTGATTCGGCATGTTTTATTGACTATTTTTAGTCTCCTTGAGCCGTGCTTGAACAGAAGTAATGAAAAAAAAAATAGTTCCGGATTGAACGCAGAACAATTGATTTTTCTGCAGTTTCCGTTTGTTTGAAACAGTATTTAGTTTGCATTTTCATATTAAATTAGATTGAATTAATTACGAAGTGTAATATCAAACTGAATAACGTATTATCAGTTTCATTGTTTCAAGCAGTTTTTTTTAACACTTCTTTCAATGTTTTTTTCCCCTTTGGATGTTTTTGCTGCAATTTTAAATATTTTAGATTTTTTTTAAATTTTTTTCATTGTGAACTTTTTTTTCATTGTAACTTTCCTAAACCATTACGAATATTTCGCACTCATATGGGTATGAATTAATATAAAAATAATCTTAATGTCAAATGCGTGACTTTAAATGTTTCGTCTCATAAACGTTTTAAATCATTTATGCTTTTCTCGCCACTAATTGAAAAAAAAAAAAAAATTATTGAAATCCTTTTTACATTAACAGAATGATTCGTTTCCCTTTTTGTTCACACACTTGTTTTCAGCGTGTTCCGTTCATAGTGAACTGAAATTCTCATAGCAATCCATTGCCACGCACAAAATGCACATGCTCTGCTATCATTTGTCATTATTATTTGTACCAAATTTAAGTTTCTTCTTCGTTACATTTTCGTTTCATTTTTTGTTTTTTTTTTTTTTTTTGTCAACGTAAACACGCATATGTTTGAACATTTCTATCCAAAAAAATAATCACGAACCACTTTAGATTATATGAAAAGTATGTTTGCGGTTTAAGAGAAAAGGAAAAATTTAAAAAGAAAAACGAAAAGGGGGAAGACAGAAAAAAGCAGAAGAAAAAAAAAAATGAAAACATTTGGAAATTGCATCGAATGACGTTGTTCAACAATTTGTTCAATCAGTCGATTACACTTTGTCGGGAAAAGAAAAATAAAGAAGAAAAGATTCTTAACCGTTTCAAATAATTGCCACTAGTTTCTTGTTAAGCGTTCTCGGAAATGTTATGCATTATATTGACGGTAAAAACTCAGATTTCATAATGTTTTTTTTTTCTTTTGTTTTTTCTTCTTTTTTTCGTATGAAATCAGTGTAATGAAACATGTTATCCATTCGATGTCATCCAATAAACGGAATAAAATCTCAAAATTAAAACTCATTAATCAAAAGTCATTCGATCTAACTGTTTACTTTGATTAATCGACTCACATATAATTTATGATACTTTTCGATGCAATAAAATGACGTCGATAAAGAATTTTGTTTAATTACAGCATAGTTTTACGGTAATAAAATTACTATATATGACGTCAAATGTCACATTGGCCGTATTTATTAAGACATTATATTTCAGATTGAATTCTTCAATTAAATATTGAGCAAAATGGGACATTTATTACATTTAATTCACAATGAGAATGCTAACTTGACAATTTCTACAGTCAATTGACAAAAAAAAAAAAAATTTATTGACGATCAAAAATTTCAAAATATAATTTAATAATTTTATTGTTCGATTCTGTTCAAAATATTGAAACATTTTGTTGATAATTAATAAAACTTTATTTTATGCTAAATTTGGCTTTAAATTAACATTAAAAATTTTAATAGAAAAATAGCTTTAAAAAATATTTTCAAAGAAATTATTATTTGAAGAAAAAAAAGTTTGTCAAATTTTGGATATTCGATAGTTTCTCAATATTTTAAAAAAATTATTGAGAAATGTTAACAAATTTAATGTTATTCGTCAATTTCAATTTTACTTCAACGAATATTTAAGTGTATTTGGTATGATAAATTGAATACCATCATTTCCTTTTCCAAAATGTATAAAACGTTAAATGCATCGTTGAAAATGAAAACCAGTTCCCGTGGAATCTTAAATTTTTCATATCAATAATCAATCGTTGTAATCAATTATTTTATGTTATTTGTATTAATTATTCAAAGAGTGTTTGTTCACTTGTGGAATTTATCAATAAATTTTCTCATTTTTATGAGAAATTAACTTTTAACGACATTCAATCTAATAATAAGATTCCTTATTTATTGAAAAATTCTTACATTTTCTTATTTATTATAGTTTAAAATCGATTACGATACACATAAGAAATTATTCAAGTGGATTACAGTGATGTGTTTACATCAAGAATGTTTAAAAGAAAAGAAAATTTATTCAATAATTATTCAAATGTGTTTAGATTGCAAATGCATTAAAGTAAGTTTTTGGTTGTAAAAATAGCAAAGAAGAAAAGAAAAAAAAAAACAAAAATCTTAACTAAAATTAAGTATTTACGATGTATTTTATAGACTATAATGCGTTGAATTGTGGTTTATTGTTCGATTTGGTCTGGTGTTCCAGTGCAAGTGATGACACTCGTCAGCTTTGTATTTGAACCATGTCCGTCTATTGATGCAACACTAGTTTTTATTTTTTTTTTTTTTTTTATTGAAAATGAATGTTAATTTCCATGCAAAAAAACCAATTCAAATTCAATAATACCTGGTGTTAATGTGACGACTCAAATTGCTAACGTGAGGTAAATGCGTCGGATGTGTTGGTGCGACGCTAATATAATGTTCGTTTGATCCTTGTCCACTGGCATTAATGTGCACTTCTTGCGAATGTTGGGACGGTGATTGGTTATGAGCGTGTGCTAGCATTTGATTTTGAGCTGATTGATGGGCTTGCAATATGGGAATTTTCATATCAGGCTGCAGATGAATTTGTGATGGAAATAGCGGCGGAAGCATTTTTTCTGAAGAAAATTTGTCATTTAAAAAAAAAATGAAATCCATTTATCGTTATTTATTTCTTCAAGTAAGGCAATTTTATTTCAATGAAAAGACGAAGAAAAATAAGCACAATTTGAAGCCATACCAGAGATTGGTGATGTTTTTGGTTTTGATTGCATTGTATACTTTGGTTTGCGTTTTCTTGTTTGAATGCCATCCTTTTTCATGCTTTGCGGCCGATTTACATTATGAAGTTTGAAATATAATCCACAAGCATTGCATACAGGCTCGCCATGATTGTTTCGTCGCCAAAGAGTTGTGGTGCTTGTTTTACAGTTGGCACAAATCACACCTGACCTTCTATTTGCTTGTGTCTGTCGAGATGAATAAAAAAGAAAACATGTTCGTTCATTCAAATGTTCTTTCAAACGGCTCACACTTAGTAAAAGTTTTCAATTTCAATGTATGAGTGGTTCTTGTTTGCGAATCTTAATTAGAAGTTTCCTTCACATCTTATACAAACAATTTTTTTCCCATAGAATAAATTTTTATCAAATAAACTATGGATAAAAATTCGAATTTTAATCGAATATCGAATAATAGAAACGAAAACTTTTTTCTGTGTGTCTCGAAAAAAAAGCGAATAAATTTCAAAATGTCAACCGATAACTTACAACTGGTGGTTTATTTTTAGAAATTTTCGGTCTAGATTGTCTCGTGAATGTGCATTGATGACACATTGGATGGCCGTCAACACGTCTCCAATAGACTGATTGTGATGTTGAACAATTTACACATTCGGATGGTGCACCAGTTGTAACCAATTGAGGATCATATGAATCGGGCTGTAATTGCCACGATGCGCCATTCGCTATATAATCACTTCCGTTATCCAATACGATTGTCTGACCAAATGGAGCCTGAAATGATGAACGCTATTTTAGCGAACGTAATTGAGATAATTTTTTTTTTTTCTTTTTTTTTTTCTTTCGTTGCGATAAAAATAGATGAAAACTCATTTTATTCGCACACTTACATTCACATTGTATTCGGATGTTTGATGCCAATAACCCGACTCTGGTTTACAATTTGTATACACTTGTGATACTGGCGATCCAGATTGTTGAATTGAATTTGAATCGTAGATTATCCCTTGATGCTGCGACAATGGAACATTGTATCGACTATTAAAGGCTGACGCAAGCGATGGATCGCCTGTTTTTAATTTAGTTTGTTCCATTTATTGGAAATAAATTATTATTATTTTGATTTATTGAGAATGAGCAATTTATACACAACTACCTTTGTAGAGAACTGTATTCGGACTGCCGGGATATATATAATCTTTATTTTGTGTCGTTGATATGTATGTAAAACCATTTCCGGTTGGATAACCATCCGCTGAGATGCTGTAGTAACTTTGCGGTGATACATCTAAATTTGTGTATTGAATCTTGGCATCAGATTGTGGCGGCGGTTGATGTGCATCTTCAATGTGAATCTATTCAATTGTATGCAGTAAACAAAACAATTATTTGATAAGAAATACAAATTTTGAAATTAAACTGTCAAAAGTTCAATGTTAAGTGTTTGCGGTTTTTCAAATACATTTTGTTTCATTTTTTTCATTTCTTTCTATTTTTCTTCGCTTTTTTTTGTTTTGTCTGTTTTTCTGTTTTTCTTTGTGTCTCGATTTTTTCTCAACAAAAGATGAAATTGTGATAATTTTTCTTCTTTTTTGTTCATTTTTCCTTGTTTTTCTTCAATTTTTTTTTTTTTCATTTTTCCAATTTCTCGCGTTTTTTTCCTCTTTTCTTCTAAAAAAAAGTGAATAAAAAAAATATACCTTTCCATGAATGGCATGTTGATTACGAATCAGTTCGATTTTAATATCATCACCACTTGCTGAATGTGTATTATGTGCATTGGAATGATGTTGTCCATATTCGAATCTGGTTGTTCCATATGTATCATCTTCAAATCGTACATCAGGTGCTGTTGCATACCGAATACCATTCACATTTTCCGCTGCATTTGGATTCTGTGATGTGACATAAATGGTGCCATTGTTTGGAATGGAAATATTACCAGTTTCTGGGCTAACATTTGTTGATCGTCCTCTAGTTCCATGTGGTTCATAGATTTGTTGATTAAATGATGGTTCACTCACTGGCACCAATTGATAACGTTGCACATACTCTTTCTGGGGCTCAATTTCGTTGATATCTTCGATTTCTCTGTAAAATTGAAAATTGAATTATTTAGATAATTTTAGTCCAAAATGAGGATATACATTTATTTTAGCTCTAATTTGTTTACTTTGTTCTAAGTGTAATTGAAATCGAAACTGAATGTAATTTTTCATTTATGGTGATCAAAATATTCGAAATCAATTTAATAAAATTAAATGAAACGTAATTTAATAGATTTGCAAATTCAAATGTGAGTATAATAATTAAATATTCAATGCATATTTAATTCATTTCATTCACAACAGATTATAAAATATTACCGAATTTGTCCCGTTGTGGTAATCATGCGATGCCTCTGTGTTGTAATAACAGTAGTCGGTAATGAAACCGTTGCCACTGTATCCGTTTCAGTGGATAATGTTGAATTGTGTGCATTATCCGTTGTAATTAATTCTTGTGGTTGATTTTGATGTTGTGTTTGATTTTGTGGTGATTCATGTCCATGCACAGTTGTTTGTTGATTTGTTTGCGTATTAATTTCTTCCGACGGTTCTTCGATTTTGATCTTTTTCTTATCAATATCATCGGTGTCGGTCACCTGTCATTTGATTAATAGATGAAAAGAAAGAAAGAAAGGAAGAAAAAAAAAAACATCGACGAATTAAAAAAAAAAAATAAAGTTTTACTTCCAAAACGTTAATATTTATTAGTGATTTTGCATTCCATTTTCGTTCCATCTTCTTTATCAATATTGATTTGGTGTTTTATTTTAAATAATAATAAATAATTGTATGATAAAATCACAACAACAATCAGTGCATGGAAAACGAAACGAACAAAAATAAAAACGAATTTCAAAGAAGCCGCTCAATCGAATTCATTGTTTATTTGCATATTCATTTTCAGTATGCTAAAGACAAAATTTTCTACGTAGCGTACCGGTCTCGTTTTGCATATATAAAAAGAAGAAGAAGAAGAAGATCATTTAGTGGTCCAATGAACAAAACAAATTTGGGGAGGTGGGGGGAAATCTGGATGAAAAAAGCATCAAAATTGTATAAAATAAAATTCATTTAAAGTAAAACAGACGATCCAGCTAATTTTTATGTTCAGTTTTCGATATTGGAAATGTTTTCGTTGTAACAACACAAATTTTATTTCCATTTGAATTAGTACGAAGAAATGTATCGCCAAAATATATACACACCGAATATATATTTTATATTGTCGGACCTTTGATGAACTAATGGCCATTGCGAATGAACATAATAATATAAACTGGTTCGAATACCATGGAATGTTGAGATATTCAAATTGCGGCCACTTCTTCAATCTTTTTCGTGATTTAATCAAAAACATACACACATTTTTTTTCCTTCTCTTTCTATATCTGATCAAAACAGCATACAAAGTCACACAGCCTACAGTCTTTTTCTTTTTGCATGGAATAAAAACAATTTCTTTTAATTGTTATTATGAAACGTGCCAGTTTAATGATTGAAAGTGGCAATTTTTGCTGTGGTAATTGGCGCCAAAATGGTTACAATTACGGTTATTGTAATTTATTCGGTAGCTCGTTTTGATATCGATTGCCGGGTGATAAAGCACACAGATTTATCGTGTTTGCCGATGTTGGACATCACATCCAGAAAAATAAAAATAAAAAATAATTCGCTTATGTATATGTGTCTCAACAACCGATTAATTTTCATCGGTATGATATGCAACGATATGATAAAAAAGATACTCATCGAGATATGATAAACAGAACTATTCAAAATGAAGGGAAAAGAGAGGTAAATGAATGTACCAGAGCGGGAGAGAGATAGGAAGAAATGTATAAAAAGAAAGAAAGAAAGAAGCAAACAAATTTAGTGGGAAGCGAGAAAAATAGTCAGAAAGTTTGTGGAAGAGAGACTGATAGCGAGAGAGATAGAGAAAGAGAGGGAGACAGAGAGAGAGGAGAGAGAGAGAGAGAGAGAGAGAGAGAGAGAGAGAGAGAGTGAAAAAAGCATTCGTACCAATGATTATGATGTGTACATTTCCAACATTACAGCCACTTATTTTGACAATCAACAAACGCATCAGTTTGTGCATGAAGCGCTCTACAAATGCGCGTGTACACATTACGACATAAAGATATACACATTTATGGTAAAATTATTCTCCAACACATTACATGCCCGGTTAAAATGGCTAATAGAAAAAAAACCATATCTCTTGATGTTATCATTTTTATGTTCTGTTTGGTGCGATTGCGTTTTTTTTTCTTTTTTGATTTGTGATCGCATTGTTTATGACTTTTCTTCTTTTCATGTGTGTTTCGTTTCAATCTTCGTTTGGACGAAAATGAATTCACATTTTTATCAGTATGTCTGTTGTTTGCTTAAACAGGTACATGATTGATAAGGCAACAACAATCGAGACGATGTGTGGTACGCAACCATCAAAATCACCCAAATGGATTAAAATAATCTACGAATAAATCTGTCCTTCTTTTCTTTTTTTTTATTTTTCATTTGGCGCTGTTTTCGTTTTTATACACATAGTTCGGCTGACTCATCAAAACATCGAAAACCGATTATTCATTACAACAAGTGACGTCTTATACAAAGTAAATGACTTAAAGCGGCAGTTCAATGCAAAGTAAATCCAATGGACACCGAATGTTTGCCCATTGGGTGACTATTTCAATGTTTTCTTTTGCTGTTTGGATATCAAAAAAAATGTCAGTACTTGATGGAAGTGACAAGTTAACACTTCTATTAGCTTTAATTAACAAGCAGAACGGGAGAAAAAATCACTGTTTTTTTATGACGATTTTGTCTTCTTTCAAATGTTTCAGATGACCGGATATACACTCATTATTTATCCGGATGTATTGATTGAATTTTGAGTGAAAGTTTAAGCTAAACTGTAAATGACACATAAAAATCAGGAATTTCGTCATGAAAGGCAATGAAATAAATTGTATTCGAAAGCAATGCAATGAATTCTTAATGGAGCATGAGGTGAACGCAAATGTTTAAGCTTGAGAAAAATCTTTCTTCTCAGATTGGAGTCAAATGTTTCAATTTGCAATAAAATCAAGTGCAAAAATCAAACGAAGAAACATTTAACAGGGAAAAAATTTCAAAAACAAAAAAAAAAATGCAAAAGTATCAGATGGCTTGTTATGGGAATCAATTCCAGTGACATTTTCACACTTTGGTTGTTATTGGTTCATCTGGTGGTGGCCAGTGTCGTAATCTGTTTTAATCTTATCGCAAGATCGATCTCATTTTCGTAAAAAGACATATGCTCATCTTGTAAACGAACGCATGCGATGCGTTTGGTGTCTTTGTTCTTATAAACCAATGTTTGAATTCAAACGACATGTAAAAAGGAATTTGAGCGCGCGTGCCAAAACCACTTCATATCCATGTTCATTATGCTGACGGCTTTCTTCGCCAACTTCACAATATTGACGAAAATCTTTTGATATATTCCGTATCAACGGGCCGTACCGCATTTTCTACACATTTAAATTTCAAACGAAATGTCATCAAGAAATAAAGATTCTTCGAGATACGAAAATATGCTTTTCGACCATTGGCAAAAAACAAAAAGAAAGAATTTTTTTACTGGATTGAAGAAAGAACCAACGGAAATAATAAAATGAAACAAATTGAAAATTATTCGACCGAAATAAAAGAGGCAACAGAAACACAACAACAACAACAACACCATCAGTGTTTGCTAAAGAAATGTGAAACATACGAGGCAAAAGCAAATAAAGTGATACACAAATGCACAAACAACGAACGAGCAAATGACGACAACGTTCGAATCCCATATTGAACAAAGCAAAAATGCAATAATACGATAGACCTCAGATCATCACCACCAGGTAAAACCCAAACAATGTTTGCTTTTCATTTTCCGCTGCATTGGAGCATAAAATACGGGCGCAAACAATGAGAGATATGAGAACGTGTCACCGTTAGAAAATGTTAGCGAACTATAGACATCGAACAAAATGATAAAACTAACGATTCTTATGGAATTGAACACCGGCACGAAGAGTTTTTTTTTTTTTTTTTTTTGGTAAAAAAAGGATACTTTTCATTAGAGATAATGAAGTTATAGGAAGACACTTATGCTAACAAAAATAGTATAAAAACCATTCTCAGGTAAATGAACAAACGAAATAATGGCAAAATTATTTAAATTACAGATTATTATTCGCAACATATGGCGATAAACATCGATTTAACAAACGCACATTCATATTGTGCCATTTATTGAGTCATTTTCAAAGTGAATAAATTGAGAAGAAGAAGAAACAAAAAATTAACCCTTGATTTATAGTTCTTCTCTGACATTATAGGCAAAACATGATCATTTATACAATATATAAACTATTCTCTCTGGGCCGTAATTCGTGTTCTATATGTGTTTTGTTGCTAAACAAACAACATTCGCTTTTTATTTCTTGTTCTTTGATTTATTTCACTGATCGTTTTAGACAATTTGCAATTTTAATTTTTCATTTTTCAAAGAGTTTACTCTACGGTCAACACAATAAAAAGTCATTTTACATTTTTGCGACTGTAAAATAAACCAAAACATAGTTTCACCACAGTCAATGATCTCGCGCATTTAATGGTGATGCTTTAAACTACGTTTAAATTTCCGCTGTATTTTTGCCTAATTTAGCATTCTAAAAATAATTTATTGATCACTTTCATGGATTTTTGTACAAATTAATACTTTCAATTCGTGTTTCACTTCATTTTATTTCATTCGATCGAATTTCGGTTCTTTTTTTTTAAGTGCTTATAATGATGGCAATGGTTGTGGTTTTAGCTTTGACGAATCCATTTTTCAAAATGATTTTAATTCCTTTTGGGCAAGCGCGTGTCTCTTGAAATTCATATGAACAAATCAAAGGAATGCATTGGTTTTAATGCTTTTTTTCTTCCTTTTCGTTCCAAATTCAATTCCTTTGGATTCCGTTTCGTGCATTGTCTTAACCATTTTTATTAGTTATTTATGGATTACTTAGGCTGGTTTGAGACCGAAAAGTCAAAGAGAAAAAAAAAAATGGATAAAAATTCAAAGCAAACCGGAGAAACGCACAAATAATCGCTGCCACTAAAATGCAAAGTGCATAAATATGTTTTGTGGATGCGTGCTTTTATGCCGACGCTTACGACCCTTGCTGCAAGGCTACATTCGTTCTGTTTTCAACTTTGTTTTTTCGCGCATTTTTTGAATTCCACTTTTTTATTCATTTTTTTTTTTTTTTTGTCGAATAAAATGCTATCTTCCAATCGCCATTTAACATCAAAAACATATTTAAATATATTTACAGAGAAAAAAAAATTCAAATCGAAACTTATAACAAAATTTAATATTTTCGAAGAAAATCGTATCACACTTTTTGATGATTTTCTATCAAAATCGATCGAAAAATAATGGGGAAAAAAGTATCAAAGACATCAAAATTATACATTTTTGGTTGAGAGCATACCTGTCGATTACAGTCGGGATGAATATTTACACTCATTATGCACAATTTTGCACAAACACAGGAAATTTAATTGTTCACTTTTCAAACTGGAATTCGGGTCTTAAACTAGAAATTTATTTTTAATTGCTTCCGAAAACTCCTCTGTTAATGAGCAAATTCGAAGTTTTTTCTTTCCTTTTTTTAAAGTAATTTTTCAAGATAAATCTTAAATAAATTTAAAGACTTTTTTTTTTATGAAGTCATTATTCAATCGAGCAAAAAAAAAAAAAAAGAAAACCTTCCGCGATGGCAATTTATCGTTCGATCGGAATAGCAGTTTCAATCAAACTTGCTTGCACAAAATAAAAGCAATTTCATCGAAGCAACACAACCCTTGAACGTTATGGATTTTACGAGACAACGTTTGAGGAAAAATAAATATCTCAATCAATCAATACTATGTATTTATCTTATCGCTGTTCGATAACGATCCACTACAAACAAAATAATATTGTTGTGTGTGTGTGTGTGTGTGTCTCATTCTTTTTGAAAATAACACATAACCAATAAATTCATATCGCACTTCGATCACTTATAAATCCATCCAATGCGATTGTCATTTTGCACTTCAATGTTCAGTCTGCTTTTAAATTTAATATGATAAATGAATCGGATTATTTCTGTTTTACCACAAATTTCATGAATTCTTCTTTCTTTCTTTCTTTCTTTCTTTCTTTCTCTTTTTTATTTTTCTCTTCTGTTCATTTATCCTGTTTTTCCTTGTTATTTTCGTTGTAATTTAGTTCATTCGCCTTATTAAAAATGTGCCCTCGATGGAATGCTTCTTAAAATATGAAATTGGATAGATGAACAATTGCTTCTGAAAACTTGAAAATTTCTGTACAATATTCGAATTGATAATCACATTTGATAAGACATTTTATAAGAATATTAAGACTTTAAGTATTTATCTCGATATATATTGGAAAAATCGAAAAAACGTGATTTTTCTTGTGAGCCAGACTTATGGCTCTTTTCTAAGCAAGTGAAGTAGCCTCTTATCTTATACACTATTCACAGAGTTTATAATGAATATTGTTTAAGCAATCGTTTAAGCTAAAAAAAAAAAATACTCGAATGAACGATCTATTGTTCTTAACAGATCGGAAACAAATGATAAACTATTTGAATCTCAGAGGATTCGTTGAGTTTTGAGTGTGTAAATGAGAATTGTGTGTTGATTTGGTGCAATAATAAGTCATATATCGTAAAAATTTGTCATACTACAGCCACAAGTGTAGACGCGAAACCAAACAAATAAATGAAAAAAAAAAAAATCCACACACAGTTTGCTCAATCGTCTCTCTCTGAGATGTCATCAACGTATGTTGACTTTTTTTCAACGTGTATATTTCATATTGTGTTTCATTTTTACTTTTTTTTTTAACTTTTTTGTAGAGTCTTTCTTAAACTGTTGTAATTCTAAATAACAGTGATTCTTCCGCTCGATTTGTCTAACATGCGGCTCATTTAAGTCATTTTATGTGCTCATTACAAATATTTACTCATTACGATCTTTTTCTTCTTTTTATTCTTCTTCTTCATTGATTCTATGCACCTATTCATTCTGTGATTTCTACTTTTTTTTTTCATTTCGTTTCTGGAATAAATTTTTTCGTTAGCGTTGGACTGCGAAGCGGCATGAAAAAGAAAAGAACATGAATTCACTGTGATGATGGAGGCAGGGTGTGCCTTACATTTCATTGAATATTTACGTTAGTTTTTTTTTTTCGTGCGGTTATTTGGAGCGTTCCAATCCAGTAGACACAAAATTCATTCGGCAATGACGTAAAAGAGCATACATACATTGGATGGCAAGTTTTTTTTTCCATTTGCTTACATGTAATGTGCGCGCTTGTGCATCTTCACCGTAAACTATATACACACCGCCTTCGTTTACACGATATCACTTATATCCGGACACACAAAGGTAATTCCGCATGACTAATGATCGATGAACTAGAAACACGACACACATACACACACAGTCGTGTGTATAACCACGAGAAATGACAATTTGGGTGTATTTTTCTTGTTGTGATTTTTCGAGGCCGGAAATCAAACATATGAACTTCAATAAGCTTCAAACGGAATCGAACCGATTTTCAGGTGAAAATGAAATTACATAAGCCAAACCATTTCCCAGAAAACCAGAATGGGCTAGATTTCAACAACACAAACAATTCAAAGTTTTTTTTTCAATTTGAGCTAATGCCTTGGGTACTTTCCACTGTCGCTTAATTTTGGTTTTTGTTTTTTACATTTTTATACGATTGATTAAATTTGCGCCATAATTCATTCTGAAATGACGGTAAAACCGTTATTTTTCTGTGTCTCTCGTGTAATACGAGAAAAAAAAATGGTTTCTGTTTATTTGCTAATTTTATGATTGTCATTGTGGATTAAATTAGTACAAATTTAAAAATCAAACATAGATCCACATTCAAGTCATGTTTGTCTCTAAATTTATTTGCCTCATTTTCGTGCTTGTTGTTTTTTTTTGTCCTGTTCGAAATGATCCATTTCGTTGATCATTTAAGTATAGTTTTGTATATTTTGAATTTATGTGAGCTGGTTAATGCCAGGCTGCAGTAAAATTGCTTTATTAAAGTGAGAAATAGATTTGCGTTTGCACACACATACACACAAACATAATGAATGTATTTAATCAAATTGTTGTCATTTGAAAGTTCATTTTTTTCTCTTCTCTTTTATTGTTTCTTTTTCCCTCCAAGATCATAAAGTTAATGTGTTTGTTTCGAATATGAATTGAAATTGTTTGATGTAGCAAAGTAGTTCACAAAATAGTTTCATGTAACCAAAGGTGGGTGCATCAAATTATTTGTCTTTCTATTCCTTTCGCTAGAGCGAGCAAGAAGGAGAGGGAGAGAGAGGGGGAGAGAGTGAGTGAGGGAGAGAATGAAAGAGAGAGCGAGCAAGAGAAATACAAATTTCTTTAGCAAAGAGTCACATAAAATGAAACATGTACCAACGCTTCGTAATTATTGTTCATATGGATTTGTTTTTTTCGTATAAATAAAAAGCGAATGTACATTTCGTTATCTTATCAAGAAAGAAAAAAAAATGGAGAAAGAGACGACGACGGCAGATTGAATAAAAAAAAAAATGGTGCGCGTAAATTCTAATATTAGGCAACATACGGCCTTTGTTCTGTGTACTGTATACGCTTTTCGATTTCATCGGGTGTTTTATAAACAACAACAACAAAAACATTTCCCATTTCGGTTGAAATAAACAATTTTTTGGAGGCCGACAGATCGACATATTGTATTAAATGAAGTCATGCTTTCAACTAATGATTGCTATTTGATAATTGAATGTTGGAAAAAAAAGGTGTAGAAATGATTCCCGGTCGAAAATTGATATTTGATTCGGAAGATTGATTGCTCTTTGCCATATAAACAGCTAAATTTTGTCTTTTTTTTGATGGCAAATTCATTTTAGTTTGAGAATTTAGATCGCCTCTTTACGATGGTAATCTCATTTGATGACAACAGCAACATTAATCGTTTGTAATATTGCAAATCGATTGATGATCAAAAAACTTAGCTGATGAACATTTCTGAAAGAACACATAGCTTTGTTTCAAACGAATAACAGCTTGAAAAAAAAAAAAAATATATATAAATGAAGCGAAGCCAAGAGAAAAGAGCGCTAAAGTCACAATAAATACGAAAACAAAGCGCAACTTTTTTCGGCCATTTTGAATCGTATAAACTATAAACTAAACCAAGTGCATGGCAACGGCACCAACCAATGGAAAGCAATTGCAATTACTGGATTTCGAGTATCGGTCGAAGAATGATAGCCTCTAGCATTTGTTCCATTCATTTCTGCTTTTTGATTCCGTTTCTGTCTTCGATACACTCATTTTACCTTCAATATCCATTGCTTTGCGTCTTTGTTACTTCTGCTTTTCTAGTTTTTTTCCCTTCAATTTTGCTCGTGTTCCATCTCTTGCTTTTGTCATTTTCTGTTTGAACAAGTAAACGTTATAGTAATAAAACATCGTTGAGCAATTTTCTATTGTCATCCTCATCCAAAGTCTCGTTAGCAGTTTTTTTTTTTTTTTTTTTTTGTATGAAATGTTGTTGGTAAATAAGATCAGCGTTGTTGGGCAATTATTTATTAAGACATTTATAAATTTAACCCGTGTGCCTGAAAATGGTGATAAGAAACGACGGTGCGCACAATGCATGAACGCGCGATCGCTCTTAATATTTTATATTGCAATAACGATAACCGTTTCGCAAATGACACAAACTCAATTATGTGGAAAAATACTAACGACTCCAAATACACAAATAATAATTGTGCGAAAACAGAAGAGAGTGAAAGAGAGAAAAAGCAAGAGCCAATGCTTCTATCTCACTTTAAATACATTCTTTTGTTATTTTGGTTTTCCTTTTTGTTGTTCGTTGTGTACAAAGCAAAAGAAAAAAAAACATTAATGTCGCTCATGAGCACTTAAAGTCACTTGAGAAATAAATAAAAAAAAAAAAAAAAAAAAAAAAAACAATTCAACAGAACAGCAAATGAAAATAGAATTACACGTACGCATTGGAAAAAGCACTTGTCATTGGCTCCACCCGTGAACACCGCACTTATTTTTCATTCTTTGTTTTGGCAAACGTGTCGGGACGAAATTGCGTTGGATATTAATCATCATTGATTGCCAAGCGACATTTTGCGCATTTTGTCATTTTCATCGGAAATTTTTATTCGATCGTTCATCGCAGATTTATATCGCATTTTTCAACATTTTTCATGTAGATGGTGATTATATCGAAAGTTTATATTTAATTCGGTTTTATTTTAAGGGAAAAAAAATACATACACACACAGACACACCAATTGTTGCGACCAAAAATATTTTCGATGTAGTAACACTTGAGTACTTAAGTCGACACATCACAGCAATGATTTATTAATTTCTAGGTCACAATTCTTTGTTTCTTTTTTTTTTTGGTGTCATTTTTTTTTTTTAAACGTGCACTCGATTGGCACATGGCCACTTTAGTTTCCGTAAACCATGTACTTATTTGCAATGTGATTTTAAACAATTACACAATGGAAAACAAACAATTGATTGGCACATCGACGCAATTAAAATGTACTTGAATTTAAGAATTTTTATTATTTTTTCTTTTTCGTTGCTTTTTCATTTCGATTCAGATGGAAAAATTTCTCACATTGAGAATGAATCCTAGCACCAATCACTTTTCAACTGAAAAGTGAAGACAAAGTGTTGTGTTCATACCATTTTCAATTCATAATCACAAAATCAAATCTATATCAAAGCGAAAGATAGTGATTTCGGCTCCTACGATAAGTTAACATATCAATGTTTTCATGTTAGCAAACAACAGATTCACCATTTTCCGCTCAAAACAATGACATCATTTGAATTTCTCTCGTTTACCGAATATTTGATGAAAACAAAAAAAAAACAGTCACTTAAAATCACCATTCGAACAGAAAAATTACAATGCACCAATTATTCGCCAGACATTTTCTGTCTGGCCAAATAGAATTATATCTTTTTAACGTGGCCGCGAGAATAAATGTGTAATTTAATGTGCATATCGTGTTGTCTGGCATTTGTCACATTGGCCTGTATCAGTTATGAGCGATACAGATATCATATCGGATATACCGACGGTATGGTTATTTTGAATAATTTCCTATCACAAACCGCAAATTGTATATGATTATCTATGGCAAGATAGACGCTTAAAATTGATTAAAAAACGAAAATGTGTTGTTGTACTTTGAAGATATTAAAAAACGATTTATCGGTGGAATTGATAAGATTTGCTGAACCACCGTTGTGGTTTGCTTTTTTTTTTTTCCTCGCCCGTCAGCTTCGGCCCGATAATAAGTTGTAGTTCTTATTTGGGTGGGTGAACAAAATAAAAAACGCACTTTGAAATACAAGTCAATTTTGTAGGAGGAAGATAAACACTGTTTCGCCAACTAATTCGCCTATCTCAATGGTAAAATTGATTTTTAAACGATATATTCAAATCGATATGAACTTTTTGTCGTATTTTTTTGTATAATTTTCCATTTTTTTTTTCTTTGGTGAAAAAAATGCACGTACTTTTTGAAAGTATTGAATTTCTTTAAAACTTCAATTTTTTCACCAAAAAAATGTGTTTAATCAAATAATAATCTTTCATTCCAGAAAATTCAAATTTTGTTTGTAAAAATCAAATTATTCTTTTGTATTAAATGCAAATTCTTTTAAACTAAACTAAAATTTTCTTTCAAATCACAACAGTTCGTGATCACAACTAGAATGATTCTGACTCAAATTTTTTTTTTAGTTGAAATATCGTCCTTTGACACCTATTCGAATATTATCAAGATTATTTGGTGCACGCAATGATGATGAATTTTGTTTTTCCACATGCAGTTTGTTTAAAAATGATAAATTTTTTCGTGTTTCGATAAAAGATAAAAAGTGAATAGAGCTGGCAAGAGGAGAAAGAAGAACACCGGCATAAAAAATGCCACAGACTGATCATACTGAAATCGCATATGAAAACATTGTCTACAATTTTTTTTTTTCTCTTTTGTCTTGTATCATAGTAAATATTATTATCATTTTTGTCGACGAAAACAAAACATTTTAATGTATTATTATCTTATTATATTATCATTTTCCGGGATAACGATTTTTCGCTTGTATCGCCGTTCTACCAATGTACCGATTCAATCTAGTTTCAGTCACAGTCCATGGTTGTAAGCATGGATTCTTTTGTTTTTTTTAAAATTGAATTAGACAATTGTTGTAATAATTCAATTAATTGCAAAAAAGCGAATTCTTTCAATTAATTAATTCTTTTTTTTTTATAAAATTCATTCACGCTCAATCATAATTTGACAAAATGAACAGAAACAAAAAAAAAAATAAAAATAAAACAAAAATTACTTACATTAGAATCGCTGATGTCGTTTTTTGGAGCATTTTCTACTTTCGCATCAGTCGACATTTTCACCAAATTCAGAGTAGAAAAAATCCAACAATTTTCTTTAAAAAATTTCAACTTAAATTTTCTCACCAGATCAACACTTCTCAGTTCGTATATATTAACTGTGAAAAAAAACAAATTCGATAATTTTTTTTAAATTTTCTAAATATAATTGAAATTTTGAAACAAATTTCAGGAAAAAGTGTTCTAATTTAATTCTTTTTTTTTTGTTTTGAATTAATTTTGAAAATTAAAATCTCTTTATATTCGCATCTAAATCAATTACAAATAATATTTCAATAGTCAATGTTCGCGTGAATATTTTAAGTGAAAGAAAAAAAAAAAGTGAAATGTTATTTGATTTCTAGAAGCAGCGTGCGTTCATTTGTACGACGACGAAAATGGCAGGTAGTAAATGTGATAATAGATCGCGTTGCTACAGATTGTAAGAGTCGAATATTTCTGAAATATGAAATAATAAGCGATTGTTAACCATTCGTACATCGTCCGTTTATGGTGTCATTTTCGTTGCCGCTCTTGAGATTCAGTCTATTTGTCTCTTTCTTCAATTTCTTCGGTATCCCGATTGAAAAATAATATTGAAGAAGAAAAAAAAAAAAACAAAACAAAACAAAAGAAAAACAACAAAAGCAAATCCAACTGAACAAGCAGAAAACAAATTGTTTTATCTATATCACGCCTTCCATCGGTTGTGATAAGATAAGTGCAAAAGATTGAGAGCAAATATAAGCGCACCTTCATGCCTAATTTTTCGGCCGTTATTCATGTAAGCAAAATAACGCCAGTGTAAAAATCAACAGAATTTTTCAAAAAACAAAAAAAAAAAAAAAAAAAACTCTATTCGAATTTTCCTTTTTCTTCCACTCTCAAATGCGGTTTCAAACTATTTGTTTAGGCTGAATTGGCAAGTTATCTGTTTAGGCTGAATGTGGTGTCGATTTTATGATCTACAATAAATGATTCAAACGTTAAAAAAAGACACAAATCTATTTTTCAACTAAATTTTATTTAAAATATGTATATTTTTTTTTTTTTGTTCAAATTGTTACATCCCAAAACTATTCATATATAACTTTATATATATTTCAGATCTTTTTCAATTTAATAACATTTACCATTTTATGTTATTGTTTGAAATAATAAAAACATTATTTTCATATGAAATCATATGATCAATTCTTAATTGTAATGAGATTTATATGTCTCCTCGATTACTTAACATACTTATTAACCTATATAGGAAATGCGTTTTCTTATTTTTAAGTCTTCCGATTTGATCAATTTTATATTCTTATTTCTTAATTTACGATAACATCTAAGGCCATTTTTTTCAAATTCTTTAAATTTTTTCAATTTTTTTTTCATTTTTAAATAAATCTTCCTAAAAATCAATCGATTTCAATAAAATTTTTCTAATTTTTCCCAACAAATCTTGAATTTAAAAATTAAAAATGGTTTTAATTGTCAACATATTTCGGTTAAAACTAAAAACAAATATATAAAGATAAAATGGAGTGAGACGAACTGTAACAGCTTGAATAGAAAAACACTCGATTAGATTGTCTAATTCTGTCCAATATGCGAGAGAAAAAAAAAAAGAAATTAAAACCATAAAAACCTAATAGATTACGTAGACGTATACAAAAAAAAAAAAAGGTGCGTGTGCATGTGTTTTTGCAACACAATGAGCATTGAATATTGAACATATTAACTTATTGAATAATTCACGATTCATTATTCATTTGCTGTGAAGGATGCGAATCGGTTATTTGGTACGTTAGCCATAACTTGATAATTATATTTATATTTATATTTTTCTAATTGCGCGCACAATAAATTTTCTTCCAATTAATAACAATCAATTAGAACATTTAATCATTCCATTTTGATGTTAACAACAGATGGACGCTCAAGATTACGTGAAACAATTTGTGATTGAAGATCCCGTTCATCCTCAACCGATGGGCTACGACTGTGTTGCTGATTAATAATATGTGACAATTGTTGATGATGCGAATGAATGCCATGTGGTGATGAATGTGGAATTGCTTCAAGTTTTACTTCATGTTCGGCAAGTAAATTTCCTTGCGGCAATGTATAATATGGTGAAGAAATTGGGCTATATGCTGCTGACGAATACATATCAATCGATTGATTCTGTGACATATTAACATATGATTGCAAATAGTTTACGGTACGAGTATTGTTCAATGTTGTTGCCGGTGTACTGGTTGCATAAATTGGCGATGAAATTTGTGCGGTATATGATTGTGGCGACAATGGTGGTGTTTGATTGCTATCCACTTGAGAAACGGATCCATTTATTGATGGTGGCGAATTTTGAACTGCAATCATTGATTGTTGCGGCTGATTTAGAGCAGCTGATAAATTACGCAATTCTGAAAAAATGAATAATAAAAATGATTAAGTTTGATTTTGCCTTCAGTGGACATTTTCATTTTGAAATTATTAATTTCCATATTAAAAATGTGAGCCAGAAACAATGAAAATTTTTTGTTTTTTTTTTTTTGCTAATTTGTTCTAAATTATGAACAAGTTTAACTCACCATTGTTCTCATCTTGGATGATTGTATTATTGTTGCTCGTGCTATTGTTGTTGTTATTTGTGCTTGTGTTCTTCACGCGACTCGGTGTTGATCCACCGTTATTTGAATTTTTACTACCTTTTGGTTTGCGTTTTCGTGTCTAAATAAAGAAAGAAAGAAAAAAACAAAACCCTTTTGTTAGCAAACAGAAATATCGAAAGTTTTCTAAAATTGTGATCAAAATAACATTTGCATTGCTTTGGATTTGAAAGCTTCATAAGCTTTCTACAAAACCTTACAAATGTATTATTTTTTTTTTCTTTGTACATTTATTTCTGAAAATGACTCAAATCATATGATTTTTACTCACTTGAATAGTGTCTTTCTTCATAGCCATTGGTCGATTGACATTATGTAGCTTGAAGTACAGGCCACATGCATTGCAGACTGATTCACCGACTTGATTGCGACGCCAAAGTGAGGTTTGTTGTGTATGGCAATTTGTGCATGACAAACCACTACGACGAGATGCGCTCTAAAATAGTCCACAATGAAAAATATGTTAGTCAAATGCTAAACAACCAGTTTTCGTTTTTCTTTTTATTATTGTTAAAAATAACAATTGATCATATTTCACGTTATGCTGTGAACATGTTTGCTCAGCTCAAAACAGAAGGTAAAATTTTTGTTTTATTTTATTCTATTTTATTTTGTTTTATTTTTATTGGGAGAGGGGCATTGTTGTTGTTGCAAAAATAAATTAAAACATACCAGACGTCTGTTGGTTTTTTCTTCGGTGTTTCGTTGGGGCGTAGTTGTATTTTGATTATAATGATAAGACGGATAAGCACCTTTATAGAAATCCCCGTTTTCGGCAGCCACTGCAACAAACAATTACAAAAACAATAAATTTTTCAGTTTTCTTACTCGTTGAGTGTAATTTTTTTTTTTTTTTTTTTTTTTTTTTCAAACTAATATCGACAAACTAATATTGCTGCATTTTTTATGGCTAGAAATCAATTTCATCCACACATTGATGGTATGAAACAAATTTCGTGAGCAGCAAAAAAAAATGTCTACTTTTGTAATCTGGATTTTTCCAAACTAAATCGTACAAAACAAATCAATTTCGTTTTAAAATTCCTAAATCATTCACAAATAATAACCATCATTCTCTGCATTAATTCGGGGTTTTTGTTTTCTCTTTTTTGAAATTCCAAACGGAAAAACAAATTTGCGTTAAATCATTTCAACTGCCATATAATGTCACATAAAATCAGAATGTATCAAAATAAATAAAGTTTCGATGAGCGGCTTGCCGATGTGGTGGATTTCTATGGTGTGTGGTGCGTCTACAAAGATTTATTTGCTTTTATGTTTTTCTTTTTTTTTTTTTTTACTTCGTCTAAATAACAAATTCCCAAAATAAATTCACAAAATAATTCATTTGAGGCTCAGTTCGTATTGAGCAATTTAATGTAGTGTCATTGTATGAATGAATGAAAAGAGAAGAATTGGAATATTGTGTGTGTTATAAAAGTACGCCAATTTTGAAATAGAAAACACATTCGTTGAAATATGATCATGTTATATTTAAAAACAAAAAAAGTTAAAAAAAAAAGAAAGAAAGAAATTAAGGACAAAAATCTCATTTAAGAAAATACCAACAAAAAAATTCTAGAAAGGTGGTATTTCCTAGGAAGAAATTGCAACTCGATGATCAATTGAATATGTCTAGGAAAAACCACCTTATTAATCGACACATTCACACATTGTTATGAAAACAAAGTATGATCGTTTCGATCACAATGAGAAATTTTCTATTGATTTTCTTAAATTTGGAAGTTTGAGAAACAAACAACAACAACAACATGAAATCATTTACCAATCGCCGCGGCTGTTTAACTAACGGTCGATTCATTCCGTTCATTTTATGATAAAGACCGCAGGCATTGCATAAATAATGCCCAGTTCCATCGCGTCTCCAAAGTGGAGTTGAAATCGCACCACAATTCACACATTCACGTCCTTCCGTAAATAAATCAGCTTCTAAGCCTACTTTGCGTACGAATTATATAATACACCAATGATTCTCTTTTATTTTTTGCATTATTATTTGAATTTTTTGTTTATTTTTAATTGATCATAAGAAGCCAGATTTGGGAAAGGGAAAAAGGAAAAATTCTAATGCGATGAAGGTTAATTGATGAAAACAAATTACATACACACACACACACAACCACACCACAAAATGGATTTTAAGTCTTAAAATGAGCATGTTATAACAAACAAATAAACAAACAAAAAATATGATCGGCATTTTTGCCATGAGACAGAACAAAATTCTAACCATAAGTACTTCCATGAATAGCCAGAGTAAAAATTACATTTATATTTTTCCCTCTTATCATTAATGTTTTTGTCAACATAATTGTCAACTACGTCAGACCGATATAAGTGCACTTGGGAGAATTGTTATCAATTGTATGCGTTACTGTTCGAGGTAGCCGGAAATGTAATAAAACAGTAAGCAAAAACAATAAGAAGGAATTGAATGGACGTAATGCGTTTTTTTTTTTTACTTTTAGTTTTCCTTTGCACAGTATGAGTTTGGCCACAAGACATATTGACGCACTTGTCTCCATTCATTTAAAATATCCAAGTGATTTTGAGACAAGCAAAAACGAGCCAGAAATAGCCTAATGTGTCTCATGCTATTCCAATATTATCGGTTGTAATTTGAATGAAAATAAATCTTTTCTTTTACAGAAAAGCCAAAAAAAAAAGAAAAATATAGATTTCGATTCTTTTCATAAATTGACTTCAGTCAATGGCACGAGGTTCGGTAAAAGTAAGTTTGGGTTGAGTCAAGTTTTGGTGAAAATTGAAAAAAAAAAAAAAACAGAAGACAACATTTTTTGTTTTTTGTTTGACAAAAATCACTTTAGGTCAAAACGAACACATTAGAATGAGATCATCCAATTCGATGTGACATGGATCTTATCATTCATAAGCGATTTATTTTTTCATTCCAAAAACGAAGGGAAAAAAGCAAAAACAATAACCCAAATGACCCGAGTCGTTGTCGTGTAACCAATACTGAATTTTTTGTTTTTTTTTTTTCTCTGAACAAATTTTTCCATTAATGACAAAACAATATTTTTGTGTATTTTTCGTTCGACCTTTCAAATGCAAAGCAATTAAAAACAACTGAAACCGAGGGCTAATGAGATCGTCGTCTTCTTTTTATTGGATTTATTCTTTTTGGCCATTCATCGTTTTGAACAAAATTCCAAACAAAAAAAAAAAAAAACCTAAACGCTTGCTTCGTCCAAAGTCAGTTACGGATCATTGCACGATCTTGTATGTTAAATGTTCACAGTGTTCACTTACAATTGTGATTTATAAACATGAAAATGAATAATTTTAAATTTAGATGTCTAGATCGTTTTCGCTTTCAAACATCATAACCAAATATTGATAAGGATGGGTCAAACAAGTTAGCTCTAACATGTGATGATGTTATGCAATCGTTCAAAATAAAACATTTTTATTCAGAAATCTTTGGTTGATCTACTGTTGTGACAAGGAGAACGAGAGTGAACAAAAAATGAACAGAAAATGAAAAAGAGAAAGAATGGAAGAAACATTCAAATGGAATAAATATTTATTTCATTTTTGTTAAAATGACCTAAAGCGAAAAGAATGAACATGAATATACCCCAAGCATTATATGCAATCTGACTATGATTTCATGGTTATGTTGATAACATTTTGTTATATTATTTTTCTTTTTTTTTTTTGATTTTTCTTATCATTGTACAGAACTGACTGTACATTTTGAATGGGCGTTTTAATTGTGATAAATACAAAATAATTTACATGAATATGAACATAAAAACTTGGACTTGCAGATGTGATGATGATCATGATGTGAATGATTTAATCGTTTGAATAAAATTTCAAATGCAGCTTAATAAAGAAAAAAGAATTATTTATAACGAACATTTCATTGTTCCTCGTTGTATTAGTGGAAAAACCCAGATGAACAAAATGTCACTGCTTCAAATGCAGTAGAATTTTCTTTTTTTTTTTTGTAATTTTTGATTAATTTTTAATGAAATTGAGCTTTTGAAATATTTTTTCATTGACTTACTTGCTGTAAGCGAAGCAGCAGCGGAAAGTTGAGATCCTCGACCCCGTACGACATTGTTAGTCGGTGATCCAGTATAAGCAACTGGACTGGTTTCGTAATGAGTTGGCCATTGATCATTCTATTAAAATCAATAAAAAAAAAAAAAGATTTTAAATTAATGTCAACAAAAAGCATTTAAATTCATATTCATTTTTTGTGTCAAACAACAATTGTTTTAATGTCAACATTTTTTATGAAAAACTTTATGATTAAAATATCAAATAAATCATAAGACATAATTATTAATAAAATAAATATGTTTATCGTATTGTTATCCTTATCCTTATCAAATTCGTTTATGAAAATGACTCAATTTGTTTTCGGAGAAAAATGTTATTGAAAGCATTTAATTAAAATGATTTCATACCATTTGTGTGACATAGTTGATGTGAGCGGCTCTTTCATTTGTCGGATAGTACGAATTGGTTAAATGTTGAAACCGTGGCAATGTACCCGTTTTTGGTCGATCATAGTCATCATTGTTCGGCGAAGTTGTTGACCACATTTGAGATTCTGGTGTTGGACTTGGATTTGAAAGATATTGAAAATTCGTTGCCGATGGTGTGTATGTTGTACGGGTTGGATAATGAGGGCTGCAAAAAATAAATGAAAAATACACATAAATTGAGAATGCAGAGACAAAAAAAAAAGAGAGCAATTGTTTCAGTCGTAATTTTTGAAGAAAAACATTTGCAAATCGATTTTCAACCGAGAGAATTCTGAACACAGAATAACAAAAAAAAAAAAAAAAAAATACAAACAGTCGACCACCCATACAATTGTACAATTCATTTGCATTTATTCGTATTAAATAAAAACGGTAAATATCAAAACTATATCATCTTAAAGTCAATACGCAACGTAAACGTTAAAACAAAACGGTGAAGTGACTGTTTCATGCATAGCTTGAGAGTGAGAGCAAAAAAGAAAATGTGCTGATTGTTTCGATTTGAGTTTTCGATCGACGTTGTATCGTCTTTTGTTTTCATTTCCATTGTTATTTCTTTTTCTTTTCCATTCTCTTTCTCCGTCTTGCATACAAACTAAATTTATATAACGTCCCGTGCCGATCAGTGCATGTGTTTACAGGACACATTTTGCGAAATGTAAAATCAAACAACCCGAATAACAAATGGCAATTCTTAAAGCATAAAATAAACAATTATGTCTTTATAACAATTTCATATGAAAATAAACAAAACGACAATTTATATGCTACACTTCAAATGATTCATTTTTCGAATCGAAGAATCTTTGTGTTAAAATCAATGTTTTCGTTGAGCCAAGAATATTTTAATTTTTGGATATTCACCGTTTTATTTTTTCCGTTAGATTTTTAAACAATTTTCTAATATTGACCAAGAACGAACACAATTTACACACTCTAGACTGACTGGCGTTATGCCACAAAATTCTGTGAAAATATGATTATTCATCGTATCGAAATGAGTCTGATGATCTCAATTTTGATTTTGAATTTGTTGTGATATTGTTTTAAATAATATTATTTACATCTTTCGTCTTTCGTTTTGTACAATCTCAATTGCTATTGAAAAAATATTGTGACCTGGGACATCGAAGTGCAAAAAAAAATAAAAAGAGCGATAAACAATATTTCTTTATTTAACATTTGAAAAATTGCATGAAAACAATGACGAGTATATTAACGAATGAAAAATAAACTGATGCAATGCGACATTGAACGATTCTTCATTTATAATCTTAAAACAATGATTAAATAACCTTGATTGATACTGTTGCAGTTAACAGGGAAAATTAACGCATATTTGAGAATTTGTTTCTACGTCCGTATGTTATAGTTTTTAATTTAATGTTCTCCGCAAATTCGTTCAAATATTCAATTAAAATTTAGTTTTTAATCGTATTTTTGGAATTTTTTTTGACAAAATGTTCGTAAACGAACGCAGAATTTGTACTTTTGAATAATTTTTTCCCTCATTTGAAATTATTTTTCAATTGTTATGTATTGAAATGTTTATAAAATGGCAATTCCAAATTTTTAAAAACAAAACAGGGGCTGGCAAAAAAGAAATTAAAAATGAAAAACAAAAAAAAAAAACGACTGCATCACTTATAAGAAATTTGTTGAGAAAAACCTACTAATGAAATTCCATGATTGATTGCGTTTTGTTGTCCTTTAAAATACTGAATAAGAATCAGAATTATCACTCTTTGAATTATAACAAATTATAACAAATTACAGCAAAAAAAAAAAAAAAAAAAAAAAAAAAATTAACACACACAATTTGCCAGATAAATTGAGAAAGAAATGCGAGAAATTTTTTTTATGCTATCCACTCATCTAAACGATCAAACGGCGAATGAAAGATATGAAACTTTTGTATTGAGCTGCTTGTTATCCATCTATGTGTGGCTTACACACACACACATTCACATTCACATACATTGACAATCATTTTACGAATCACATCGAGCGCATGAACAATCGAGCGCATGAACAAGACATTAATGTGTGTTGGATTAAATTTGAGAATACTTGTACAAAATTGATTGAAGTTTTGTACAAAAATGATTTTTTGGGGAGTTATGCGTTGAGGTTGAATGCGAACGAGATAAATGTGCCACTGTGCGCCGTACACCACTAACCGTTATGCTATGCGATTGCATCTGATGGAAATCAATCGGAGGCGTATATCGGTATGCACATGTATTTGTTTGAATCGGCGTAACGAAAGTATCAAAACTGTAATAGTTGCGAAAAAACAACAACAACAACAACGATCAAAAATTTGTCATTCAAAATTATGTGAGCATCTGATTATGTGGAACGATTTTTTTTTTTCTGTTCTGTCCAATTTGTTGTTTGTTGTGAGCATTTATTTTTCAACAAAGGTGCAAAGCGCACAAAACACAAGCAAAAAATGCCAAATAGAAACGTTTTGTTTATGTTTTTTTTTTTCATAAAAAAAAAAAACGACAGAGTGCAGTTACCATAATCGAGACACGAACACCTGAACCACATGGCAAACATGCACATTGAAAAACATCGACTAATATTTCAGCATTTAATGTGAAATTTGAACTTCTAAACGCGACTACATGTTTTTTACCGCAAATTCATTTAAAACATTGTTATGAATTGAAAGCACATCATTACACTAGAACCACATTCAATGCAATTTTTTTTTTCCATTTATTTGACGTATATTTAAATTAAAGCCATTTTCTCACATCGTTTCCTTGTAAATTATGTCAAAAATTGTCAAAAAAAAAACCCTTGATACGATCACTTAGAACATTTGTCTTAGATCAAAAGAGAAAAAAGAAACGAAAAAATATGAAAAAACAAGAAGAAGAACAGTTAAGACGAACACAGAAATGAAACGAAACGAAAAAAAAAACATCAATACACGCGAAAAAGTGCTCTACTGTTTGATTTTATAATTGTTTTTGACACTGTTGCTCATTGTTTACTGTTTGTACGTTGCTCGTTTTAAAACAGACTTTTGCATAAGAAACAATTAATTGAGCGAAAATATTCGTTTCTGCGAAACATTAACAACGAGGTTGATGTTTGATTTTCAATTTATATTCGAACAAAAATATGCACGAAGAAATCATATTTACTGATCGCAAGAAGAAGAAAATTGTCAAGAAAATAATTTATCCAGATGTGGTTGAAAAAAAAAAGAAGTAATTCAGATGTCCAGACGTTTTGCTTGAAAATCGATTCACAAAATTTGTTATAAACAAAAAAATCAGCACAAAAGATCAATTGTCACATTCACGAAAAAAAAAAATGAAGAAGAAAAAATGAGCGTGCAGTAATGCAAATACACACCATTCAACGACTGATTACAATTGGATACTGAAATTGATCGTGACAATCATAACGTTCAAGTAAACGTTGAGCACTTCGGTTTGTTATGCAAATACGTCATCATTTCAATGTGCATATAAATACATTCAAGATCATTATCGATCTCGATCGATGACATTCCCGCATTCAATATCTACGATACAAAATGATTTTGTCAAGTGAATTAAAATAGAAAGCAAATTCGTTCTGATAACATGTTGCCATTGAATATTCAATTTTTTTTTTTCTTTTTCATCGAATTTTGTTTATTAGAAAACAAGTAACATGAACGATTTGTGTACGAGTGTATGCATCAGGTCATTTACACCACCTGAAACCATAGTCGACGGAATAAAAACGGAAATATACCAAAAAATGATTTATGTTTATTTCAAATCATAAAAACAAAGGCAACAACAACTGTATAAATAAATAGAATTTGTTTTTCGGTGACTTGAAGCATTTTGAAAACAAGTTTTAAGAATCGCCTTTGTGATTGATCAATTTTTAGTACAAAACTAATTGTGATCACAACAATCAAGCATATTCAACAAGTTTATACAGTCGACATTGATTTGTGGGGCGACTAGTTTTCGGTCAAAAATACAACAGTAACTAATGTAACCAAATATAAAGAAATTAATTTTTTTTTTTTTTCAACACCCCAGTGAAAAGAAGTCAGGTTTGATTTTTTCAGTGGAAACAAGAACTTCTTTCATAGCAAAAGGCAAAAATGTGGTCTTAGAGAGCAGAATATGGTTTGCGATGAAATAAATGTTGTTCATTGTCATTATGAACTTTCTGGAAGTAAATGACTAATTTTGTCTGTTGCATTTCAAAAAAAACTTGGAATCAGCTGCAATTGAAAACAAATAATTTTTTTTTATTTAGAGACATAATTCGTTCGTGGGTGTCAAAAGAAATCATTTCGAAGCAGTTTTTTGTTGAATTTCTTTTTTTTTTTTTTATTTAAACGAAACATGCGTAAATGCATGAAATGCACCACGTGCGATCCACCGATCGTATTTCATGTAGAACGAACGGATACAATGCAATGACAATAATGCAATAAATTTATTATAACTGGCCGATGATTCAAAACAATTGTACACTTTGGATTGCAACGGGAGGGAAAAAAAACCTCGTAAAATGAGGTAATTTAAACGAAACAAAAATGACAAAAGAAATGAAAATATAAACACATACACACTGGCGAATAAACAGTGACAATTGTTTGCGTATGCGTACTTTATGCAGATGAAGCGTTCTCTCTCTCACTCTTTTTCTCTTTTTCTCCAATCTATTTATTTGCCTGTGTGTAATTGTGCTTCTTCACTTTGAAAATAGTCATACGATCAAAGAACACACCGAATATGACATAAGAAAAAAAAAAAAACAAATGGAACAACCAAAACATAGAATATTGCACACTCAATCGGAATTTGTTGCTTTTTTTTCTCAGTAGTTTGTTTATTCTGTATGGAAATATGTCTACTGGCTGACTAAGCAACGACGATGACGACGACCACATGAATTGGACGGTACAGAGCACACATGTGTGCACACAGCTCATACTGCACATTGTACTCGCACCCAATTGTATGCATTTACAAATTTTCCCCTCACAAACAATCTTCCTTATGAATGTATGAATATTACGTTTGTTTTTGTTTACATTAGATTCGCATACCTGCATCTATACTCAATTCCATATTTGTCTTTTTTGTTATTTCTTCAATGAAAAAAACACTGCCAAATGGTTCATTCTTCCATCATGCTCGACTACCTAAGAGACCTATTTTCTGTCTCTGTGTGTGTGTGTGCCAACAGCAATAAATACATAATTTTATGACTGATCATTTACTTGAAATATGAAATGAAATTTTGACTCTCTGTTTTTGATCTAATTAGTTTTTAAATCTCTCATGCTTTGTGGAATAATAAAACAATAATATTTAGAACCATTTTGTATCACATAACATCTCACAACGCCAATAAATATTTATGGCTAAAACAATATTGCGGGACAAACGCAATTTTTGTACTGATCGTAATTTTTTGCAATTTTTTTGCAATTTTTTTTTTGCAAGAGAAATTGTGCTTGTTTCAAATCAAGTCACTAGTAAATGTATTTTAAATGTTTTTAAAGGCACTTTTGGGAAATCGAAGCAAGTTAACTGAAATAATTTATTTCGTTCTTTTTTCTCTCTCAATTTATACCATCAAAATGAAAAAGGGCGTATGTTTATTCAGCGATGAGACAGATTCAAATGAAATTGAAAGCAATTTGTTCTGGAATTAATGGCATTTATAAAAAGCAGAAGCAATCAACACATGAAATATACGATTCAATGTGAATTTTATGTTTTGCTGCACTGTTGTTAATATGATTAAATGTTGTAAAAATAAAAAGAAAAAAAAAATGTTGACAATTCTGTGACATTTAACGGTTAACATAGTGAAATCGCCCCTTCAGTACGGCAATTAATGATCGGCTCCATTTCAGATTTTAACATTTATGAGAGAGATATCAGAAAACACACAATTCATTGAGATATAGAAATGACAACGAATAAGTCGACAGCTCACTGGAGCATATATACAAGATCGCTTCCATGATGCAAATTTAAAATGAGAAATGTTTGAGTATTTTTTATTTTGAGTATCAAATGGTCTGATGAAAAAAAAGTGGTTGCCGAGAGTGAAAATTAGCCGATATTGACATAAACAAACTTTGTTAATGTCAAGCTATACTTGTGTCCGAATGGCACTAAAAATAAAAAAAAAAAATAAACATAGCAGAGATAACCTGCTGGAAGCAGAACAACCAAATAAGTCCATTTTTACTTTTATCACCAATTAAAAAATTGAAAAAAAAAATCAAAATCGCAAGATTTTTGTACATTCGCATTGCTATTGCTAATTTGTTGATTTCACTTTTATTCGCTATATTGCTGATGTTGAAAAAACAAAATAAAATCTTATCACTAGCGGCTTCGAACGAATTGGAAATGAGCGATTGAACTGAACGATGATTTTATATTCTTCAATTTTGACATAAGAATTTTCTTTTTCACTTTTTTTTTTTAAATAAATCTGCTCGAAATCGAGAAATAGAAGTTTTTTTTCTCTTTTAATAGCTTTTTTTCTCCTTTTGTCACATTAAACATAATCTAAAATGGATATAATAATAATCTGAACTGACGAAAATCTATAGTCTGAGAAAAATGTGCATAATAATAATCTAATCTGATCGAAATTGAATCTAATGCAAACTACACACAAATTTAAATCTTTTTTGATTACCACTTTAATAACAAACTGATAAAAAGAAACAAATGAAATGAAAATCAACATACCTGCCGGGTGTCGTTTGATGTAAAACACTTTCATACGATTGAATGGGATGAATAATTGATGATGTTGCAACCGTTGTAACGCTGCTGTTTGGTGTAAATAGAGCGGTACCAATATAGACACTATCACGATTTAACACTGATTGATTATTGTCGGTGGCATTTGTTAAATGTGTAAAACTTTGCATGCCATCATATGTATCGTAATGTAAATGATTATTTGGAGATTTTGAATTTTCACCATCATCACTGTTTGCCGCTGAATGATTACCACCATTATAATTAATATTTGCAACAAGTACACCATTTGGACTATTTCTGATACCGTCAATCATTGAATTGCAATGTTCGTCTTTTAGCGCGTCGGCAATAACTGCATCAATGTGTGGATACATGTTGCACACTATGTTTGTGTTGTTCGTTTGCGTGATTATTTTTGAATGATTTGCTGTTGAATTATCGCCGCTGGTTTTATATACGACACAACCATCAAGCAAGGGGCTTGAATTGCTATTGCTGCTATTTAAAATCACTGTGTTCAGTTCACAGTATGATGTTTCAGAGTCCGTTTCTATTTACATTGAAAGAGAAATGAAAAAGAGAAGAAAAAGAGAAGAAGAAACAACGTAAATGATGTTCAGTGAGTTTCGAAATATGCACAACATATATTCACTCTTATTGAAATATGAAAATGTAACAAGGAAAACATAAAAGGAGGCCCACATAAGCATATATTGGTAAGAAAAAGATGGTAAAAGAAGGAAGAGCATGGACAAAATGAACAAAAACAATAACAACAACAACAACAACAACAAGAAACGAAGAAACTCCGTTCAAGTATAATATTTATTCTTTCATTTTCACATTGAGAACGATAGAACAGGCAACAAGTTGAAAAGAGAATTTTTCATTTGTATTTGTAATGGAAACGAAAGAGACGAAACTATGAAATAAGTGACGAAAAAAATACACGAAGCGGGGAGACACAACACATTTTTTGTATGCTCGCTAGGCAATTTAGTGTGAATACATTGTATACGAAAAAGAGACAACGAATGCGAACGCAAATGGGAAAGGCAAATGGTTCAAATTCATATTTGTGCTCTTGTACTATTGTCTTTTTCGCCTACACAGACAATCAACCATATTGTATTGGCATGAGCGAGACAACTCGATTTGTTCCGTCGCTTTAAGTACAGCCCAGTCAAGCAACAGTCTATATATTTCATGTTTCATTCAATGTATATATACAATGTTTTTGAACCGTAACTATATATTTGGAATTGTCAAATATCAAGACGAATTTCAATTCGGAATTATTTGTGTTTTGAGCGGTTTATTGCCAAAATAAATTCAATATGATCTTTTTATATGAAATTCATTCGAACAATTTTAATAAGCGCATTGGAAATGAAGTATTGAATCCGTATTTCGGTGCTTTCTTTCGAAAAAGAGATATTTTATGTATTTCTTTCCGAAAATTTCATAAAAATTCCGATTTTTCCACAGAAAAAAAAAAACAAAAAAAAATTCTTCAATGTATGAAACTTCGACTTTTGAGCAAATTTTGTAATTTTTCAAGCAAAAATGCTTATTTGTTTTTTAATAGAAAAAAAAAAATCTAAAATGTGAAAAGAAATCGACACTACAGAAATCAAATATTTGATTAGGATACTCGAGTTGTTTTTTCCTCTGTTTTATTTCATTATTTGACTAAGCACTTAAAATGTGTGAAAAAAAATATTTTATGATTTCATTCATCGATTCCATTCATATGGTTTCTGCGGTAATATAATTTTTTTATTTGTTTATAAATGGCCAATTTCGACTAAACAAATCTTGCATTTGATTCAAATTTGCTGATCGGCAATTTATTGTTTGCGACAGCATATATTTCCTCTCTCTTGTCCTATTCCCGTTCTCTTTTCTACGTTCCTCTCCTTCACACACAATTTTTTTTTTCTCCAAATTTTCTTGCTCATTCTTTCTCGTCAATTCAGCCCAAATAATGTAAATAAATTTAGAGGTGATATATATTGCAAATATGGCCGCAAATTGGACACGCACGATCATGTTTTTTCAACAATTTTGTTTGTATAACATCAAGTCATATATGAACTTTGACAAAGTAGAGAAAACTCAACGTGTATTTGTCGTGCGCATCTGCGAAAATAAATCCGAGTTAATGGTTTGTGTTTTGCACTTTGCCCAAACAAACAAAAGAAACGAAACTTCAGCTCGGGTTCAAGAGTATGCAATTTAATGCGCGTGGCTAGGCAGGTATTTGGCTTTAAGTAGATGAGAACAAATGTTTGGCTAAAGCCAATGCTCAACCAAATTAAAACGCAATTTAGTTCTATTAATGAAATCATAGTCCAACGAAATGGCGCGAAGAAAATTCGGTACGGCACAAACAAAAAAAAAAAAAAAAGAAAAACGGCCGAAAAATTTAAATTGGATTTTAAAAATGCATAAAAATGCTATAAAAAAAATCCTTAACATGTTTCTGATTGCGGCAAAAATCGTCAACAATGTTGCTCACATACTGAACATTGAACAGTAAGTTCAAACAGCAACCAATATTTTTGTTTTATGTTGCGTTGAACATTGTATTGCTTGTTAATTAACTGATTTTTCACAAGAAAACCCATCGCAATCAGTCTATAAAAACGACATTGTAATTGGACGAGAAAGCAATAAAACTAAGAGCAACCTAATAAGAAAAAAGTCGAATCTCAATGCATCAAGTCGAATCTCTCAATACAATTCGATAGGAAAAAAGAGCGGATTCATTTTATTGGATTTTTACAGGAATTTAATGGATCGTTCATCATATTTTGAACACTGTAACAGCAATCAAGTGGAACTCCATGGCAGTCAACAGTACAAATGACATAAATGTTTTTCTGTAATTTGATGCGCTATTTGGTCGTTTTGCTTTCAAACAACAAATGTCCATACAAAACTAAACTAAACGAAACACATAAATATTTCGGTGAAAATATTATGGGTTTAAAATGAGAAGAAATAACAAAAAAAAAAAAAAAATTGAGAAAATTTCTTCTTGGATTTTTTTTTTACTCAATTCTTTATGATCTAAGGGTTTTTGACTTTCACTCGCGCAACATGGTATTTTTTCACATGAACTTCTTCACCATCCATTTCATATTTCACATTTCATAGTGTGTTTTGAAAGCATATTTCACGTGTTTATCCTAGTGAAATTCTACATCAATAAGGGAGAGATAGAAAGTGAGGGAGAGAGAGAGAGAGAGAGTGAGTGAGTGAGAGAGTGAGGGTAAGAATAAGAGTAAGAGAAATTGACATAAAGGACGTAAATCAGTAAAGTGACCGAAATGTAAATACGCGCATGTCATCAATATGCTTGACAAATCATTGATTTATGAAGTGCAACGAATCTCGGGAGAGACGCACACACACACAAATCGTAAAATGCAATCAAAATCCAATATCAATGAAAAATGTTCACGGCCAAGTGATAAGATGTATATCACTGATTTTATTAAAATATGTTCACATGAGCAACACTCAGAACAAATTCTATAATTCGATTAAATAAATTTCTATTAAATGTTGTGATACTTTCACACCGAAATCCTTTAACTACTTGGGAATGTGTCAATTTTACCAGCCGATACAATTCACGTGAGCACGATTGTTCATCAGATATTTTGTTGTGTTTTGTTTTGGTTTTGTGTGACGTTGTCGCGTTTCCATAGTGTTTTTGTTGTTGCTGTTAAAATTCTTTGATAAAATTTAATCATTTGTTTATGTTTATGTTTTTATCAATCGAAAATTGTACAGTATAAATTGGTGATAGTAATGATGTAAGTGTATTCAGTGCCAAACAAACGATAAGGTATCGAACAATTTCTGTGTGTGTCTCATGAAATGAAGTCTCAACACTATGATTTCGTTACAATGTGCTGATATCGTTTTAGTATTTGCCTCCTTATGCCGCCGTATATTTCCCATATGATTTACGGTTTCTATTTTTCTTTTCTTTTTCGCGACAAAAAATAACGACGGTCAATCGTCACTTACATAAACAAGACATTTAAGATAAAAAAAAAAATGAACGAATTTGAAACGTAGAATTGTTCATGCAACTTGCGCTCTGTAGTGTTTTGTAGTAAATAATTTGCTATTTATCAATTTTAACAGGTTTTTGTTTGGGCTTCTTATTTATCATCAATGACGATGTCGAATTTTTACGCACGTTCGAATTTTATCGATACTAACGGGGCGCATACACAACAACCACATTCGCTGATTATTATTATTTTCACATATTTTTAAACACTCTGACAAAAGAATACGATTTATTTACCGACAACGCTCGACAATGATAAAGGCTTGTGTAATTAATGCAATTCAAAACGTTTGTTTTTGTTTTTTTTTTTCTTTTTTTATTTTGTTTTCTCTACATAGCAACTTCCTTTACAAATTTCGATCGGAACATGAATGAAAATCATAATTACCTTTGTCATTTGTGCGAAGCGGGACGATTTGTTGATTTTTCCACACTTCAATACAGTTCCGTTTGTCAATAACAAACAATTCTCAAGAGAGATTTATTCTCACATTGATCATTTTCAAATAGCAGAGACAACACTCTTGTGATCATTTTCATATTAGTGTCACTTTTGGACAAACAACACATCCTCGCCACGTGCAACAACATACTAAAGCCTTTGCTTATAAATCATACACAAATGCGCCGACAGAACCAGATTTGGTCAAGAAATTCCTTCAATACAATTTCTTTGATGAAATATATACTCTCATGAATCATATTCTTTCAGAAATTTTTTTTCTTCGTTTTTTTACTGAAAATTCTGAAATATTTGGAATTAAAAATAAATTACAAGGCTTCTCACTCAAAATTCATTTCAAGGAACTTTTTATCGGAAAATTTTATTCTTTTTCCACAGAAATAGTTTTCATTTAAACCATTTGCGAAGAAAATTTGTGAAAAATTCAAGAACTTGATTTCAAAATTAAATTTAATTTCTTCGAAAAAAAAAGAACGTTCACTTCGTTAAACAATGTAAAACGTCAATATCGAATTAAAATTTCACATACAGTACAAGTTGTTATCTAATTTGCAACGAATAAAATTAAATTATAAAAAAGTACTAAATGAAATCAAAAGTGAATATTATTGACTGAAAGTAAAACAAAGGCGGTATTGAAATGTCAGAATATTGTACTAATGTTGTTCATTTGCATAGCATAACAATAGAAATTTCCGTTCAATTACGTTGACACTAATTTGTTGAAACCAATTCATTGTGGATCGCAGTTCTTTAGTATTTTTAAGCATTTTCGTTTCTTTGAAATGAATGTCATTGTACGATATATGTTCATTGTGTGACAAAAGAAAATGCTTTATTAATTCAATGCACATAAAATGTAACACACAAATGAACTTGTGTGTAAATACATTACGAAATGTGACCTGCTTTTAGTTAACTCAAGATTTTGTTGAAAATGCATCAATAAATATTACACATAAAATACGTCGAAAAGTCATACCATTACTTTTCAACTGAGAATGAAATCCGTCAGGGAAATGTGCAAGGAAAAATGAGGTCCGTTGGCGGTGTGAAAGAATTTATTGCATTGAAATTCCATTTTTTTCACGATTGTTTTTGTTTTTCAACTGAGGTCTAAGTTTAAAAACACATCTAAGTCATAATAGTACATAATATAGATTGATATTATGATTCAGTATCAAATTACTGAAATGAAAAATAAAAAAAAATTCTATATTAGTCAGCATTGCGCAATGTCATATTGAATTGAGTAGTTAATATGAATGTGAAATTACATCGATTTATTGCGTAAGCCAATAAGCTCATTGAAGGGGTCCACTTCGAAAATGCAAACTAACAATATAAGAAAAATTGGCAATTTATGCGCCAAAAAATTGAGAGAAATATAAATAAATGAATTTTAGCTAATGTTTATTTACAATTCTTGTAATGTGCCAATGATCTAGAATGGCAAATGGCATGATTTTATTGATGTCACGCCCCTTATATAAACAGTTTTATCAGTTTCAAATTGAATTGTATTGTCTTTTGTTTGTGCCAAATGAAGCTGATCACAAAATTATAAAAACTTTACACAAGATCGTATGATCAATAAATTGGCTTTTTAATTCTCATTTAATACTGAGACTTGAACTTGATCGGGGTGACATTTTTCCGACGAATAATTCATTAAGAACGAAATGAGGAAAATAAAAGAAATAAAATAAATGAAATGAATGCCAATTTTGGCGTTATCGAGTTTAATTGATTGTTATTGCATTAACGATCTGTACATGTTTACGGTTTTGCTTCGGTTGATAACAAGTGACGAAAAATCATCGGTTTTATTTAAAAAAAATAAACCAAAAGTTTGGCGACTGCTAACCGCCCATGACAAAAACATAACATCAATATTGATTACTGCTAAAAACAATGACAAAAAATTAAAACCAGAACAAAAATGAAGTAATTTCGATAAATAAAGTAGCCATGGCAAAAATTGAAAATCACTTAAAATTCACTGGGCCATTAAATGACAAAAAAAAAATCTTTTTCTCTCTCTCTCTCTCTCTCTTATTTATTTCTGGAATGCTGCTGTGAGTCTTTTCGTATGCAGTCTCCGTGGGGAAAATTTTTAAATGTTTGATAGATCCGGCATACACGCCAAATGGTCAGAATGTCACAAAAAAGTCAAATGTGTTTTTGTTTCATTCTTTATTTTTTTTTTTTTTTTTTGTTTTTGTTTTTTTTTTGTTTTTTTCAAACAGCATGTAAAACAAATACCAGAAATGGTTAATTTTGTTTTAATGTCAAATTCAACAATTCCCATAATCTATTCGGTCAGAAGCGTACATAAATCACAGTTTGTTTTCTTTTCTTACAATCAAGCAGAAAATGTTTGTTATTGCAAAATAAGCAAACCAAAGGCAACTCATCACAAGTACGTCGATTAATCTACACAACACGAGACTTAACCACACAACACAATGACACACATTTCGTTATTCCATTGTGTTCACATTGTTTCTTTGCAACAAAATTTGCATAAACCAATTTTCTCCTTGTTATCGATCCCAAAGTGATAAGTTGGGAAAATTTTCAAAATAGGATTTTTTTCAACGAAAATGGAATTGAACAGGGATTAATATTGAGAAGGATTACTGATACGTGACACAAGCCGACTAAAAACTGTTTCCTTTTTTTTTTGCGTTGAGAAACTAAACTTTTCAGCGCCATATACATTTCATCTCTTGTTGTAAGTACGGATTTTTGCATAAAAACTAAGCACGCGTCACATCCAATTGCGCATGCTATTATTGAGATTGTGAGATTCTTTGTTTTTCTTCCTTTATTTTATTGCAACTCTTCCTCATGTTTTCTCAGTTTTTTCTTATTTTGAATCTTTTTTCTTTCATTTTTTTTCCTATTTTGCGCATATTGCGCATTTTTTTATGAAACCAACTCACTACCGGAAGATGTATACAAAAAAATGGCGACTTTTGTGTTCAAGGAATAAAATAAAATTTGAGATGAAATCCTGCGTGACCTTGATTTTTGTCCACGTTTCATAATTGGACACTATTTATTGAATGAACAATTCGAGAGAATTGTAAGTGAAGTGGTGGAATTTCAATTGCAGTTGATTATTTTGCATTTGTTCCGTTCACATCCATTCATTTCAATGGATCGATATGATTTTGTAGGTCATGAAAACAACTGTGCCGATTTTAATATGTTTATTTTCTTTTTGCTTTAGAAACAATAGACGTTTTACGGTTCATTTTCAACTTTCGTTGCACTTATTTTAAATGCATGCAACCCATTTACTTGTTTGTCACACTCAGAAATTGTTCTCAATAATTTGAGTATTGGCAATAAAAGTGCTGTTGTTTGCCAGTGCATTTACCACTTGTAACAAAACTAAACGATTCAATTTTTGCTTTGGTTTCTGCACAACGCTATTATTTCATTTCAATGCATTAGAAATTAATGCGAAAAAAAAAATAAAAAATAGAAAAAAAAGAATTCATTTTCATTTTGTGCATTGTGCATTGTGCATTATGCATTCAAACACTATAAAGTCATTTGTTTCAAGTTGGAATGATTAACACGAAAAAAAAAAACAGAATAAATGGGAAATCATTCCCGAAATTGCAATTGGTTTCCGTTACAATCTTTACATTGCAAACCGAAACGAACAGATTCGATTCGTGGTCACACTGAAAACTGAAACAACTATTCTAAACTAATTTAAAACATATCGTATGGCCTACAACCGCCACTATAAGCGATAATTACAAAACTGATATACTGATATTTTTCTTCGTTTTGATAATTTTTTTTTTTCGCCCGTTTGCCGTTTGTCGTTTTTGGTGCGAAAATTGCCGGTCGTACACCAATTTCTTTGAATAATTACAATTGCAATTTCCTTATCATATCTTAATCGAGCCATTCGTTTTTACAATCACGTTCATATTCAAACACAAAAAATAAAAACCGATTTTTTTTTTCTATCGGTTCTACGTGTGATAACAGGTTTGCTATCGCACATTTTGATAACATATGCATACGAAAAGGGGAAACCATTTGCAATACGACACAAAATGCTCGAAACATTTATGCCATTTGAATTCACTTGTTTGCCATCAATTGGTTTGTCGCGTTCGAATAGGAATGTCTAATAGGACAATTGAATCGACTGTGGATTGATAATCTTTTCCCCATTTTTTTGGGGGGAATTTTGGTTTTTAATTGTGTGAGTGGCTCCCACACTGTGGGTTTTAGTAAAAAACAAAAAAAAAAAAAAAAATTGAAAAAAAAAGAATAAAGTGTAAATAGTGTTTAATTACTTACCAATTCGATACTCCTTCGTAGACATTGCATTGGATGTAATTTATTTGATTCAAAAACAACAAACAATCTCAATTAATAGACACGATGAAATTGTTTGAAATGATTTGAAATTTATTTAGGATTGATTTGCTGTTTTTGATTTGAATATTGAATTCATTTATAAGTACACAGTGAATACCTGCTGATAAGCTCCAACCACATCACACAAATAAACTTGTGTTTTGTTTTTCTTTATTTTTTTTTCATACGCGGTTACAGTTCAATGAATTGCCAGAAAAAAAGAGTTTTTTTTGAACAATTTTTTTTTCTTGTTAAATATTGTTATCAGTTGTTATTCTGTTTTGATTGTTTAAAATCTGTGTGTGACAGCCGCCAATTAGTCGTTGAGATCGACGATCATGGAGTCAAATAAAGGAATTTTTTTTTTTTTTGGTTTTGTATTTAAATTCTCGCTGTTTCAAGAAATGCAAAATTCTACCAAACTAGGCTGTTTTCTAGCAACACCATTCTGCAACTAAAATTATAAATTGAAAATGTGCGCGCATTTACACCGTCAACTACTTAAACGAATACACACCATGTTAGAGTCGATCATCGTCGACGTCAGCAACGCGTGTATTTCATTATTGACGAATCGCTCAGTTCGTCCGAACTAATAAATTGCCGTTGTTTTTGTTTTGTTTTTTTTTTTTTGTTTTTCGTTCACATGAAATTGTGAATTGTATTTGCTTTTGCACAGTTGCAACAATATATATATACGCGTCAATTGAAAATTTGATGTGCTTTGCGCTTTCTCTCAATACTTGATTCTACTGCTTTTGTTTTTTTCTTCTTTTTGCTCGCTCGCTCTCTCCCTCTCTCTCTCTCTCTTTCTCTCTAATTCGTTTTAGTATTTCTCACTCTTTCTGCATAAAATACAGTTTATGCGCATGAGCTCAAGTCATTTCAAATGTTTTCCATTCAATAAATAGAAAAGAAATAAATTCGAAACAAAAAAAAAAAAATAATGAAGAAAAGCTTGAATGACTTAGTTTAATTTTTGCTTCAATTAGTTTTTTTGCCGGTCTCGCCGTTTGTCATTCTCTTTCTCTCTCTTCCTTTCTCCCTATCTTCAATAACGACTAGCAAATATTTTTCTCTCTCTCAATCTTTTGCTCTCGAATAACAACTAGAAAACGGCAAGTCAAATACTTTAATAACGTAATACAAAACCTCTAAATAAACGAGACATTTTCAAGTCAGTCGGATCTTATTGAGAAACATAGGTCATATTTTTTTTTCCTTTTTTAGCTCGAATCATTACATTGTATGAGCAATAAAGTCTGTTTTCGAGATTTGCTATATGCTTCTTACAGATTTTCTATGACGCAAACTCGCGTGATTCGACCATAGTCATATATTGTTGTTTTTAAATCAAAATGAAAATGAAAAAAAAAATAGTGATGAAATATGGGCGCATTTTAAATGAAAATAAATACATTTATTGAATAAATCGAAACTTTAAAATCTTTTCCAATAAAGATCACAGATCAATAATCAGTGATTTATTTGATGCCATTCGAAATCAGCAGTTTTTATGATTGATTTGAAGGTTTACAATCTGATTCGTTTATTCTTTCATTGCTCAGATTTTCTAGATTATGAAGGACTGAAGATAAGCTTTGTTTGAATTATGGGGTTGAACATCAAACTAAATTTAACAAAAAAAAAAAAATCTCAATCCTGAAAATCGAGAGAATTCCAATTATTGATTGGTAATTAGATGGGCATTTCGAATGTAAGAGAAACTAAAATTGTTTCTTAGCATGTATTTATAATAGATCTGTAAAGATTTCGAATGTAAACATTCACTTTTTTTTGCATTTAAACGAATGACACAGTTGTTTTGATACCAAATGCAGATAAGATTGCAATGATACTCGAAAAGAGAGAAAACATGTGATTGGAATCATATTGAACAATTTATTTATTTTTAACAAGCCCATACGACAATGGAATACATAAAATGCACAATAAATTATGCATTAGTTGCTAAATGTATATTATCCATCGATTTTATACAAAACATTACTGTAGAGTCGATAATATACATGACCTTCCTTTTCAGACGCATTTATTGCACCCATTTTCTCATAGAATTGTCGGGCTGAATTTGTTTTTGATACATGCAATTCAATACGATTGCAACCAGTTTGCCGAGCATGCTTCATCACAGCTTCGAAGAGTAATTTTCCTATGCCTTTTGATCGATGCGAATCATGTACCAATAAATTACGCATATAAATTGTTCGACCATCCCATGAATATGAATATGAACATAGCGTAAAACCAATTGCACTTGGTAATCTGAATTTTTTGACGAGATTTTTAAACATTTCTTTTCAATATAATCTATTTTGAAAATTGAAATTCTTTTACTAAAAACTAACCCCTTGGAATCTTTAAGTTCCGTGTCTTCGGCTAATAATGCAAAGAAAAATGGGAAATTTCCATCGAATCCACCATCTCGGTACAAGTCTAAAAATATTAATAAAATTTTTAAATTCAAAATTTGTGCATTTCATTATAATTACCTTCCAATCTGATGTTTGGCTTTTTTTGTTTTAAAGTTGCTGCCAAATCCTTTGGAAAATATTATTGTTGAACGAAAAATAAGATTTTTTTTTTTTCAAAAGAACATTGAAAATCATTTATGAAATGAGTCGCTTTAGTGATGATTTATAAACAAATATTCTTACGTTTGTCATTTTGAAAACGGTTGGCATATCACTTTTGGTTGCTCTTCGAATTGTAATAGTCATATTTGTTGAAAATCGTCGTATACTCTATTTGCCAACAAAAGCAGTATGTTTTTAACAGTTCGTTAAAATGAATTTGAGAATAATTTAATGAAATTTATAGATATTTCCGTGTGATTTTAGTCGATGTAACTTCAACGACATCAAATGTATGACTGTGATCATCTAATTAGCGAGTCATTGTTTAATTTAAGTATTTGTTATCAGATGCGATATCATGTTTTCGAGGGTGTTTGTATTTTTCCAAAATGATACAATTTATTATTGTAGTTATGACTATTTTAAAAATGTTCAGTTTTCAATTCATTTATTCGAAAACTTATCTAATTGATAATTTTGATTAAAAGTGATTGATTAAAATGAGCAAATATTTTATTTGTAATACAATATAAATAAAATGTATTAGTCATGCGTGTGTCACCATTATTATTCTATAATTCAAAGTAATAATTATTACTAGTTCTTTTAATAACTTTCAAAAAAATTTTCATTCAATTTTAACTTTACATATGGTCATTCATTATCAAATATGTGGCACATTTCGAATAATGCATACAATTATCAAATTATCTATTAATATTATTAATATCTCAAATTATTTTGGAGATTGTATTTTTTCGCATTTCTTTAAACAAATCTCTCTTTTGATTGCATGAATATTGTATTGATGTGGTTATTGAACAATATAATAAGTTTGTAATTATTTTCATTCGCATTATAATTAAAATTAACATTTTGCACAGTTATCGCATACTTAATTTTGTTGTTGTTCAAAGCCATTAATTACTTCATTATTAATGCGATAATAATTGTATCCAGTTTTATCTGTATAATTAATAGCACCAAATTTTAAATAAAATTCTCGAGCCGGATTCCATTCGGGTACTAAAAATTCAATGCGAGTGCATCCATTCTGTTTGGCATGTGCCAACAAATATCCGAAAATTAATTTTCCAACACCTTGGTGACGATGACTCGATTTTACTAACATATTTCGCATGAAAATTGCCTTACCATCCCATGAATACATGTATGAACACAATGTATATCCAACTGCAGTAGATGATCTAAATGGGAATGAAATTGAAATAAAAATTTATAGCTATTTCATTCATATGATAGTTCGTTGAATGAATTTTTTTAAACGAAATTTTTTAATCGAAATATTTAAAAATCAATTGAATTGAAATAAAAGATCTGTGATACAAACCCATCAGAATTTTTTAGTTCTGAATCTTCAGCTAATAAAACGAAAAAATATGATGGTCCGCCGTCAAAGCCGCCATCTTTAAACAAATCTAAAGTGAATTTTATGAATAATCAAAAAGTGTTATTGACAACTGAAAACAATTGCTAATAAATGACAATTTTTAAATCAAAATTTATGCCAAAAATTAAATTCACTAATTTTTAGTTCAAATTTTCAAACATTTTCAACATTACCTTCTATGCTAATGACCGGTCCACTCTTTACATTCATATAATCAGCTAAACCCTTTTTAGATACATTTTTACTAAATTATTTGCAAATCAAACAATACCAAATAAATACTCACATTCATTAATTCATAAACAACTGGCATATCACTTTTAACCGCTTTTCTAATGGTAATTGTCATGATTTATGTGAAATTTTTGAAATTGAAATAAATGAAATTAAATAGATTTGGAATTAGTGTAAAATGAGAATCGATTTTGAATTCAATTGAAAAAAAAAAAAGTTGTTGTGAAACAACACAGAACCGATTCTAACTAAAACACTGTCTGAGTGATTTTCATGATTTTATTACCATTTAAAATTGATAACAAACATAAAATTGAAAATTTATGAAATAATAATTTTGTTTTTTTTTTTTTTTTTTTGTTTTTTTTTTGATAAGATACACTTGCGCCTTCGCCATGAATCAAACAACGAGATAACCGTAAAAAAATTGAATATCATTCAATGATAAAGTAGGAATAAATGTGTCTGCAAATGCGTCAGAAATGTATAAATCAGAATGGGCGTGTCAAATGCGGTTTTTATTCGAAACCAAAGTTATTGAATAAATCAAAACATCATTGGCCGATTGTCATGATGACGTTTTTATGAACGTGTCGCTCTTAGTTACACGTAAGAACTACTTAGGTACTATGCCATAAGAAATATTGTTAAGTGATAAGGATCATAGATAAATACAAAATGAAAATTTATTTACTGCTATGTAATTTGATCAATTTATGGCTTTTGGTAACTAAATGTTTCGTTTCAAATATTTCACACTTTATTTTCCAATAATAACAAAAATACCACTAATTCTTAAACAATTTAATATCGCTGATTGAATTGTTTTTTTTTTTTTTTTTTCTTCACGTAAAACTGATTTGAAATGGAATTTCCATTTCATTTGACTAGGGAAATTGCATTCTTTAGAGCAATCAATTTAATAGCCAAATAGTACATTGGCATTTTAATGTCTGCCTTCAGAAACCCAATGATATATTTTTATTTCATTATTTAGTTGGGAAAAACACAATACATTTCGGTTGAAAATGTAATTCTACTTGGATTTTCCAATCATTTCTCTTAGGTTTGCTTGCAAGATTTACCCGATTAACAATTGATGTTCTGGATTTTATTTCATTTATTCAATGTGCTGGAAAAAGCACAAAATAATATTTTTGAAAATATGTATTTGGTTGACGAAGCAATTTTCTGTTGACTGCTTAAATCCATGTAAAGTGTGAATCTGTCATTACCATAGAAGATAATGTTGACTATGTTTGAAACTTTGAACTAAAAATTTAATTTTTTTTAAATTTAAATCGTCTTTTCTGTTTTCAATATTTTTTTTTTTTTTATTCTTTAACAAATTCTCTTCAGATGTGTTTGAATACGACGGAAATTGATACATACCAAAGAAATTGGATGCAATCAAATTCCATTTTTAGTACCCCAATAATATCCGGCTCGAGAATTTTATTTAAAACTTGGTGCTATCAACTATACAGATAAAACTGGATACAATTATTATCGGGTTAATAAAGAAGTAATTAATGACTTTGAACTCAGAGATGCGTACGCTTGCCGTCGACGCATTCGGATTTTTGCTCAAAAAAACCCATCCATTCAATAGGAGTGAAGAGCAAAAAGAGAGGATATCACATCATATCTTCACAGTAAACAATGTGTTACTATTGACATTTAGGTTTTGTTCTATTATTATTATTATTATTATTATTACGGCACCAAACAGCGTTTCTTGGCCAAAGGTGGTTTATTTAAAATATTATAGATTATATTTACAGTTAATTTAAATATAAAGATAAATGGCAGATTCAATAATCGTATCGAATCAACAATCCATTGCCAATCCTAATGATTTCGGAGCAAGTCTCTGTAATTGCTGAACTACAAAAATGAATCAAAACAAGATAAACAATCATTTGCTATTCGATCAAATTCTTAAACATTGTAGTCAATCTCTTCTTAACCACATCTGAGCTAATATTAAAATCAATTACAAACTCATCCAAATTTTTTTCATTATTAATATCTGTTGAAAGTTTCTATTAAGTTTATCAATGGCATATATTTCTGATAACCATGATTCATTGTACCTATTCTCAAAAATTCAATATTTCTAACAGAATAATATGGAACTCTGAATTGAATCCTTTGCAACAGGGTCTCCGAACATATTTCTCCCTTGATCAATTTTAAGATGAACATTACTTGAGCAATACTTCTGCGATTTTCCAAAGTAATCATTTGTAGTAGAAGCAATCTATGTTCATACTTTACTATTGACATTTAGGTTTTGTTCTATACCGCCAATTTAGACCCAAAGTACTAAAAAAAGTACTGAAATTCTATTTCATTTTTTAAATATAAAATGCGTTTAAATATTTTAATGGTTTTTATACTCAATTATGAAATAGACCTTAAGTACTTTTTTTAGTAATTTGGGTTTAAATTGGCGGTATAGAGCAAAACCTGAATGTCAATAATAACTCAATGTTTACTGTGTTCTTTTTACTGGTGGGGGGAGGTATTTTCGAATAATTTTCTTCGAGGAAGTAGGGTTAGTACAAATAAAAAAAATCTCTTCCGCGTGCACGTTTGCTTACCTTTTTTATAAAGGTAAAGTTACATATTTCATCTTATTCTTTTTTTATTTATAGCCAAATATAATTGAATTATTTCCGGTAAGAGTAAAAAAATAATAAATATGGAAAGACCAGCTCGAATTGTTGCTCGAAGAAACGCAATTGATGGTGACGAAAATAGAATACTCGGTCCAATTCGACCAGCTCGAATTTTGGTTCGAAGGAACCCAGTTGAAGTAATAAAATCAAGTACACGATATCTGTGTGCATTGCCAATGTCAATGTCAATTTTATTTATAATGTGAAATAATACAATATATTTACAACTTATAACAATTTATTATTAACTAAATCATGTAAAATTGAACAATATTCACAAAATCAATAGATAGATTTTTTCACACGCACGAACATGAATAGAGTGTCACAAAGTGATAACTACTATGCAACTAGGGGAATCTATCTGTTGCGAATGCCGCGAATCTATTCGCATTTTCATGGTAAATTGCAAATGTCTCACGAATGTGAATGTAAATGCAACCATGACACTTTTGGCATCCATTTTGCGACTGAATGAGATTTGCTTATAGTTCATGCATTCGAATGACATGCGTAATTTGTTGGTATATGATTAGCATCGATCGGAGGGCGTAGTAAAATTGCTCTTCAAAGCTGTGATGAAGCATGCTTGGCAAACTGGTTGCAATCGTATTGAATTGCATGTATCAAAAAAAAAAATAGAAAATTCAGCCCGACAATTCTATGAGAAAATGGGTGCAATAAATGCTTCTGAAAAGGAAGGTCATGTATATTATCGACTCTACAGTAATGTTTTGTATAAAATCAATGGATAATATACATTTGGCAACTAATCCATAAACAGTGGTGCATTTAATGCATTATCGTATGGGGCTTTAAAAAAATAAATTGTCAAACTGTGTTCAAATGGAAATTCGATCACATATTTTCTTTTTGAAAAAATATTTTCTTTCCAAGGAATCATTGTAATCTTTTGCATTTAGTATCAAAATCACTGTTTTGCCTTTTTTTTTAATAACTCCATGTCATTCCTTTGAATGCGAAAAACAAAATCAGGCGAATGTTTGCATTTGAAATTTTTATGTCTTTATCATAAAAATTTTATCTGTCATATGTCTCATTTGTATTACCGAAGGTCGTTGTTCCTATCGATTGGCATAATTGGTTGCTGGTAAAAAAAAAGAAAAAATGTTTTTCGGTCAACCGTTCACAGCATGTGCCTTCATTCATTCTATTTTACCATCGAAAAATGTGCACTTTTTTTTGTGAATGGTGAATCGTGAATGGTTTGACTGATTAGGTTTTTATCAGCACCACCAGACTTCAAAAACTACTAAAAATAAATGTAAATTTGCTACTTTGTAGTTTGTATTTTGGGTTTGTGTTGTGTTTTTTTTTCTTCGTCATCATCGTTGTTCTCTTTATTATTTTCGGTTTGATAAGGAAGAAAAAATTGTTTGATTTGGAATTGCTTGCAAACCAAACTATACTTAGAAAAATGTGGCACAAAAATATGGTTTGTTATCTAATCATCTTGTGTGTGTATGTAAGAGCGCGCGTCTTCTCTTGACTATGTTGTTGTTATTATTTTTTATTTTTTTTATTTTTTTTTTTTTTTGTTACATCAAATGCAAGCACGAAATATCAAAATTCCGTTGCCAATTTATCAGAAAGTTGATTGTTTTTGTCTTTGATATGAGTTCGCGCCCGGTCGCATGATATTCATATCATATCAACAACTGTAATCACAAGCCACAGCTAATAATCTGGCTGCCACAGACGATGAGCACTCACTCCTTCACAAATAATAAATTTCATATCCAGAATTCGACAGTTGTTCCGTATACGTCCGAAGAATTACTTCGACGTAGTTGTCTCGTATTCAAAATTCATTCTACGGGGGATTCTTTTTTTTACGGTTTAATTTTTGTCGCGAATCATTCCCATGATTAATTATATTGATATAAACGAAGCATAACAATTGTTTAGAACCAGACATTATAATTTGACGTCTATTGACAGTTCAATCTATTGACGAATTCACATTTTCGGCATTTATCATAATCACGCGTTCGATAACTGGTTTTTTTTTCTTCTTAAACTCAACGATAAACAGATACATCAAACATCAATTTTTGCTTGAAATATCGCCAATTTACTTTCAGAAAAAGAGTTATCAAAGTGTTGCTACAATTTGAAAACGTTGAAATTGAAATCATACAAAATGGTATTTTTGGTGCGAAAAGCAGTAAAAAGTGATATGAAATCAATTATTGGGCTAATTCAGGTCGGTTTCAAATATACAAAGTGCAAATAGTTTTATCGTTTTAAAAGAAAATTGTCTTTGAAGCTGTCTTACTTAATCCTATTTTGTTACGTAGTGTAGAGTGATGGCAAAGTTCGAATGATCACCACATCCTATTCAAAGTACGTAATGTATTGTACAATTCAATACAAATTGTTTTGACATGATTTTACAAAAACAAAAGATGACTTCATTTCAACTGTGAGCGAAAAGAAAAATAAAGAAGCAAAACACAATGTGTAATTTAGTGAACTATAGACTGGCTCACAATTAGGGGCTGACAGTTCGTTTAAGTTGAATTTTGTCGTAAATAGGTTTTCATATAAAAAAGTTTGAAGGACAAATTCAGCATTTAAATGGGTAACCAAACAATGGACAAAAACATCCACTGAGTATAACTAATAAGAACAACAACAACAACAACAAAATTGTTTTGTTTTATTTTATCGGCAGTGGGCCGCACACACCAACAAATGGTTTCTATTTTTCATCGTCGTTTCCTTTTTTCCTTTATTTTTTCTCTGTCTCTTGTCATTCATTTTCGTTTGCATTGCATTGCATGGTATATCATGAACACAATATTATCATCATGTGCCATTCATTCAGTTTATGTGAACTTTAAAACTCTGTCACAAAGCCATCAAAATGTTCAATTCATTTTAAACCAATAATGGTCATAAATCGATGCGTCTCAATTGCTCAAAGAACCACAAAAAGGCTTGCATTGGTTCTGTTTATTTTCTGATTAAATTTGTCGTAAATTTCAAATATAGACTGAAAACTGAATAAACAAGACTATTTTGCTTTTGGCCATGTTGACGAATTATATATTTTTTCCACTCTGTTTTTGGAAAATTTCTATTTGGAAGCGAATGATCGTCAATGGCAACAGCAATAATGACGGTAACAACAACCATTGATCTTTTTTTTTTTTTTTTTTTTTTTTTCATGAAAATCCTTATCAATCAATGAATACTGATAACATTTTGTTTTTAAATCGAATTGGGGTGAAAAAAAGCAAAAGTTGAAATTAGAGTTTCGACTTTAAATAGATAACTGGCATATTTTTATGAGGTCATATCGGCTATATATTATATTGTTGCTTGATAAAGCAACTCGAAACAAATAATAAATGCATCTCAATCCATCTCAACGAAAATTTGAATAATTCACAGTGATTTTCTGTATAAAAAAAAAAAAATAAATAATTTGTTGAATGAATGAAAATCAATGAAAAAATAAATAAATATTTCATGCAATTATAATAATCTTTTCATTTATGAATTAAATTAAATAAAATAAATATAATTGCATTTGATGGAATAAACGGTATAAATAATTAAAACCAATTAATTTATTCGAAGAATCATAAACATTTTCTTGGAATAAATTAATTGGTTTTAATTATCTTGCATTCTATATTTATTATTAATTGCTCTGAGTGGATCGTAAATTGAAAAGTGATAAGACAATGGTTTGATTTGAAACTAGGGGGATCTATCGGTTGCGAATGCCGCAAATACATTCGCATATTCACAGTAAATTGCGAATGTAAATGCGACCATGATACTTTTGGCATCAATTTTGCGACTGAATGAGATTTGCTAATAGTTCACCATTCGCAATCCTCCCATACAAAATGTATGTACGCACTCGCAATAAATTCGCAAATGATTTGTATGAAATTTGCAAATGGATACGAATTATTTACATAGATAAGAGCCCCTAAATTTGAAATTATACTTATTTATTCATAGACAAAGTATGACACAAAGATGATAATTTGGTTTACGCGTTTTATTAAATGTGTTGTTTCTTTGCGAGCAAAAAAAAAAAAAACACATGCATGATAAGCGTGGCAGAAAAAAAAACGAAACGTATCAAAGTCAAAATTCAAAAATAAATATTTTTGTGATGTTTCGTAGTAAAGTTCATTTGTTTTGTCTTTGAGCATTTACAAAGAGATGAAAAATCCATTTTTTTTCTATTTGCTTTAATAGGAACTGGCTGACTTTGAACGGATGTCAAATGGTCCGAAACTTACAGTTGAAGATTTGTGCAGAGATGGTGGATTTAATGATGATAATTCTACTCCTCTATTTTATTCCTTTGTCGCAGAACAATCTGATACATCTGATCATAGGTAAATAGATCAATTGAGACAGTATCAAGTTTTAAGATTTGCTTTTTTACGAGAACAAAATATTTTATCGTATGGAAAAATGAGCAAATACAAAAAACAAAATCCCATTTATTTCAATTATTTGGATGATTATTAATAATTGAAAACATCGATTCAACAAGTATTCATTTCAAGCAGATGTAAACAAGAATGGAATTGTTTTATTACGATATATTTGCATAAACAATGTCAATAAAATATATTAACAAGATAGAAACACTTCATAATACGTTAGAAAATTGTTTGTAATCAACTCATATGAGCTTATTAATTTTAACTATTCCAAAGAAATGTTGTAATTTATTTTTATTGATGATTCATGGGAATAGATGGAAAAAATATAGAAGAAAAAAATAGTACAAAAAGCAAAAAAAGCAACAAATTTAATTGTTGTTCAAGTAAGAATGATTAAGAAGTCCAATTCCCTTGTAAATTTCTGAAAATCAAACAAATTTGCAACTTTATTCAAAACAAATTTGATCTGATCGATGTGAAACGGGAATGAAGCAAACAATAATAAAATGTCATGTATGACTGAAGCCGTCACGAGTAAACAAATGCCGGGAATATAAGCGATAAGCAAAGGAATGGACAGTTCGAATATTGTTGTTTTTTTTTTCTCTTCTAAAAGCGAAAAATACTATATACAAGAAATATGAAATACATATTCCTTTCAAATATTTGATTTCTTTATCAATGCGCTTGGTTGTGGTTTATATTAACTCAATGTGACTTCATGACATGTACACTCATATTAGACCGACAAAGATAAGAACGTCGATCAAAATAACAAAAGACATTTGCCTTTTTTTTTAATGTTTGCGGACTTTTTATTGTTGCGCTACAGCATTTTGTTTCCCGTCGACTCTATTTTCTATGGAATGAATTTTATTATATGTTTAAAATTTATGCTCCAACTTTCAATGTTGTTAACGTAAAAAATGAACAACTTAGTTGCATTGAACTTACAATGTTCAAATGAACATGGTTAAAAATGTAAGAAAAATAAGAAATAATGCATGGTAAAAATTGAATAAAATCGAGAAAAAATATGTGGTTTTCAAGACTCTGAATTAAAAATAAAACAAAATCACAATGAAAATGATAAAATAATCTAAAAACAGCTTGAAATGTAGAATTTTTATCGAATCAAATATTGACGTAACCATTTTTTTTTTTTTTTTCTATGAAGCTGTTCGCCAAAAATCATCGGATACGCCTTATGTTTCTTTACATACTCAACATGGCAAGGGAAAACATTATTTTTAGAAGATATTTACGTGCAACCAATGCATCGAAATCAAGGTGTTGGCACTTTGTTATTCACGGAAATCGCTAAATTTGCAAAAGATTCAAATTGCAATCGACTTGAATTGCACGTGCTAAACTGGAATCCAGCGCAAAATTTTTATCAAAGAATGGGTGGCATTAATTTAACTGAAAAAGAGGGATGGCATTATACTCGATTTGATCGGCAGGCAATCGAAGCAATTGCTAACAATACGAACTGACTAACGTAGAAATTTTTTTAAAAAATTCAAGCAGGAAAAACACTAAAAAAATCGATTCATGAAAAAATGTACTTAATCTTCACAAAATGAATAAACATCTAGATGAAATAAAAACAAAACATTTTATTTGAAAGACGTGTGCAAAAAAAATAATGCCAAAAACGTGATGGAGTTTCGTTGAATTGTTCATAGCTGCTGACCTCATTTTGTTTTAAGTAATTGTAATGACGCTCCCTGTAAGCAAACAACTCGTGTGACATTGTCACTCGAATAGCACCGCGCCATGGGATTAGAAAGACTTTGATGGAACTGTTGTGTCGACACAATGTGCTTGTACTAGATGGTCATTTAATTTTTCGCGACGATTAAATTTTTTCGTACAAATGAGACAGTTGAAAACTGTTGTCGGCTGTGTTTGTAATTCTTTGTGCGTTTTGTAATGTGTCGTCAAATTATAACTGAAAAAAAAAAAAAAACAAAAACAACATATTGCATGACTATCATCAATGAATGTGGTTTTATCATTTTTACATACCGTTGTGTGAATTTTTGTCCACATACATCGCACGAAAACGGCTTTTCACCAGTATGCGAACGCATATGTCTTTTAATATGAGAACTCGAACGAAATTCCGAACCGCAGATCGTACATTTCTTCGGTCGCTCATTTACATGAATCTTTTTATGCATATTGAATGAGGCAAAATGGATAAATTGCTTTCCACAAACATCGCACTAAATGAGAATAAAAACAATCAAACTATTGAAATGTTGGAAAAATGTTTTATTTTTCACATTTCATTGCACTTGCCTGATGTTTTCGTTCACCTGTATGAAGGGGCATGTGTCGAATGAGACCAATGCGTTGAGTAAATGTTTTATGGCAAATTTTACATTCTGCCAGAATGGGGAGAAACACAATAAAAAATGAAAAACCATTTTCTTCTTTTTTTTAATATAGGATCATTTGTAAAAAAGATGTCTTGAACCTGACTGGGATAGTTACCATGTGGATTTTTTTCAAAATGTTTCACTATATGAACCCTTAGTGCGCCTTTTGATTGATAAACCCGACCGCAAACATCACATGTAACTGCTTCGATTTTATAGTGAGGTTTCTTCACTGGTTTTGATATGCTTGTTTCATTTTTTCTCTCATTTTTTTTCTCATTTTTATTCATAATCTTATTTGAATTGCTCTTATTTTTATTTTCATGATTTTTCCACTCTATTTTATTGTTAGTTTCATTCTCTTGAGTTGATTCTTCATCGCTATCATCGATATAATCGTCTGGCTCATTTTGTCCTTCAATATTCGTGCTAATTAATTCAGTCTTTTCAATAGAAATTTCATCTATAAATTCATGTTCCACAATAGTGTCCGGTTTATCATCATCAATTCCATCAGAATTTTCATCTTTCATTGATTTTCTTTTAAATTGTTCATAAAGATCGTTCTCAATTCTTCGGGTATGCAGTAGTAATTTATCGTATTCTACGATTTGATTTGTGCATTTTATGCAAAAATATTCATTTTCAATATCAGCCACAACCTTTAAACACTTTGCAATGACTGCAGTTAATGGCATTGTTAATGTGTTTGCAATTATTGATCCATTATATTTATTTTGAACCATACAAGGCCAATCACAAATGAAACAATTTGCTAAATCCATTTCTAATCAATTTGCACATGAATTCTATAAAATAAAAAATTTTTTAGTGCCGAATTGAAACTAAACAACTGTGGAATTAAAAGTAAGTAACACACATTTCAGTTTGTTTATTGACTGAAAAATGACAACATCGTTGCACGACAGCAACAAATCACGCGTGAATTTTGACATCAAATCCACATTGTACCGAACCTATTTTTCTTTTCAAGACTTTTTCAGAGTATTTTCTTATCATTGTTTGCATCATTCAAACAGCTGATGAAAATAATTCAAACTCTATTTAATAAATGAAAAAAATTGTTTAATGAAATGCATAATGTTTTGTTGAAATATTTTTTTTTACAAAAAAAAAATTATTTTAGAACAATTAATTGGGATTTTTAGTAATACAAAGTTCAATATTATCGATAATTTGATTTAAGTTAATCATGAATTTAGTTATAAATGCATTATAAATTTGCTCATAATTTTGAACATAAATTTCATTGTCTGATAAAAAAAAAAAAGAAAAATTGAAACTATTTCAGTGGATCTGAATTTGATTCTTTTTCGTGAACAAAATCAACAAAAACGTCGTCTTTCATGTACATATTGACTTTTAGTCGTTCAATGATTTTTTGCGTAATTTCACTTTCAGGTCCATGTTCAGCAATGGCATTGATATCATCATCGTTAATGCGATGCGTTTCACGTAGATGCTTATTTAGTTTTTCACGGCGAGGGAATGCTTCTAAACAAATGATACATTTGTGATTACGTGATTGCGGTCGATGAATTCCTTGATGTGTATTGTAGTGGGTTTTCATATTGTATCTACAGATGAGGAGAGAAGAGAAATTATTAATCTTGCGCCAATTCATTCAATGGGATATTTTTGTGAAATTGAAAATGTTCATTTTATCATTAATTAATCACTTCTGCAACGTAAAAAAAAAAAAAAAAAAAAAAAAAAAGAAATTCAGTTCAAAAATGTACCTTTGAGCAAATTTCTGACCACAAATTGGACACGAAAATGGTTTTTCACCAGTATGCGATCGCATATGTCTGGTCATATGTGAATTCGAACGAAATTCCGAGCCACAAATATTGCATTTCTTCTTACGTTCATTCGTATGTATCATTTGATGCATGTGAAATGATGAATAATGGATGAAACGTTTTCCGCAAACATCACACTGAAAACGAGAAATTTTTTTTTTTAAAACAAATATATTAAAAATGTTTGATAATTGAATTAAAAACAGAAAAACAAAAGGAAAACTATCTCCATTTCGGAAAAATATAATGAAATGTTTGTTTTCGAGAAAGTTCATTTACCTGATGTGGTCGGTCACCGGTGTGCATCGGCAAGTGACGACCCAATGCGCCGCGTTGAGTAAATGTTTTTCCACACACTTCACACTCTGCAAATTAGAAAATAAAAATTCATTGTTAATTTCTTTTATCTCAGATAAAAAAAAAAAAAAAGATTGCATTTTACTACCATGGCCATTTTTTCCATTATGTGTGCCAATATGAACACGAAGAGATGCTTTGGTTTTATACGATCGGCCGCAAATATCACAAACCAGCCGCTTCGTTTCATCTTTATGCATTAAATTTTTATGCTCTTCTAATTCGGCTTTAATTTCAGTCACAAATGTACATTGTTCATGTTTGCATCGAAATTCATCTGGTTCATCAATTGATGATTCATCTGATTTTATTTCTTTGATTTTGGCCACTCGACTTTTGGCAATAGTGTTTCTTGTATTGGTTTTACGTGTTGCAATTGATTTTACGATGAATTTTTTCTCTGGTATATGTTTTTCTTTCACTGTTTCATCGCTTTCTACAGCCTCAACATCTTTTTGTTCATCATTTAATGTACAATCATCGGATTGTGTATCAAAATCATCTAAATATTCAATAACCATTTCTTCGTACGTTTCATTCAATACTTCTGTCTCATTTTCACTCGTGACATTTTCGACTTTCATGTCATTCACCTCAATTATATCATCGTTAATTGAATTTTGGTCCACAAGTATTTCTGCATTCAACAAGTAACATGATTCTATTGACTTTTTCCGGTACAATTCATACAATTCGGTTTCAATTTGTAATGTAAGTTGAATTAATTGATCATAATCTTCGAGTTTTTTTATACATTCCGTGCAAAAATATTCATTATCAACATTAACAATTTTTCGAATACATTTTAGCAACACTGATGCTATTGGCATTGTTAATGTACGCGCAATATTTGTTCCAAGATATTGATGCTCTGCAATACATTCAATATTACAAATAAAACACTTTGCTATTGATGAATCCATTTTTTCACCAAAACATTCACATATAGACACACACACACACGCTATAAATAATTACACAAATTTTACTTCCGATTCATTAAAATGCTAATTGCTTTAAATCGAAAACTGAATAAATAAAGCCAAATGAATAAAATTTTTGTTTATGAGACAATGGTATTGTCAATGAATGACAGTTGTTTGACACGAATTATTGTTCAGCGTGAGTATGATTTGATTTGAACCGATTTGAATGACTGTTATGATTTTTTTCCAATTCTTTTTTGATTTTCGATTTGACTTTTTCACGTCGATTTTTTTTTTTTTTTTTTAATTCATTAAAAATCGATAAGTTTTTCTCGACTTGAAATAATTTCTCAAAAGACATTTTTCAATTTAGTAAAATTATGTCTGATTTAGTGTTAGCTACTTTGTGTCGTATATTTATGACAGTACTTTAAGGTTGATGAACCGTTTTGTACCGCAAATTCTACGCAAATCATCTGTCTTTTTACTGTGTTTTGGTTCGAATATTGGATTTTGACACAATATTCTGTCTTCATGTGTCTCTTATCAAAAGTCATGGTCTTGAAAAAAACCAAACATATTTTTACCATGATAATTTAGCGACAAAATCTTAATATTTTAATCGTAGACTGCCTTTTAATTTAGATAAAAATCAAAATTCCAACGATTCAGTGTTCAAATGTACAATTCAAGGAAATAATTTTTTTATAATTTGGGTGAGAAAATGCATTTCAATGTTTGAAACCATTTATTTTTCATTGCTGTTTTCAATATAAATTTAATATATCAAGAATAATTATATAATTGTGTATATACAGCTGTGTATGTCACAATTTGCACGTAGACCCTTGATTCATATCAATCGTTTATGTTTTGACTCAGAAATGTCAATGCATTTCAAGCGTTTATCTGTTTGCATTTATTAAGCGGTGGTTTTCATTCTGTTTTTTTTTTTTTTACTTTCATTTGGGATAGGATCGCGACAGACAAGATATGGTGCAAAATAACAAACAAATCAGTCATGGATTTTGGCATATTAACTTACAAGAGTTTGTATGTGGATGGGGAGCGTCATTCATTAACATCTCGGTTACATATCCTTTTTACAAAATTATGTTTCGCCAGGTGAATTAAAATGAAAATTTAATTTGAAAAAAAAAACAAAAAAAAAAACAAAAACAAAAAAAAACAAAAACAAAAAAACTGAACATTTGAAAAATTAAAAAATATTACACGTCAACTGAACAAATTTCTATTAAACTATGATATTGGTTTCCCTACGAAGCCTAAAGTTCAAGGCTTGTATTGAATTGTATTTTATATTTTATATTTCAAATTGCTACGTATAGATGTTGCATGGTGTTGAGATAAAGTCAGCTGTACAAGAGTTACGGCATGAAGGATTTGTTTTTCTCTATCGAGGCATTTTGCCGCCATTGGCACAACGAACGGTTTCATTGTCACTTATGTTTGGTTTGTATGATGGAACAAAACGGCCTTTAGTGAAATTCGGTGTTAACGAATATTTGGCAAAGACAATTGCCGGAATAACAGCAGGTAAGTTTTTATTTGAATTTTGTTGACAAAAATAAAATGTTTAGAAAACATTTTCCCATCACATTTTCCAAATTTAAACATTAAATCGATTTTAGGTACGGTTGAAGCGATTCTAATGCCATTTGAACGAATACAAACACTTCTCGCCGATTCGCATTATCATACACATTTTAAAAATACATCACAAGCATTTCATTATGTTTGCATGAATTATGGTTATCGTGAATTATACAGAGGTTTATCGCCTATTCTCATGCGAAATGGTCCGTCAAATGTATTATTCTTTATTATGCGAGAAGAAGCGGCTGCACGACTCCCAAAATACGTATGTGTCATTGAAAAATACAATTAAAATTGATGTTCATTTGATGAATATTTGAAATATTTTTTATTTTCACTGTATTTTTTAATTTTTATTTTTCAAATTTTGCAATTTCATTTTTTTTTTTTTTTTCTAATATTTTCTTCAATTTTTATTTAATTTGATAAAATTGAACATCGTTTAATTTGATTTAAAGAAATATTTTAATTTTCTTTGTTTTTAAATTTCCAGGATGATCATCTCAGTCAATCGATAATGGAATTTCTGTCCGGTGCATTTATAGGTGCCTTCCTTAGTTCGTTATTTTATCCGTTGAATGTAATTAAAACGAAAATGCAAGCAACACTTGGCCCACCGAATCAAAGCATCTACGAAGCATTCCGTGCGGTATACACCGAACGTGGCTCAAAAATACGGCATGTTTATAAAGGTTGTGGCATCAACGGTTCACGTGCGTTCGTTAGTTGGGGCATTATAAATGTATCTTACGAAGGCATTAAGCGATTATTTTTCTAAGTCAGATATAAAACGTGGACAATAAGTTTGTGAACTTAATGCAAAACATCCAATTTTATTGCACAATTTGTGCGCTTGAAAAGCGAGAGTGCATCTCCTCTGGGAATTTGTTTTTTTTTTTTTTCAATTAATTTTTTCTTTGGAAAAATGTTAGGCTAAGAAATCGAGAAATTATACACGGAACGATATTTGGACAGATGTTATAAACGCGCTACCAAATTTTAATCTAGATATTTTTTAATGATAGTGTTTAAATATTCACTTATTTAACAAAGTTCAAAACTTAATTTCAATTCTAATTTGTAATATTCGTTACCACATTGACTGAGATTTTAACAAATCTTTACCATTTTTCTTTCTTGAATTTTCCCGATTTTCACCATTTTTTTTTTTTTTTCTAAATGCAATTTGTTTGAAATATATACTCAAAGCAATTTATTCGAGTTTAAAACAAAATTCACGCACACAATTTCGAAGCAAATTTACGCACATTATCGTTTTAAATTATCATTTTTGATGACGCAACTCGGGAAAATATTGAAGGGCTTATTATATCGTTCAGGAAAAATATTCAGCATACTTCATCATTGTGTAAAAAATAATTTTAATTTTAATAAATAAATAATTTCTGACGAGAAAACATGACTTTATGCGTGGTATAACAAATGATTGACAAACTATTTAATGTGAATTTCTGAAGAAAAATCATGAAAAATCTCGAATAAATTTTGAAGTTTTAAATCAAAAATTTTTAAATTTTTGTTTTTTTTTTTTACTTTAAAATATTCAATATGGAGGCATTCAATGCTGTAAAGTTGAATTTTTACCGTAAGTAAGTTCTTTATCAAAATAAAAGTGTCTACAAAACAGAATTTCGGTTACAAAAATTGTGTTCCCATCCCATTTCTGACTTGCAAATGTCATTTGTTCATGATAAAATTCAATACGATAACGTCAAGTCAATGACATCGTTTCGTCTATTTTTAAACTGTAAACAAATATCAAACAAGTGGTTATTGGAAAGTGTATAGCAGCACTGTTGAATTATTTCCATGACAGTATACATTATTGATCTAGCAGAAAATTGAAAATTGAAAACTTGTTCAAATAAAGAAAACAGTCGAAATTATTAAACTATTGATATTTTAATGAATAAAAAATGCTTTTTAAGGCTTGTCGTAAGAAAAAACATGAAGCAAAACCTGGTGAAATTCTCGACCAAGTAATATCGCAGTCATCGTCCATTGCCAATAAATGTTTGTTATATAAATTGGCAAATTATAAACGAGGTAATTTAATCAAATTCAATGAGTTCGAATGATGGGACAAAAATGTGTTCTCTTTTCTCTTTTCCAATCCAAGGTGGGGATTTGATCGACGCATTTCAAAAAGGGGGACAGATAGCTGTTGAAACATTGATTCGGGAACAATTTGGAACATTCATGTATAACAATGGCAAAGGTCAAGTGATCAATCGTGCTGAATATTTACGATGGAAATATATGGACAATAAAGAAGTTGTGATTCCAATTGAAGCGTCACTTTCTCATCATGACCCATTAGGCAAGTGGTACGATCACAATTTTTATCAATATTTACAATATTTGCAGAATATTTATTTTTTTTTATTTTTTCTTTTGTTGTTTCTCCCTAGGTACGATCACAATGCATGTTGGAAGATGCAATATCGAGGATCATTGGGTGAAAGTTTATTGCATGTTTTAATCATTTGTGATACGAAAATTCACACGAAATTGGCACGAATTTTATTGCGAGTATTTCCAATGCTCTCGGTTGATGTAATGGAAGGCGAAGAATATCTTGGAGCAAGTGCATTACATTTGGCCATTGCATACACAAACAACAGTCTTGTTGCTGATCTTATTGAAGCTGGCGCTGATGTTAATCAACGAGCTATTGGTAAACATTTTCGATTTTATATGAATTTTAACGTTGAACAAAATACAAGAGAAAAAAAAATGAAAGAAGAAAGAAAGAAAAAAAAAAGTAAAAATTCTATGATTGTTAGGGAGTTTCTTCTTGCCAAGAGATCAACAAGGTAGTCGACCAGCAAAAAATACCGACTATGAAGGTCTCGCTTATTTGGGCGAATATCCGTTGGCATGGTCTGCATGCTGTGCCAATGAAAGTGTTTACAATTTACTTTTGGATAATAACGCTGACCCAGATGCACAAGATTCGTTTGGAAATATGATTTTGCACATGGTCGTCGTATGTGATAAACTGGTGAGTTGTATATTTTCGAAGTGATGGAATTTTATGGCGACATAAATCATCGAATTTCAAGAATTTTTGAAACTCAAAGAAAAAAAATGGAAAAATGAAAATTTTAAATTTTTCAAATTTTTAATTTTCCCTTTTAATGGCATTTTTATTGATTTTCCAAACAATTTTTCCCCCCTACAGGATATGTTCGGTTATGCTCTGCGCCATCCAAAATTGCCAGCTAAAAATGGCATTATGAATGAAGCTGGATTAACGCCGCTTACATTGGCATGCAAATTAGGACGAGCTGAAGTGTTTCGTGAGATGTTGGAGTTATCTGCCCGTGAGTTTTGGCGATATTCGAACATTACTTGTTCAGGTTATCCACTGAATGCTCTTGATACATTGTTGCCTGATGGACGAACGAGTAAATATACTTAACATATTTTTGGAATTGGAGAAAATAAATCGAAATTTGTCTCGTGATTTTTAACCTTTAGTGTTAATTCAATGTTTTAAAATTTATTTTTCGTATAGATTGGAATTCAGCATTGTTCATAATTTTAAATGGAACCAAAGAAGAGCATTTGGATATGTTGGATGGTGGAATAATTCAGCGTTTGTTGGAGGAAAAATGGAAAACATTTGCAAGAGTAACAACAATAAAATCTCAATACAAATCGTGATGAGTTTTTGATTTCGTTTTTATTGCAATCTTTACAGAATCAATTTCTTAAAAGATTGCTCATTTTGTTCGTGCACTTGTTTTTTCTATCAATATCGGTGTACTTGAGACCAATAACAGAAAATCTACAAAATAAAGAAATCTTGGAGAGTCGTACAGAACGCATTCCAACTACATCAGATAAAACTGGTGCAAATGATGAAGATGAAGATGAATCCATGGATATCACGAACATGATTCGTTATTTTAGCGAAGTGGCAACATTAATCGGCGTTTTGAGTTATGTGATTTTTCAACAAGGCGATGAGATTAAAAATCAAGGATTACCTGCATTCTTAAAACAATTAGTATAATTTAATAAATGCAATGCACGAATTGAGATTTAATTTCCAATTGTTTTTTTTTCAGGCTCATGCACCAGCTAAAGCAATTTTTCTCATTTCAAACATCTTGATTTTAGCATGCATACCATTTCGAATTATCGGTGATACTGATACAGAAGAAGCAATTCTTGTATTTGCTGTACCCGGAAGCTGGTTTCTATTGATGTTCTTTGCTGGGTGAATCTTTGTAAATTCAAACTAAAATTAACCGAAAAATAACCAATGAAATTATTCTTTGCAGAGCTGTTCGATTAACAGGACCATTTGTCACAATGATTTACAGTATGATCACTGGTGACATGTTTACATTTGGCATCATCTATGTAATTGTTCTCGTTGGATTCTCGCAAGCATTTTATTTTTTATACAAAGGTCATCCTCAAGTCTCCGAGACGCTATTTGCTACGTATCCAACTACTTGGATGGCATTATTTCAAACAACATTGGGCGATTATAATGTAAAGTTGATTGTTACATTCATTAAAAGTAATCGGTTTAATCTTTTTTTTTTTTATAAAAGTACGCAGACCTGAACAATACAACCTATCCAAATTTGGCCAAAACGGTTTTTGTTATGTTTATGATATTTGTTCCAATTCTTCTCTTGAACATGTTGATAGCTATGATGGGAAATACTTATGCGCATGTTATTGAGCAATCCGAAAAGGAATGGATGAAACAATGGGCCAAAATTGTTGTAACATTGGAACGGGCAGTGTCTCAAACGGATGCTCAAAAATATATTGAAGCATATTCGATTCCATTGGGTCAATCAGATGAGTCTGGCTATGAAACAAGAGGTGTTATGGTAATAAAAAGTAAAGCAAAAACTCGTGCAAAACAGAGAAAAGGTGCAGTTTCAAATTGGAAACGAGTTGGAAAAGTAACATTGAATGCATTGAAATCAAGAGGATTGACCGGTGAAGAATTGCGAAGAATAATGTGGGGACGAGCAAGTATCACATCACCGACAAAGGAGTCGAAAAAGTATTTCTAAATTTTTTTAATTAAATGAAAACTGAATAAAAATGAAAAAAAAAAATCACAATAAGTGTTGAATACAGCAAAAATGTGTGAGAAAAATCTATTTTATTTCAGAAAAATGACTGAAAAACTCGCAATCATACAACAAACCGCAAATGCAACGGCAGTTTCATCAACTGGAGCATTGGGTACAGCAGTGGATCGAATGTCTTTTGCACATGACATAGTCATGATGACCGACGATGTAATTGCCATCGGAATGGGAGTAGAAAATCAGGTAAGCTTACAATTTTTGAGAGAAAAAAATTGAAATGAAAAAAAATCCAAATGAATTTGCAGCATTCAGATAAGCCATACAAAGACCCATTGCGAGAATTAATTTTAATGGCCGAAGAAAATGCAACCAAAGTTGATGAAACATACGCATCGAATTTGGCAAAAGAAGCAAGTGTTTTGAGTCATGTAAAAGAGATTCATTTGGAAACAAAACCGCCAATACCAAAGCCAACCACACTGATTGTTCCAGCGATAGAAACAAAAGATGTGAAAAGTTTATCGACAGCGTTTCAAGATAAAAGTCACGTTGTTGATCCAATGAAAGAGCGTGAATTTCTAATGAAAATCAGTGCAATGGAAGAATCAGATACAGAAGGCGTTATGAATGTAGAGCGACCAATTTTGGGCAAAGTTTCATTATTGCGCCGAGCTAAATCAGCTGTTTCTCGCAGTATTATCGAACAGCGTATAAATGAAAAACATCCATTGTTCAGTGTTGCTTGGGACAATCAAAAATCAATGTCAAAAACTGATTCAATTGCCCGGCAAGGTTCACATGCAATTGATATTAATGTTGACAACGATGAACATTGTTCGGATGATGATATGCCAACACCCGAAGAAGTTAAAAGGCACATGGAATTGTTTCATTTAAGACGAGGTCAACCGCCACCCAGTGCAAAACTGGACGATTGTCGTAAATCAAAACATGCAAAAAGTCGTTCTGCAAGAACCAAGTCGAATCGGTATGGATTTTAAAAACAATTTATTCAAACATTTTGTTGTCTTTTTTCATCTATCAAATTTTTCTTTAATGTAAAATTATCTTTCAGTGTTGCACCAACTGATGAAGATCTTGAGTCATCATCAACGAAAAAATCAAATCGTATTCGATCGGCAAAATTTGCATCGCGAACAGAAAATGAAGAATTCTCTTCGCCAGATCCTCTAGAGCCATGGAGCACCAGGGATTTACTTAATATCAACAAAATTCTTGAATCTTAAGCATTCTTCTTCTTCTTCTTCTTCTTTGTTTTTGCTTGATTTTTTTCATTTTTTTTTTTTTTTACTTTTCACTCCATTCATCCGCACTCAACATACAAACACAGCTTGGCTATTCAACAATTAAAGTACACAAATGATTTAAACACTGCACACGAATAAATTTTAAATTATACGCTATTTCAATTGAATGCAGTGAATATGAGTGATTGCTTTTTGAAGATCAATTTATCGCCTTATCATAAATGCTCTGCATTAAAATTTCTTAAAATCTAAATATAATTCTCTTGATCAAACTGACAAAAAAGGTGGTTTTTTTTTCTACATTTCACGGATGTGCATATAGGCAACTTTTCATTTGATTTTGCTGTTGTTGTTTTTGTTGTTGGAGCCGTTGATGTCTTTGTGCTCGTGCTTCGCGTCGTTTTTCACGTATCATTGCTTTTGTTGCTTCATCATTGACCTCATCCCATCCAGTTTGTTCATTATTTTCATTATCTGCATCGCTCCAATCTTCCAATTCTGCGGTTTGTAAACGTGGAATTGTCGCGGCACTTGTAGCTTGCAAACGTGAGAAATTTTCGCCTACATTTTGATTTGTGTTTATAAACACTTTCTTTTGTTTTTTGACTTTTGGTGTCATATCCTGAATAAAGATTAAAAGGAAATTATTGTTATATCAAAAAAAAAAAAAAAAGAACATCGATGAAAGTACTTGGAAAAAATCAATTGTCGGCTCGTTGTTTTCTTCAGATTTTGGTTTCGCCAAATGCTGTCGATACTGTTCAATGTGTTCACTAACTGTTCGCGGTGAATCATCCCACGAGTTCCAATCGCGTTCATTCTGTAAAATTTGTACAATTATTAAAAAAAGTAAATACATTTGTCAAAAACAATGTGATTTACATGAACTTGATGCCTTGTATTATGCGTATTATTGGTTTGTACTACATTCACACTTGTTAAAATTTCACAATCACTAAATGATGGTTTTCGTCTGCGTGAAACACAACATAATGCCCTCCGGAAAAGAGTGATTATGGAGAAAAGTATTGACTTGAATCTGGCGAGCATGTAAACAATTAACATAATTTTCTTTAAATTACAGAAATTTATTTAAATCCACTCTATGCCAATATAAAATACAACAACGAGAAATAAACAATATATGGAGATGTGACAACTGTCAGACGTGTGCTGGCAAAGAGCGAGATAAGAATATATATGCGAAATCTATCGAAAAGTCAATTGTACTTTACATTTTGACATTTTGAGTATTGTACTTTAGTTTTGGATTTGGTTCGTTTCACGGATTGATGAGAATGGGTTACTTCAAATAAGTATGAGCTTGGATGGTTTCGCAAGACAATTGAGAAACAGTTTTAATGCATTCAATATTTCAATACAAATAATTTTTTCAATCAAATTCAATATTCATTCCGATGGTCTTGATTTTTTTTTTTTTTTTTTTTTTTTTGATACAAACAGTTAGACAGCGGGAAAGACCGAGAGAGTGAGGCTCAGAACATTTGAGAAGAATAAAGCAAGACAGACAGACACAGACAGAAAGAGAGAGAGAGAGAGAGAGAGAGAGAGAGAGAGAGAGAGAGGAGGGAGAGAGTTAGTAAGAAAGGAATAGAGAGAGGGAGAGAGAGAGGAAGAGAGAGAGGGGAGAGAGAGAGAGAGAGAGAGATTGAGAGGAAGAGAGGGAGAGAGATAGGGAGAGAGGGAGAGAGAAAGAGAGGGAGAGAGAAAGAGAGGGAGAGAGAAAGAGAGGGAGAGGGAGAGTGAGAGGAAGAGAGAGGAAGAGAGCTACAGCGAGACAAGATGAGCAAAGAGCATTTTTCATCGAGTTAATTACCTTTCCGTTTAGCATGTCTCCCGTGCAACCTTTTGATTTTTAATGAATCTAGAAGAAACCGGCGATAAAGAAAAAAAGAAAAAAATGAAAAAAAAACTAACAAAGTTCAGTCAATTGCCTTTTCATTATCAATAGATTTTTTTATTATTTGATTAATACTTTTTACTTTTCGATGAGCTGCGTAAACACTACGTTGGCTATTAAAACAATGTACACGATTACATCTATATATGTTCGTTTCAATTTAATTATCACATGTTATCAAAACGGCAATGTAAACAAGTAAATCCATGACGTGAATCAGCGTTAATCGTATCAATTAATTTAGTTTCGTTTCGTTTCATATTTTTCGGCTCCAAAAAAAAAACATATGTTTCTTTTGTCTTTGATTGAACATCTGCCGGCTATGAATCTATGTTTCACACTTAATTTTCTATCACTAATAAAAAAAACAATGTAGTTCTATACACAGAAACAAAAAAACATTTCCGCAATAAATTGTATCAAATGTGATTTATGGTGGATGTGCTTTGGGCAAGTTTTTCAGTACTGCATGCCATTTCATAAGTTGGTGGTGGTTTTAAAAATGATGATACATGCGGCAGAACATGTGGTTGTTTTGTGGCAACTTCATAAGTGGGCGGTAAATCAATAACATGAATGCAATCAATTGAATTGGATCGATTTGCAGCGATAACTTCATCTTCATATTGCCGATGATCCCATCGACACATGCCCATTTTATGAACAATACATCCGCACACCAATGAGCTCACTACCAAAAATGAAAAACCGAAAATTAGCACGATAAATGTTGAACGACTTTCAACGGTTGTATCATGATCGGTTTGAATGTTTGCGTCCAATAGCAATGCGAGCAAAATTAATGTTGGTACTGTTATTATAGCTACGAATATGTCAACGTATGGATTTCGAGTACTCTTCTGGAAAGAAAAAGAAAATTCAATAAAAGATTAGAGATAAACGTGTTAAGTTCAATAAATTATTTTATGTGATACAAAACATCAGCAACTGAACAGCAGTAATTTTGAAAAAAAAACGACAGTAAAATGAAACGAAAGCAACAAAAAAAACTGCATGTAATTGCTGTGATAATGAGCTGTGTAAACATTCATAAAAATTTCATGTCAAAAACATGTTTTATTCATGCCATTACACACGCTGCCATCAGTAAAAATTGGCTTTTATTCAAATCACTGGAAAGAAGAAGAATTATAATCGTCACTCGAAAATTGAACTGGTTCATTATATTCAATAATTTGTCAATTTGCATCGATTCGAATGCGAATCGCGCTGATGATTAAGTAAACAAAGTTTTATTTTCGTTTTGCTTGTGACGTGCTAAAATGAAATGTAATTGCTTCCATTGAAATTTGTTTGTTTATAAAATGCGTTGCACAAGCAATCGCATAATATTTCTTTTTTTTTCGTATGCGAAGAATGAGCGCAGACAGACTGTGGTTGATAATGAAAAATATACACACCCGGTAAAATATTAATGCTCATTCGTTCATTTTACCTTCATCAACAACTTATACTTATCAATTTCAATCACTTGTTCGAAGTAATCATTGCAAACGATATTTCCGTTGCAATCTTAAGATGCATCGATTCAAGTGGTTTGATAAGAAATCGCTTTCAAACGATCAGGAAATATTTATTTTTAAATTATAATTATTTGTATTTTTGTTATTGTTCTAATTGTTATTGTTGTTTTTATTCTTTTCATTCTAATTGTTGTTGTTGTTGTTGTTGTTGAACACCTTCAATTGTGTTCGATTTATTGTGTCAAAATCACAAAACACCTGTAAACCATTTTTCACGCCAAAAACAAAACAGGGAAAAAAAATAAATTCTAAAATAAAACACAAATTTGATCAACAACTTACGGTTATAATGTTTGTATCAATCGTTTCCACATTCGCCATCATAATTAATATGAACAGAGAAAGAGAAGAAAAAAAGAAACAACAAACTATGGAATTTATCGAATCGACCGAACACCGTTTCTAAGTGATGAAACTCATTCACAAAAATGTTCAATGATCGCAATTTCTCGAATCGATCAACACACAACCAATTCACTTCTTTTTTTCTGATATAATTTTTTCACGTGACAAATTAAACAAGAATATGATGTGCGATAATAGCTCTATGTCGTTGATATATTGTTAAAAACACACAAAACTCGAACACAAATTGTTCTTATTATCTTGTATTTTCTTCACTTTGTAATCGCTCTGCTTTTTGTAAGTATTCTTTTTATGGCTTCTATAAGTTTATTTTCTTCTGTTTTTTTCTATCTCTATCTCTATCTCTCTCCCTCTCTCTCCTTTTTCTTCTTTTTTTTATTGCTTTTTGCTAATATATTTCATATAGTCTATATGTGATATGAGAAGAATCAGATCACATCTATGTCTACGTCACGCACATATTGCAAACGGGCAAAAACTTTTATGTGCTTGGGTGAGGAGATTGCGTTTTCGTTGTTGTTGTCGCGTATGAGAGAACTATTGCCAAACTGTTTTACTCACTCTCATAAACGCAGCTAACGAATTACTAAATTGCTTATAGTCAAGTTTGGTGAAAGAGAGTGCTCGACTGCTTTGCATTGCATACTGCACACAAATAACCCACTTGTTATTATTATTGTTGGAAACAAACAAAATATTCAATGTGTTTGCCACTTCGTGGCGGTTTTTTTCTTCTTATTTTTTGTTTCTTCTTCTTTTTGCTACGATGAGTCTCAACAGATTACGAAGAATGTTTTTTTTTTTTTTGTATTTCTTCTTTTTTAGCTTATATTCAACGCCTTTGAAAGTTTTATTCTGACTTCATCTCGACTATCTAATCATGTTTTCCTATCAGCAGGCATGATAAGATTTCAGTAAAACAATTCGCGAAACGAATGCAATTTGATGGCTTGAAAATACGAAATAAACTTTTGCATGCATTTTTGCTTGAAGGGTTTATTTTACACAATCGAATCAAATCTAAATTGAGATGCGAACCAAATTTCAAATTGCGATAACTAATAATGTAAAGCACATTTCCATTTGTTTGATTTCATTTGTTTGATTTCATGAGGTAAATTTCATAAATGTATTTTGTGTGTGTGTGTGTGCGCGCGATAAGATATGGTAAATCATTTTGTGAATAAAATATACGTCAAATCATTGAGTCTGTTCAGTTGGGTTGCATGACGAAAATATTGACACAATTTCATGTGAATGAAAAGCACTATCATCCGTTCGAAAAAATTATTTATGTCATGATTTTTTTAAGGGTATCAGCCAAATGGCGGATTGAATTAGGTAATTTTTTTATATAAAATATTGTCGCTCTCTGAATAATCACATTCATGAATGATGATGATGATGATGTTGCGACATTTCCACAGTACTATTCATTCGGAAATGAGACGATCACAATTTATTTAGCGTAACATTCGAAAATATCTCATTTGTTGTTCATGTCCAAAACTTGTGTAGTACAGTAGTGTATAGTTACATTTTGTACACATTTAATATTCATTCATTCAAAGTATGACGAGCATTTTTAATTAAAAAATATAAAGTTGTCGAATTGTCGAAACAAAAAGCCAGCTCGAATTTTGTGGTGTTCATGTAGTTATTATTAATAGTACAAACGAACGCAAGACAAAAAAAACACACACACACACAAACAATTGAAAGAGAAATGTTGAAAATATTCTATGTGGTATTTTTTGCATCCACATTTGGTTTGCAAACATCAAAACCATGCCAACGAAGGAAATTTGATGCTGGATATGTTTGTTTATGTACAAGTGATTATTGTGATACTTTGGACACGCCGGAAATTAACAATGACAACGAATGGTTGTTGGTAACATCAACAGAATCGGGTCAACGTTTTAATTTTTCAGTTGGTGCATTCAATTTTACTAATAATCAAAGCGAAAATTCATCCATAACTTTGATGGAAATTAATCAAAATATTGTACATAACGAAATTATTGGCTTTGGTGGTTCATTTACGGGTGCCGTATCATATTTACTCAGCAAGTTGTCAACAAATCTACGTGAATGTATTTATAAAAGCTATTATACAAGCGATATTGGCATTGGTTATACAATGATGCGTATGCCAATAGGCGGATGTGATTTTGATCTTGTACCATGGGTTTACAATGAATTACCTGAACATGATTTAAAATTAAGCAATTTTACAAAGTTGCATCCAACTGATATTGAACGAACTCAATTAATTAAAGAGTTGATGAATGTATCACAAAACTTTGATATTAAAATAGTTGGCGTAACATGGTCACCACCGCTTTGGATGAAAGAAAATGGTGAATGGCCTGGCAAAAATGATAATCGTTTAAAAGTTGAATATTATCAAAGTTGGGCTGATTATCACATACATTGGTTGGATTTAATGCAAACAGCTAATATAACAATTTGGGCAATTTCAACCGGCAATGAACCATATTTTGCACATTTTACACCATTTATGGGTTTAAGTTGGAATTCAACCGCACAAGGATTATGGATTTCACAACATCTCGGACCAACTTTAAAAAATTCAAAACATTCTGCTGTTCAAATTCATGCATTTGACGATAATCGGAATATGTTGCTGCCCTGGCTTAATGAAATGAATGAAACCACTGATGATGCACTAAATTACATTTCAGCTGTTGGTGTTCATGGATACATGGATGAATATACATCACCGACCATTCTTGATACAACAAAAGCACAATATCCCAATCTATCCATTTTGTATACAGAAATGTGCTTTGGAGTGACTGGACCACTTTCAACTACCGGCCCAACATTAGGATCTTGGTCACATTTTGAACAGTTAACAAAAATGCTAATGCAAAATTTAATGCATAATGTTAACGGTTATATCGACTGGAATATGATTCTTAATAGTCATGGCGGACCTAATTATATTGGAAATGTTGTTGATGCAATGATTATTGTTAATGATGATTTCACTGAAATCTATAAACAGCCAATTTTCTATGCTGCTGCACATTTTATTAAGTTTATTTTGCCGGGATCGAAGCGTATTGAAGCCAACGTTTCAGGTGAACATTTGAAAGATTTAAGCTCATTAGCATTTCTTCGACCAGACAGTAAAGTGGCTGCTATTTTCTATAATAAACATGATCAGATTAACATTTCGCTACGTATTAAAGATAAATTAAAAGGTATCATTGATATAAGACTTCAGCCAAAATCTCTCAATACTTTGATTTATTCGATTTAAATGTTTTTTTTTTCTGCATATTTTCAAAGTGGAAAAATAAATACATAAATATTTTTCAATTGATTTGAGTGTTGTGTTTACTTCTTAGATTTTTATTTTTCTTTCTGATTGAATCGGACGGTCAGATTTTGACCAATTGATTGTAAGCTTTAAAGATTCACAGGGAATTAGATTCGCATTGATTTTAACCAGTGGGAAAAACCAACAAATGGTCTAAATCAAGCGTTAGCCATCAGTGTATGAGCATGAGCACGCGTTTGTGTAGATGTAAAAATTATTGAGAGACACCAATACGCAATAAGTTGGCTTATGAATTTATAGACCAGTTGGTGTACACCAATTAGCCAGCTAATCTGCACTTCACTGATTTGAACAGTCCCACAATATTTCAGAGGTATTCCGTGTTAATCCATCTGAATTTTTTATCTTGTTAAGTTCCTTGGATTGAATCAAAAATTAAGAGATTTCTCGAAACGATAAACAATTGAAAATTACTTTTTTCTTCTAAAAAATCGGAAAATTTTATTTATACATTTTCACATCTGTGTGTACTGCGTGTATTCATATTGAAGACGTTCATCTATACAAAGGCGGTAATATATTTGCATGCATATACACTCAAGAATATAATTGAGAATAAATTGTTCGCAATGTCTATTTGCAGAGTATTTTTAACTTAAATATCTGAATGCTTATTATTTTATAAAACAAATCATCATACCAATATATTTACGTCCAATTTTTATGCCATCAATTTAGTCATTAGTCAAATGATTTCATTTGTTGGAATTTTAGAAATAAAAATCTGCAACAAGTAGATCATAAAATGTCAGTTTATACTGACCCAAAAAAAAAAAAAAAAAAAAAAAAAAAAAAAAACAAAACACTTAAATCAATATTATTTGATTAAATATTTCAAGAATTAGGAAAATGAGTTAAATAAAGATGTATTCAATTGTGTGTAATAAATTTATAATAAAGATTTATTCGTACATGATTCTCCATTTGAATTCAATGAATTGAAATAAAATACGAAAAAGCATTTTTTTGTGTTTATAATCCGTTGTAAGCCATCGATTGACCGCAATTTAAGAAAGTTTACATAAGAATTCTGAAATGTGGCCGACATAGAAGAGCTTATAAGAGATTTGAATTAAATCTGTTGTTGAAAATAACATAAGCTGGGCTTTGGGGTGGACGAGTTTGGTCGCAACTTAAATCGAGTGGAAAATTCAACTGTTGCAATGAATCGTTTGTGGAAAATTGTTATTTATTTTGTTTCCATAGTGTTTCATATTACTGTTGCCAAACATACTGAAAATCCATGTCAAATAAAGCAAGAAGCATATGGTTATGTTTGTGTAAATAATGAAAATTATTGTGATAGCCTTAAAGTACCAAATCCAATTGGCAATGAATATATTTTAGTAACATCATCAAAATATCGCGATCGATTTATTTATGATATTGGTGAATTTGATTCAAGTTATAATAAAAAGCCAAAAACTTTGATTGAAATTAAGAAATCGGAAAAATATCAAACAATTAGAGGATTTGGAGGTGGATATTCTGGAACAGTGACATATTTAGTGAGCCTTTTAACACCAAAAATGCGGAAGTGCCTTTTCAAGAGTTATTTCTCCCAATCTGGATCGGAATATACATATTTAAGAGTTCCGATTGGCGGGTGCGATTCATTATTTTTGACATGATGGCATACATTTGTTATTTCAAACACAATATAAATGAAAATTGTCTTTTTCAGTTGTGACTTTGATCTCGAACCATGGGCTTACAATGAATACCCAGAGAATGATGTCCATTTATCGAATTTCACAAAACTTGACGTAAGAGATAAAATACGAAATGCTCAAATAAAGCAATTAAAATCCGTTTCAAAGAATAAAAAGGTTAAAATTATGGGAGCTACTTGGGGCCCGCCAAGGTAATTGGATTTTCGAAAAATTTTATTTTTCTTCTTTCAAATTTCAATTTCATTGTTTCATTTTTCAAAAAAAAAAAAAAAAAAAAAAATCAGGTGGATGAAGCAGAAAAATCACTGGAATGGCAGTTTGGATAATCAATTAAAGAAAGAGTATTATCAAACATGGGCTAATTATCACTTGAAATGGTTGAAACTAATGAAGAAAGACAATATGAGTATTTGGGCAATATCAGCTGGAAACGAACCATTCGTTGCGAAAAATATAAATTTTCAAATTTTAAGTTGGAATGCATCAGATCAAGCCAGATGGATTGCTAATAATCTCGGACCAACATTGAAAAAATCCAAATTTTCAAATATTGAAATTCATGCATTTGATGAAAATCGCGATGTTGCGCCTGATTATATAAATGATATGGAAAATGCTGATATAAATGCATTTAATTATATTTCAGCGCTTGATTTTCATGCTTACGCCGATAAGGGTCTTGAACCCGAAATTCTCAATCGCTATTATTTTGAATATCCGGATAAAGAGATTTGGTACACAGAGATGTGTTTCGGTGCATCGTTTATGACAGATCTTGTTGGGCCACGTCAAGGAATGTGGGAACGTGCTGAAGAACTTGTTTATATTCTTGTCGAACATTTAACTCATTCAGTAACTGGGTATGTAGAAATCAGACCAGTTCATGTACTGAATAATTATTTGCTGATGAATTTAGTTGCTAAATTTATCTGCTAAATCGTTGCGTGACGCTTGCGTATTGTTTTACGCTTGCGCTACAACTGTTTTTTGTGTGCAATTCTCTTGGACGAATTTACGGTCGATACAATACGCAAGCATCACGCAACGATTTAGCAGATAAATTTAGCAACTAAATTCATCAGCAAATAATTATTCAGTACATGAACTGGTCTGGTAGAAATTAAGTTGAAAAAATTCAATCATTTCAATTCAGAGGTGCGTACGCTTGAGAATTTCAAGGGGAGGGGGGGCGTATGATGATGCAGACTCCGATCTCAATAAATTGAAGAGCAAAAAAAGTCTTGAGTTTTTCAATTGAAAAAGCCTGGGGGGTTAGGGTTTGCAGTATTATCCTCAGAGAATGAAAACCAAACCCACACTCCTCCCCTCACACGTCTGATTTCAATCTATTAGCTTATTTAAGATATCTTATAGATTTAATTAAAAATTTACATTGAAATCCATATGGATATAATATCATATTAAATTTGTGTTAATCTACATTTTAGCCGAATTAAACCAATTGTAGTCAATGTAAATAGGAATTTTAAATTTACTAAATTGAAAAGCTCTGTTTGCATGTCAAAAACATAGCTTTGCAGTTAAAGTACATATGGCTGTACAATATACAGTGTACATAACATTTCGAAAAATTAGTTTTCACATAATTAAGAGTGAAAATTTGACATGCTGTAGAATATTAAATAGAAAAGTAGTTGCAAAGTTCCAAAACTGAAGTTATTATTAAACTGTGTAAATAATTGAATAATTGAATTATTTAATATGAACACTATTTTCGTTTTCAGATACATCGATTGGAATATAATTCTAGATCATAGAGGAGGACCGAACTATGTGAATAATTTTATCGATGCACAAATCATACTTAGCAAAGATATGAAGGAAATGTACAAACAACCAACATTTTATGCAATGGCCCATTTCTCCAAATTCATTCCATCTGGTTCAATTAGAATCGGCGCAACAATATTTGGGCAAAATGTGTCCAATTTAAAAACAGTTGCTTTCCTTCGTCCAGACAAAAAAGTCACTACCATTATATACAATAGTGCTGAAGTGCCTGTTAGCTTAACGGTTGCTGATAAATCTAAAGGAAATATTGATCTTATATTGAAACCAAAATCAATCAACACATTGGTTTATGAAACAATAAACGGTTCTAAATGCTCTAAATCGAAAAAAAATTGCTAATTTAAAAAAATAATTCTTTAAGCAGCGATTTTTGTTTGATAACTAAATTAAGTATTTAACTAACCTATGCTATATAACTAAAAATGCATCAATAAAATGTTTGAATTAAATTATTATTTAACAAGAAAAATATTTTTTTTAAAGAACTTATTAAAGTTCAATTGATCTTTTCCTGATAAGATAACAACAACCATTTATATTACATGAGATATGGTTGTCGCGCAAAAAATTAATAATATTTTTTTTTCTCTTTTGGTTTTTTATTTTGTTTTTTGTTCAATTGTTCTTTCAAGTGTTATCAGGAACCACTCATATGTTATCATGTTTATGAAAAGCGTGAGTGATAATAATTATATTTTTGAATCAAACAGATGTTACGATGACAAATAAAGTTTAAATTATTGATTGATAATTGAGAAGTTATTAAAAGAATTTTCATGATTCGATTGCCAGTCTTTTATTTCAAACTGTTTCGTTCGTTAGATACTTTTATCTATTGCCCGACAATTTTCGTTTTTTTTTTTTTTTTTTTTTCAATTTTAAGATAGAAATATTAGTTCAGCTATCATTTCATTTAGTAAAAATGCAAAACTGCATTGTTTTCTTAATGCTATTTGCTTCGGCAATGGCATTAAATACTGAAAAACCGTGTCTATTGGCAGAGAAAAAATACGGTTACGTTTGTGTGTGCAATGAAAATTACTGTGATACACTGGATGTTCCGTTGCCTGAAAAGGGCGAATACATTTTAGTAACATCGTCAAAAACGGGCGATCGATTTAGCTACGATAAAGGTAACTTCCACGAATCAGATTTAAAAGCTTATATGGAGATCAATTCATCGAAATTACAACAGAAAATCCGAGGATTTGGCGGTGGATATACGGGTTCTGTTACATATCTCGTCGATAAATTATCGCCAAACATGCAAAAATACTTTTATGAAAGTTATTTCTCTGAAAAAATCGGAATGGGATATAATTTTCTTCGTATTCCTATCGGTGGCACAGATTTTGATTTGAAAGCTTGGGCATACAACGAGCTTCCAAAAGACGACATAAATCTATCGAATTTTACAACACTTGATGAACGAGATTTATTACGAAATCAACAAATAAAAGAATTGATGAAAATATCAAAGAATGCAAATATATCTTATTTAGCGGCGGCATGGACTCCACCACCATGGATGAAAGCTTTGAATCTTTGGATTGGTTTATCAATTAATCAGATTAAAGCAAAATATTATCAAACATGGGCTGACTATCATTTGAAATGGTTGGATTTGATGGATAAAGACAATATGAATTTTTGGGCTATTTCGACTGGCAATGAACCAAATGCAGCTATTTTTAATTTTCTATTCCAAGAAATGTATTGGAATCCTGATAATCATGCTAAATGGATTTCTGAACATTTTATTCCAACGTTACGAAATTCCAAATTTTCTAATATTCAAATACATGGTTTCGATGATAGTCGAATGTTTGTTAAAAAATGGTTTAATGCAATGGAAAAATCAAAACAAAAACCACTTGAACACATATCAGCAATTGATTTTCATGGTTATACGGATTTTCTTAGTCCGAAAATAATTGATGAAATTCACACAAAATTCCCAGAAAAAGAAATTTGGTATACAGAAAAAGCATTTGGAATGGGATTTATGAACCCTTTTATGAGTGGACCGAGACTAGGTCTATGGGATCGAGCCGAAAAATTGGCCAAAACATTAATTGAAATATTGAATCATTCAACTGTTGGGTATGATTGATTGTGACATTTTGTCTTACATTTTACTCATTTTATTCTCTTTTTTCCTTTTATAACTTATTGACTTTCTTTTTTCTCTCGTCAAGAAAAAAAAATTATCTTTCTCTTTTATTTTCTGTTTTACTCATGTATCTCTCTATCTCTCATCATCACTCTTTTCCTCTCCTCCATTTCAATCCACTCAATTTTGAATCATGCATTTTTTGTTGTTGTTGTTGTTTCAGCTTCATCGACTGGAATTTGATTTTAGATGAAAAAGGCGGACCGAATAACGCAATCGGCGGCAAAGGCATAACAGATGCGGCAATAATTCTCAATTCAAACATGACTGAAATGTATAAACAACCAATGTTCTATGTATTGGCACATTTTTCCAAGTTCATTCCGGCCGGTTCAATGCGAATAGCCAATAAATTATATGGCATTTCGAATTCAGATATTGAATCAACAGCATTTCTCCGGCCAGATAACAAAATCGTGCTTATTGTACACAATACATCGAAAAAATGTATACGTTTTTCAGTTAACGATAAATCGATAGGAAAATTCAGTATTGAATTGAAACCAAAGTCAATTAATACATTGATTTATAATATTGATTTGGCTCAACATTGAGAAAAATGTGTTTTTTTTTAGATATATTTTTATATAAATGTACAATTAAAGAAATACTTAATTTTTTTTTTTAAATCACATAAACCTTGATCTATTTTATTAGGTAAAAATCAGGCCAAACATACAGAATCTAATCTCTTCCAAATATTGCTTCATCTCGATAATAATTTTTTTTTTTATACAAAAAAGATATCTTCTCGAATGGAATATGCACCGAGGAAATAAATATCTCTTTCTTCAAAGAATGTTATCAAAAGATGATATTTCATATAAACGATGATAACGTTGTTTCTAAGAGAAGGCAATATTTTTCTATTTTTTTTTTTCTTCCGAAAATATTGCGTTGTTAAATAGTTAAACAAAAACATTTAATGAATTTCATTTAGCTTTCATCGAAAATATTCATTTTTCCTGATTAGATTTTGCTCTTCATGACTAATAATTTGACATTGAGTAAATCTGATTAGTAAACATTCCACAGCAACCAAATTAAGCTTTAATACAAATATTCCAATGAGATTATTTCCATTTCATGAATATTTTCGTTGCGATTCGTTCATCATTGATGCATTTTGATGAAGATCCTTTAGGATTTGGTCGAAAAATTACTCGTTTCAACTAATTTTGTCCTTCGCAAAACGTTAATTTATTTTCAATTGCTTGATATAGCATAAGAAGTAATTTATCAAATAAATAACATTGATTCTCTAACAGGTGGCATTTATACCAGCCAACATTCCGTTTTCAATGACAAAAAAAAAAAAAACTTTCAATTTACAATTTAAATGGCAAATGTTGTGAGAACAAGTTTGACAAAACTTATTTTATTTGTTTAATTGAATGGACGAAATGATAGTGAAGAATTTATTTATTTTGTAACGAAGTAAGCTGTATTTTAACCAAAATTCAATTTAAAATCGAAAAATCAATCGAACACTTTTAACGTTTCAACATTCATGCATTTCAATTGAATTAAACATGTTTGAAGCGTACGTTAGTAGTAAAAACCAATAAAACGGAGTATAGCAACCAGTTGATTGAAATACTGCATGTGTCAATTTATTCATGCAATCAACTGAAATAAAATTCCAACCGTCAATAATAATGAAATATTTATGTTTACATAATTTGGCAAATGAAAATGCTCTTCAAAATATTTAACAGTGATGTTCCATTTACGGTTTTATCAGAAATGAGGAGATAGAGAAAAATAAAGAGTAAATACGTTTTATTCATTGCTTTTTATTGGAAAACTGGCACTTCTGATTTATTTTCATTCCAATTAATAATGAATTTAACAACTGATACAATTTACGTATGAATCAATTGAAATGTGAAAATTCATTTGATTATTTATCCGATTAACATACATTATTAACTAAATAGAAAGATATTTCTGTGGTTATTTTAATGTTGCTTCTGGGTATTTGTTTATTAAATAATAAGTGCATAAATTGGCCCAGGACGAACAAAGATGAGATTCAATATAAATTATTTTACAAAATATTCCAATGAATTCTTGAGTACATGTAATATATAATATTATAAAATATTTTCTAATGCAGTACAAATATTTCCATATTGAAAATGTTTAGCACAAAATTGATGTAAGCCAATTTGAAATGTCTTATGTTAAAACGCATTGCATCAAATCTTCGAGCATAATTGAATTAGTTATTATTGAATGAATTGCCTTTAATGCGTACCACTGCGTACATGTATATTCAAATACTTCAATAATAACATAGACTAAATACGTACCGAGCCGTATTACCAATTAACATTTTATTGAAGCTCATTGAAAAATGAATTCAAGCATTTCAATGGTCAAGCATCACAGTTGTTTAAGGATCACAAGCTGCAGCTTTTCGAAAATCCATTCAATACTGAATACCAACCAATTGACTAACTGTTTTTATATAAAATTAGTACATAAAATGAAATATACTCACAAATTATATAATATTTATTTATTTAAAATGTGAGTACGATTTCCTTCTGCGAACATTCTCTGAACCATTAAGTGAACACATACCATACAATAATTGGAATTGGTTTATCTGCTATTAACTGAATTTTTCATCCACAAATATTTTCCACATTTTCCCAGACTGGATGAACATAAATTACATTTTTGATTTTCGAAAAAAACTATTTTAATTCAGCGTAAAATGATATTAAAATTATGCCGAAAGTTAAATTTTATACCGATATATATGTGAAACAATGAAATTTACATTTAAATTATATTTTCAAAGGGACTCAATGTCATTGCAAAAAGTCTTATCAATCATATCGTGTTAAATTGATCTAATCAAGATGATGTACAATTAGATTTTGTACGCTCAAGCAACACACGTTTTAGAGATTTTATTTCAATCCTTGATGATTTTACTTATACGAGCTAGAATGTTGCAAAGATAAGAACATATAAATTTGATATAATGGAAATCCTTGTTTATAACTCATTTAGCAGTGATTTGATGATAAAATAAATGTCTCTGTGTTATTTCCTGATTTTTTTTTTCTTTTTTTTTTTGGATATGCGTAGATGCGATGTCAACCAACGACCCTGGAGATTATAAAATGTTGAGCTAGAGAACAAAATAGAGTCATTTGTTCAAAGAATCGTTGTTTGAAAAATCGAGTGAAAGTGTTACACTGCGTCTTCTGTTCATCAATCCGTAGAGAGGATCGATATAAAAAGGAGAGAACGACAGAGAGCTAGAGAGAGAGAGTGATATATATGAGAGAGTGGAGAGAGAGAGAGAGAGTAATAGAGAGCAGGAAAGCTATCTGTATAGATACGGTCGAAGAGAGAAACTGATACATAGAATGAGCGAGACAGATTAAGAAGAAAAAAAAAAGTGTCAACAAATGTGAAAAAACGAGAAAATGTGGACAAAGTTTATGTTGTTCATATTGCTGGTATTGACTTCATCGTTGGCTGAGCAAACAACGAGACCATGTTTACCAAGATGGATTGAACCGAATTCGCTAGTCTGCGTATGTGATTCGAATTATTGCGATACATTGAATGTGCCCGAACCGAATGAAAAAAATGAATACGTTTTTGTGACATCATCGAAGATTGGTGACCGTTTCAATTTTACAGTTGGAAAATTTCCAAGACGTGAACGTTATACTGACTACACGAACATAGTAAATAGAAGTAAAACGTATGTGAAAATAAAGAAGATAATCAGTGGTCGAAAATTTCATGGAATGGGTGGAACATATACTGGTTCAGCAGCTTATCTAACAAGTTTATTACCATTGAATTTGCAGCGGCACGTTTTCAAAAGTTTTTATTCACCAGAGAATGGAACAAATTTATCGATAGTACGGGTGCCAATTGGTAGTACACCAAGTGATTTAAAACAGTGGGCATATAATGAGTATCCGGAAAATGATAGCCAATTAACAAATTTTACAGCATACAATCGAGAAGATCGATTAAGAATTTGCCATCTTAAACAATTGAAACGCATTGTGAAAAATCAAAATATCAAATATTACGCAGTTGCGTCATCGGCTCCATCTTGGATGACAACTGTATCAAAATTGAAAGGCAATCAAAATATTTTGAAGCGTGAATATTATCAAACATGGGCAAATTTTCATTTGAAATATTTGGAATTGATGAGTAAACATTGTATTCATTTTTCAGCAATATCGACAGGAAATCGTCCGGAATTGTCGATGAATGAACATGGTTATGCACCATTGGCTTGGAATCCATATGACCAAGGTAAATGGTTAGCTTTACATTTAGGACCAACACTGAGATCATCGAACTTTAGCAATATTTCAATAATTGGATATGATGAATGTCGTCAAAGCATTCCATTTTACATTTCAGCAATGAATGTGGGCAATATGAATGCGTCAACATTTATTGATGCAATTGGCATTCAAAATTGCAAAAACCAATTTTATTCGTCAACGGTTCTTGATTTAATGTATTCCACATTTCCCGGTAAACCAATACTCAATACTGATTACAGATTGGCCAATGTAATGCTTGGTTCGTGGAATAATGCCGAAAAACTTGCCATTGATATCATTGATAATTTACAACATGATTCAACTGGATATATTTTAAGCAATTTAATTATGAATTTAAATGGTGGTCCAACATTGAATGGAAAACAACTCGATGCACCGATTTTAGTGAATGATAATTTTACGGAAATATACAAACAACCATCGTACTATGTATTGAGTCATTTTGCGAAATTTATTTTGCCCGGTTCAGTGCTTTTGAATACATACACCGATAAAACATTGTATGCGGTGTCTTATCTTCGTCCCGATGATAAAATCACTGTTGTAATGTACAATCGCCTCGACAAAATTGTATCAACAATTATAGAAGATCTTTACCAAGGAGTGCTTGAATTAAAACTACCGCCTAAGTCAATCAATACGTTGATTTATTAATTAAGTTAATTGATTGTAAGAGAATTGCAATGTTGAATATAATTTCCTTTGTTCAATTACAAGTGAAAAGTGCTTCACATTCAATTTGGCATTTCCAGCAGCCATAATAAAGTGTGAGAAATGATTCGAAAAAAAATAAAGATTGGATGACGCAGATTGTTGTTTTCGTCTATTTGATATTTCATTTTATTCCCGTCATTCTACTTCATTGAATTTCGATTCACGATTCACGTTTCAATATTGAAATTGACATTTTGCTAAATAACACACAAGCCACTTAAAACAAACTTTACGAGCTTGAAATTTTTCGGACAATGTACATTATGTTTCTGTTATTTTGTGTTATTTTGAAACGTTCAACCATATATACTGTGGAATATGGTGTTGAACTGAATGATGCAAAAAAGCACTTACTCTGCTTGATGATTGTCCATTGTTGGCATCGCTTCGATTTTCTGCATCATTGCCATCACTAGCATAAACTGTAATGGAAATAATCGCCATTTTTCCCTCCGAACAATGGTCCTTCGTTGTTGTTACTTTTGTTGTTGCTGTATGTGCTGCTATTTTGCAACTAGTCAGTTTCTCACAAATAGTGAATGAATTAGTGTGACGAGACCCGATTTTCCTTCGTCAAATGTGAATTTTCCGTGTCAGCTTTTTCTCGTCGACTTTCTATTTGGGTCAGGTTCTTTTTCCGTTGCTTTTGTTCACTTTGAAATTACTTTTATCCGGTGTTTGAACTGCAACTACGGCTAACAGCTGAAAGAAACACACACAAACATGCATGCATGGAGAGGGATGAAAAGGGAATCAATTGTGAAGTGTAAATTATCGTTTAGGCAAAAACTAAGCTCTACTTTAGCAACGTATTTATGGGCAAATGTGTTTTGTATTAACTTGTATGGTGTTGGACGCGCGCGCGGGGCTTTCTAAACGCGAGTGCACATAATGGAAAATTATTTCACATTTAACATAAATAACATGCTAGAGCGCTTATATCATAAAAATGTATGACGAATATACTGTTGCTGAATGCTGATTGTGTATATAAGTTACCTATATCTCAGGCAGATCCGTTACCACTTTTCAAAGCTGTATGTTTTTCTTCTTTTCGCTTTTCTTTCGTTTTTACCGTCTCAATCTCTCTCTCTCTCTTCTTCGGTCGCACTCACACTCTTTCTCTCTCTCTCTCTCGGTCTCTTTTTCTGACTCTCTTCCTTCCTTTGATTTTGTTTTATAACTGCCGATATATACAGTCATAAAAGCTGAAGAGCTGCGTGTTTATGCTTTGAAATAACGTTCCCAAAACAGCTTGTGGCACATTTGAAGTCGCTTTATTATGTTCCCTTTATCCCTTATTCGGCTGTTGTTGAACGACTTCTCTTTCTCTCTCTCTCTCTCTCTCTCTCACTCGCTCTCTCACGCTTTCTCTTGTTTTTTTCTTTTCTTTTTTCTCTGTTTGGTTTGAATTTAAAGCGTAATTTTCTTTGAAATTCGCCGTTCAAAGTGATTGAATTTCGTTTGCATGCGATTAAAATCAGGTCGAAGGATGGAAGTCATTCACAAATTTCCATTCACATGTATGACTTTTGATTGCAGAAGATCGAGATAAATAAAATGGAAAATCACTGCGGGCACTGTTCTCAAATTACGTCGTTGTTTCAAATGGTCGATGCTGTTGATGCTGCTATTTCTCTTGATGATATACCTCTGTGCTTTTCAGTATTCTCTCTTATAGCTGTTGCTATTGTTGCACAAAAATCGGTTTGGTTATGGTGTGTTTTCAATTTATCGATATTGTGCGGTGCAATAATTGTGAGCTTGCATTTGTTCGTTGGATGCTTCCGTCGTAACGACAAAATTGTCACAAAGATTCTTGTTTTGCATATCACCACACAGAATATTTTTGCTTTTGTTTTTTTTTTTTGTTTCAATAATTGGTTGGAATTTTCAATGGGATCAAAAATTTAAATTGAAAATTGGAAATTCCTTTGGCTACTTTCTGTTTCTGGTTTTAATTTTTATTTAACAAATGAACCAACCAAATACCAGCGCTGATGTGTTCACAATATACAGTTTGATTGCTTCGGTACAGCTCGTCACAAGCACGATTCAATAGACTTATTATGAAAAGGAAAAGATAAAAAAAAATAAAATAAAATAAAATGGAAGCGAAAATATTTACTTTTAATAATGTTCAAATACAGGCCACAGACACAGACGAAAATTTTACCTTAAATTTTATGAGCGCAAAAAAAAACAGATTTTTCACTCGCTTTAAGCAAAAATATATTGCTTTTGACGATGTCGAAGAAAAATTCCAAACGGTGAAAAAAGATATAATTCAACCGATCAAAAACCGCACCGTGCCTTATCACTGAAAGATAGATACTGCGCTGTCGCATTTATGGTTGGCAGAGCGAAAAAAAGACTGAAAGAAAAAATACTTTGTGCTATAATTATTTCGATAATTAACATACAGTATAAATTTTGCGCTCACACATAAAGTAAAATACGGTCTTATGTCAACCGCACATTCAGTTCATTTGCAATGTGACAGACACTTTGTCAGATTCTTTTAAAAGAAAAAATTTTTTTTTTTTTTTTTACGAATCGTATGGATCACGATTACCAAAGGAACGACTTGCACAATAACTGAGCACATATTGTAAACAATGAATTTATATATCTATACAATGATTGTGTGATAAAATTCATATTTCGTTGTTTTTCTTCGTATCATATGTTGAATCAGTTGTACGTGCACGTTGCTGCGTGGCTTAAATGAATAAATTTTAATTATCAAAATAACATTATATCTCATTATATGATTATCGCAAGCGAGATTTGTTTTTTGATATCAACGATAATAATAATGAGAGTAGAAACAGGGCAATGTGACTGTTATCCGTTTCATTTAAATGATATAATTCGGAGCAAATGACAAAAATTGGATGTTTATACAGCAGCATTTATCAGCTATTCGAAGTTCATTGACGTATAAGTTGCCACATATAATCAAGCTCATTTTCAAGCTCAACAAATTTTGAATTTACATTAAATTCACTTTTTCTGCTTATTTTCCTGACAGCTTTTTTATCATCGAAAGTGCGAACCTTAAAATACAACTTTGTTTTTAATTCCATCAAACTTATTGAATAACAACTGCATCGAAACACAGACAAAATAGATTGAAAGTACTTTTATGAATCATTTATTTCATCAAAATGTTTAAGCTATTTTCATCGAAGCACGTTTTATTTAAATTTAAGTGAGAATTCTCATGCATTTTGGTGCTATTAATTGAGCAAATGATCCAAAAATGTTTGCAAATGTTCTGACGAAAATTTTGCTGAATTTTGCATTTTTGTTAGCATCCATTGAAATTCATCAAACGTTTCATAATATTGAACAATCATGCACATAAACGATCAAATCAAAAGAAAATTTGAATTGCAAAAATTGACACCAATGATGTCAAAAACTGACTCCAATAATAGCAAAAAATTACTTCAATGCAACGGCAAACTACTAACGATGAGGCAAAATGAGGTGAAATGGAAGCCATATACAGACACACATTATCATTTGCAGTAAATTCCGTTCCAGTTTTCATTTTCGATGAAATGCTGTTCTTCGCATAATCAAAAATGTAAATCAAAAATTCAAACAACGCCATATACCATAAGATGTTTGCATGAAGGGGTGTAAGAAAAATGTGATTTTTTGGGGAAAAAAAAAATTTATTTAAAAAAAAAAAATAAAAAAAAAATTCCCAAAATAATTTAGGAAGGATGGAAAAAATCTATTAAAAAAATTTATTTAAAAAAAAGGAAAAAAAAAAAAAAAAGGAGAAGGGGGGAAGGGAAAGAAAGAAGTTTTTTAAGAAAAAAAAAAAGAAAAAGAAAAAAAAAAAAAAAAAAAAAAAAAAATAAAAACAAAAAAAAAAAAAAAAAAAAAAAAAAAAAAAAAAAAAAAAAAGGGTATAAATGTTTCAATTGAAAATGGCAAAAAAAAAGAAAAAGAAAAAAACAACAACAAGAACAATTCTCTATGAATTGTTTATTCCTGAAATCGTTCATATGAATTGTAATAATACAAGCCACGAATAGCAACGCAAAGAAAATCCAACGAATCAAAATTACAAAATTATTGATTTATTTGCCAGTAAATTATATTTCTCTCAGACATTTGCCTTCTTATCGTTTGACGTTGAGGCCTGTTGTTGTTGTCGTCGTCGTCGGTTTTCTTGTTGTTGTTATTATTAAAGTAATAGAACGCGCATTACAAAAATGCCAATTGCAGCACGATGCATCATGCATAATATGAACAACATGCAACCGTCTATCGATATCAAGTTCACAAGCGTACTTGATTTTCTTCATCATTTTGTCCTAATTAATTCAAACTGCTGACTTGTTTTGACTACGGAGGGATTGCGACGGCCAGATCAACAACAACAACAACAACAACAACGACTATATGGCAAATGAAACGAATAATAAATTGAGGCGAACAGCAGAATCGATGTACACTAGGGCTAAGGGAATGAACAAAAAAGAAATGTGCGGAATTTAAACCGTGGAAAACTAAAGAACATACGATTTTTAAATGAACAGGGCAAAAAATCCATAACGGCATTGCATGCATAACGCTTCAGCACATTTTGCTATGCACTCTAGGCGCACAACATACACACACACACACACAAGCACACGATGCGATGGGCTTTTGAATTTAGACTTTAGATTTAGATTGCAACGAATATACGAGCACATCAAGAAAGGAATGTATGTGAGAGGGAGAACGAGAGAAAAATACAGAAATATGCCGCCAACGGCTTTTCAATGAATATCATAGCGCGTATTATTTTTGCTCTTACTTAATCTTCCACAGTCTCCCTCTCCCTTTCTCTCCATCGCCATGTTCTTCACTATCCATATATCCCTTTGCATCTCTCATCATCATCCTTTTGCGTCTTTTTGTTCCTTTGCATTCGGTTTTCCGCGCGCTATTTCCCTTTAAAAATCTTTTTCTCATTTGCGCAATCTTCTCATTCATTTCCATAATGTTTAAAATAGTTGAAAAGAGTGTGTCGGTGGATATTTCTTTCAGCAATTGCGGCGAATATGCTTACATAATCAAAGAAGAATGGGAAAGAAAAAGAAAAAACCGGAACGATCTAAATGGTTTGAATTCGTCTCAAGCGATGCTTTTACACTTTTGCCATCGGCTCGTGCTCATGAGATTGTCATGTAGCAAAAAGAAAAAAAAAAACTCAAAAGCTCCAAATTAAAAGTATTCAAATAGACATATGGAACACGGAAGCGGACTAAAATGAATAGATAAAGCGGAAAGCAAACAGCAAAAAAAAAAAAAAAAATGAGAACAGAACTGAACGGAATAGAAAGTGAAGGCTTTCAAAGTGAACCAGTCCAAGTCTATTATCTTGATTGCTAAAGCAATCCAACAACCGCACCGACGTGAGTGCAATGTTTCATGTTTACATTTCATTCACATTCAATCTTTGAACAAATACCATTTCACTTAGTGTTTTCGTTGTTCGTGTGAGGTGTGTGTGTGTGTGTCTGTTTTTTTTTTCATTCGGTTCGTCTAGTTGGAAATAATGCGGCGACCGTTCAAATACAATTGTCTAAATGAACATATTTTCGGGTTAACCCGTTCGAAAATTCTGCCCACCTCCTTCTCTCTCTCTCTCTCTCTCTCCACACACACACACACACAATATGTATACTCTGTCTCTTGGTAAAATTAATAATTTAAAACCGTATATTTCTTGGCAATAGTCATTTTATACAAATTCCCAATGTAAAATCACCTTGAAACTTTGATAATCCCGTACGGTAATAATTACTCGGAGTGATCTTCTGTGAATTAATTTTGGTCGTTGAGCCACACACTTTTTGCTACGTTTCCATCGTAAAAAAAGATAATTTTTCGTTTAAATTGGTCTCTCTGTTCGTAATAAAGAAACGTCTCTGTCTCTCTCTCTCTCTCTTTTTCAATCTCATTTCTTGGATTTGGCGAAAAGTTTAAATTGTGCCGGTTGAACTTTTACTTCTTGGTTTTCAATTCAATTATTCAGCAAACATTTGACGACGAGAAAAACCAACATCCGCTTATATAACGTTTGAATTAACGGAATTTTCAAGTAATGCTATAACGGGTAAAAACTTAACTATGAACTATCATAAATCCATTTTTATTGACAACAATGGAAATTCATATTTTGAACGAATGCAACGAAATAAAATGGTGATATTTTCATCAGGATTTTTATGAATGAATTGGTGATGACAATAAGCTTAAATCGAATATAAGGCAGAGAAATAAAAAAATATGTGACTTTTGTCAGCAGATCACAATTGTCAAATAAATTCGTGCAAAAAAAAATGGAGCAACACTGAATCAACACAAACAAAATACAAAATATAATACAACAGACCAAAAAGGAGGAGGGAAAAAAAACAAACAGAAAATATGTTGCTGTACACTGCAGTGCAGTTTTTCTTTTCAAAAACAAACTTGCACCAAAACAGCAATAATACCAAAATGCAACGACAACAGGCATCGAAATGTGGGAGCATATAGAACATTCTCAACAACATCGGCACCATTCCGTTACGTTCAACAACAACGTAGGAAATCAATCAATTGCACAATTACCCCAATTTATGTCGGAATAACAAATGTGAACATGTGATGCATGATGTTTTTTGGAGCCACATTTAAAAGGAATATTTGTAAAATGTTCCATATTCAATATTCAAGTGGAATTGAATCGAACATGAGTGTGCTAAGCTATAAGGTGGGGCAATACGAGAGCGAGAGAGAGAGAGAGAGAAACACTAGAAATCCAAAAGAAAGAGGGAAAATAGTTGTGAATAGTCTATGCACATTCTTGTTATGTTGGAATTTGCTTCAATCTTCTTCGCCAGTTTTTTTTTTCTCTCTCTCTCTCTCTCTCTTTTTTGACCACTTATTCCCAATTGAATAGTTGAGAGATCGCACCAAGAGTAATGCAAATGGTTCTTCAAATGTGGTAAAAGTGAGAGCACATTTTCTTTCTCTCGAATATATGGACTCGTTATCCTTTTAGCTGGAGCGATTTGTCGAAACACGTTTCAGTACATCGATTCTCTCATACAAAATCCACCCACTCAAAAAACTAAGAAGATGCCACTCATGTGAACAATTCTAATGTTGGATAGGAAAGTGTATTATCCGAAAGAGAAGAATGAAGAGAAAAATAAAAAGAAGAAGAAGAAGAGGAAGGAGCGAAAAGAAAAAAAAAGCATTTTGTTTCGAACAAAGTCACTAAATAGATGGGAGAGAGGAAGTAACATATGAAATAACGGGAATGAACAAGACGAAAATTGAAGTGAAAAAAAAAAGTTTTAGAGAAAACGAGAACGAACAATACACAATACACATAAGTGAACGCATCAAGCATACAAAATATACACATGTCGGCTGTATGTGCCAAAGAAAACTTTTCTATCATTTTCTAGCATTATCGCTATGGTGCCGCCGTCGCCGTCGTCGTCGTCATCATCATCATCGTTATATCAATGCCTAGGTATACATACTTCATGGTCTATGGTATTTTGTATATTTCGCATATGATAGAGGCATGCATTTGATACTCCGGTAAACATGTTTCAATCGTGCTTTTGATACAAACATACAAAATACACTCACTCGCCGAAGACTCTGACTCGAAGTCTATTTCAAAAACAAAGTTTCAATTCACCCGATATACAAACATACACACAACATTATTATTATCCAAGCGCCAAAGCCGAAGCCGAAGCCAGACCAACTGACTGACAAAATGCTAGCCATCAAAACATATCGTCGAACACCGCAGAAAGCAGTATATGTTCAGAGTTTGAACAAGGATAACGTGTTTTTCACAGACTTGCGCTACATACAGCACAGACAATTTCGATTTTGAATTTTTATTCAGTATATGTTCTGTTCGTTCTCGCAATCACACAATTTCACTCGATATTATAACTCGACAACATTGTGAACATGGATTGTGCGGTTCATGGATAAATTCATCCGTTTTGAATACTTGAATTAATATAACGGCAAATTGATGTAACAAACCACAAAAACAAGCAAAAAACCAAAGGGAAATAAAAAAAAAAAAAAGAAAACAAGGGGAAAAATTCTCATAACAACAACAAAGGCATAAAAACGAGAGAAGAAAAAAAAAATATATCAAAAGCGGAAAATATTGAATGTAACTTAATACTTAAAACTAAAAGCTAAAACGTCATCTATTTCGTGTACATTTGCTATTTGAAGCGCAGTTTTTTTTTTTCATTCGCACATACTGTGTATTTTTTTGTGTATGTGATTTTCATATATAAACGGTTTCGATTTTTTGTTTTTTTCTTTCGCTCGTTATCGTTGAAAAAAACGAAATCAAAACAAATCACAGACGAACGGTTGTTCGGTGTAATTTTCACTTTCTCACATTCGTTGAGAGTTGGACATTATTTTGTCAGTCGGTAGATGCGTATTAATGTATTCGTGGGAAAACAACACGATAACAACAGAACAAGAAAAAAGAAATTCAAATACCGCAAATGCTAGATGAGAAACAGAAAAAAGAAGGAAAAATTGAGGCAATTTTATTCTGGTTAAATCGAAGAGACTGAAATCTGATTTTCTCATATAAATCAATTGAGCGTACGGTTAGACAAATCTACACATTGGAAGTGTGAAAGAAAGAGAAAAAGAAAAAAAAAAGTTTTGAAGGAAGGAAAAATCGTCCGACACGAAATAAACGGATATAAAAAAAAATAATAATCGACAAATAGCGACTATATTATACACTTCCAACAACGGCTGAAACAATATTACAAGAAAAATTTAATAACGATAATAATAAGAAGTGAAACGTGCAGCAAAGCAACGGCAAGGTGACGTTTTAGTTCAGTGATTATTCAGCGCACATAAACGAAAAAAAAAGCAGCAACGGACAAATATAGAGACAGTGACAGAGACAGAAGAAGAAAAGCCAACAACAAACCACAACAGCCACAACAGCCACAACAGCCACAATACATACAGAAAATAGCGCGACGAAAGAAAATTGCGCCGAAGAAAAGAAAATCATAAAATTATATTTTCTACTCATATTTGCTCCGAATGAAATAGATGAACATAGAACAACCAGCCCCAGCAACATCGACTTGAATTAACGTTGACTTGAAAAGAACGAATGAAAGAAAGCAACAACAAAAAACCCACCGTTTCAGAAACATATATACGGTGAGAGACGTGACCGCTGATGAATATTGATATTATGGGCATTTGGTGCCAAAGTCAATCGTACTCTGTAGTCATTGCAAGAAACAGCACTGTCATTTCAAAATATTTTTTATGCTTGGATTGGTGAGATTGCAAATTATTAGACAACCAATTGATGAAGACAGAAAGAAAAAAACAACAATATAAAATTGGTTTTTAATTAAAAGAGCTAGCGAACAAGCGGTGAGTGATAGAGATTGACAGTGACGTGTGCGCTTCAACTAGAAACCTTGAACTAAAAACACTATCACATTGGTAAAACAGCTACATTATTTAATTAAAAGGAAAAAAGGGGAGCTTTTTCCATACAAAATTGAAAGATTCCCGTGTGTCTGTGACTGTGACTGTGACTGTGTTTGTTTTTGTGTGAATATTGTTGAAAATCGATCGATTTCCCAAATAACTACCGATTTCGATGGTTTTGTGCGGCAAAGCGTAACGTGCAAACAACGGCTATCTAATTTGCAACGAACATCTTTTTTTTTCTCGCTCCATCGCCAAAACAGACACCAAATCAATATCGTTATTTGGGTGGTGTTGGAGCTGTTTTTTGTGCATTCTCCATTGCAAATCGCCCGAATGCATTTGAACTGAAGTAAACTAAACACAAAGTGCTATTTTCAACATTAAATAACAAAATACTGCAATAAAATAGAAAAAAAAAAGATTCTCGAAAAAGTAAAAAGTAGAAAATAGAAAGAAAAAAATAAAAATAGAAGAAATTAAATGCGAACTAGCCCACTTGCTAAACACTTGCTGAAGACCAAATAAATTCTTGTTTCTCACTTTTATTCATGGTGCGTGGGTAATCGATATAGCTAAAGTAAAAGTAAATGATGTATCAATAACAGTAAAAACAGCTTAATCGACGAAGACGATAAATACGTACAACATCACAATCAGCAAATTACAAATAATCGAAACAAATTGAGTTCATTGCAATTTGTCAACGCAGAGAATAAAACAATAACCATTCTCCCTCACTCACTCTTGCTCTCGCTTCATTCATTCACATTTTCGTATTTTATATGTGAAATTAATCTATTCATTGAGCTGTCTATTTCTGAGGGAAATGGTGCAAACAATCATTTTCGATAAAATGAACCGAAATTGCTTTATACGATTGTTTTCGATTGTATTGGCAGTGCATACAATACAGAATGGATTAATCGTTAAGGCTAACAGCATTTCACATAAAGGTATGAACGAATAACTTTTTTGTTTCCACTTTTTCTTCCTTTTTTTCCTTCTCTCTCTCTCTCTCTCTCTCTCTCTATCTTTGTCTCTCTTTTTCTCTCTTTCTCTCTCTTTCTTTCTCTCTCTTCTCTTTCGACTCTTTCACTCTATTTCTATTTTTCGACTCTTTCTCTCTTCTTCCACCACTCTTTCTCTCTCTTCCTCTTCTTCCCATCCACACTGCGAACCACTTCCATAGAATAAAACCTGAATTGTTCATTTTCGTCAAGAAATGAAATGAAGTGTACAAAATAATATTGAGTAGAACGGATGTGTATTTCGCACGAACGGCTGTTTACAAATTTGCTTCTCAATTCGACAACATTCAATTTAAAACGGGAAAAGAACGCGCGTGTACGAAACCATGTATTGAAAATAGTAAATTAAAATTTTATAACCAAAAATGGTGAATCGGAAAACAGATTGGCGTGTAGACGCAATGGCGACGTTCATTTCTCTTTTTTTCCACATATTTCGTATTTTTGTTTTTTGTTTTTTTTTTTCAATGAGCAACCCACATAATCTTGTATATTTGCTTATTTCAACAATACACTTAACTGAATCCACAGTTAAATAATTTACAAGAATCACAAAATGCAACATTTGCCACCACGGCAACGATTGTTTTCTTCTTTTTCTTTTTTTTCATTCATTCAATCAACCTGTCGGTATGAAAAATTAAAAAAACCAAACAATTTCGCCGCTAAAAATGCCTTGAAAATTAATATTTCTGAATATTATGGGAAATTGCCATGGTGCTATTATTTTCGCTTTTTGCCTCGTATCCATACACACATCCATTGTGCTCAAGTCATTGAATTCGAATGAATGATAAAAATTGTTCGATCGATTACAATTTCTGTCAATTTTTATGAATAAATGATTGAAAAAGAGAAAAAAAATATTAAAAATAAAAATTACTGTTTGCTTGTTTGCAGCTCGTCCGAAAATCGATTTGAGTGACCCATTTTATGTGAGTATTCTTGCTTTAGTTTGAGTTAAAAAAGAAAAAACAAAATCATTCAAACTTAATACAATGAAATGCACCATTCAAATTGAAATGAGTGTGTTGACACTTGCGTTTGATAGCATTGAAATGGATGATGGCACATTTTGGAGTAAATATTTAATTGGACATGTGACAAGTTAATTAAATATATATATATATTGAATTGGACTGAGAATGTGTGTTCGAACCACTAAAACTAACTAGAGAATTACAAGATTTTTGGTAATGTAGCTACATCGAACCACAGAGCTAACAATTATTGTTATGTGGTTACCGGTACCCTCAATGCTACATGGTTCAGCATCATGAATAAGTTGCATATGTTCCAATTGCATGCCATTTTTCATTATCATTAGATTGGTAAATTCAATGATGTATGACGATTGGTCTGTGTTTCATTGAACCATTAATTTAAATCATTTTGAAATTGATTCGATTTTAAAACATTCTGTGCACATTTATATCATATTATATCGTCCACCAATCAGATTATCAAATATCGATTTTTAATTAATTTTGTCATTATTAATTTGATATCATTTTATTTTCACGCTCATATATCTCTCTCTCTCTCTTTTTTCTTTCTTTCTTTTTCTCTTTCTTTCTTTCTCTCTTTCGTTCTTTCTCTCTTTTCTCTTCTCTCCATTCTCATATTTCGAAACAATAGAATGGCCAGATCCATTATGATGATACACTAACTGAAACACCAATCGGAACGATTGTGTATGCAATTGATGAGGAGAGTGTTGAAGTGGATCCATTTGTGAATGACAAGACAAAAACTTTTCAACTTCAAGACGTTGTTACGCACGGCAATCCAAATGATAAATCGTTTATAAATCATAATTTATTTACCATTGGTGATGGAAATGATGCGATTTTCGAAAATGACAGTGATGAAGATGATGATGTCGCCGCCGATGCTATTGACATTGATGGTGTAATCGAACATGATAAACATGCAACGGTACATTCAAAATTCGCTAATTTTGCATTCAATGATGAGAAACTAATACCAAAGCCGAAAAATGACAATAATAAAAATGCTGATAAAATAACACAAAACCAAATGCAACATAATCACCAATTGCCACCGAATGCAACCAATCTAAATACACAAACAGATTTACAGCAAGGCCAACGGCAAATAGCAAACAATGCTATCACAGCCCATTTACCCAACAGGCAAATGACCTTTAAGCATTCAAGTAAGTAAATACATACACAATCAAAATGCCACAATATCACGAATAAACGAATAAAAAAAAGGCACACGAATGAACAAAAACAAAACGAAATTCGCAAACACACACTATGAATTATAATTGAACATTTGTTCAGAGTGGCGTTTTTTTTTTTAGCCATGTCTGGTGGAAGACCCGGCATACAATAATCGATAAAATGCTTTTTTCTGTACAGTTTTTGGATTTCTATGTTTTGAATAATAACCAACGGTACAAGCTAAATCCAATAAGCTCTATTAAAAGTCGGATCGTTTATTTTATACAAGAGAAATTCAAATTGAGTGCATACAGTAAACAATTCATTTATCTCGCATTCATTCAGTTATATCTCTTTCCGTTTCTATCCATTTCACCACCCTCTATATCTATTTCATTTCCTCGCCCCTTTTCTCTCTCGCTCTCCCTCTTCATAAACCACTGACTGTCCATGTAGATAAAGAGATATCGCTATTTCTCACACCCTAATTCCGTCTCGCGATATTTTTCAATCTCTTCGCCTCCCCTTCTATTCCTGTCTCTATTTATTATCCATAAACCGCAATTAAATTGAATTATTCCAACTGTGTTAATAATGATTCCAGCTGATCGGCTTTTGAATTTCAATCACATATGTATAGCATGAGTTGAATCAGAGAAAAGCAAAAAATTGAGTGGAAATTAAAGAGACGGAAAACAGGAGTGTATGTATACAAAATTTGTGCGTGTGTGTGTGGTACGATTTTGAAATAAATTTAGAATTTGATTGTAGCGAATGAAGAATGAATGGATGAGAAAAGCATACAGGATATGAAAAGCATAGTGTTTGCATTTACAATGAAGTTGACAGCTTGAAACTGCTGTTACTTCCATTTTATTTGACAATGGTATTGCTATAATATTCATGTTGACCTTTCTTGGTTACCAAATTATATACATAAAATCCATTTTCAACACGCAACTGAGTGTCAGAAAGCTGTTTCGGCGTTGATTCAATGTAGTTGACAAGCTCAGGATAATTGAAAAAAACAAAAAAAAAATCTGATTGTTGTTTCGTGTGCAATATACATTGTTGAAATCGTTCAAATCTCTCCCATTAATGTTGTAATAATAATATTGTGAATCTTTCATAAGTCCATATTTACTTTGCTTGTCATTTTTATTGCCTTTCATTTGTCTTTCGATAATTTTATACAAATGTATGCGGCGCATGTTGACTCTTGAACTTTTTCACGTTTCCCAAATTGTACAGCCAGGTGAATTGTGCGTGTTAACGCATTTCGAAATATTTTTCGTCTTGAACCTGCCAAAAACGAATAAATTATTCTACACTTGAACTTGAGTTGAGTGGGTGGCCGATCTTTTTTCTCGATAAACTTTAACTCCTCGAATTAAATTCAGCCACTTAACAGAAAAACAATAAAACAATAACAGAATCTATACAAAAGCTCAAGACTTTAATTATTTATACTTTTGTCTTTCATTTTCTTACTCTCGCTCCCTTTGTCTCCCTCTCTCTCTCTCTCTCTCTTCTCTCTCTCTCTTCCTCTCTCTCTCCGTATCTCAGGCTTTTTCATCTCGTTTTCTTACTCACTTTATTTTCCTTACTTATTATTTTCGGTCTATATCTCTCTTTCTACCTCTGCCTCTCTCTGCACCTCTTTCCTTCCCTTTCTGCCTTTCTTTCCTCCTTCTCTGCCCCCCATTCTTTTTCCATTTCTCTTGCCCTCCATCTCATCCCTGTAACCCTAACTTTCACTAGCATTTGCGTTTGGACAATAGGTTTTGTGGTCATTATTTCTATCTTGAGCGTAGGAAGATTGTTACATCATATGATTGTAATTAAGTAAAAGAATTACCTCAAAACATTTGATATGACCGCACAAATTCATCAACATTTCGGTCATCAATGCGTGCTAAACTATAATCAATTTTATTTTCTAAACATAGTTTTGCGCATTCAATCGATTGGTGTCTCAAATATCGTAGCATACGATTTGATGGTCCTTTGTTGCGAAATAAGCAACAACACAAAATACAAATGGAAAAGTGTGTGTTCGTCAACCTCACTTTATATGGCAAAGTCATTGAATGCATAGTGTTGTAACACAATAAACGATGGAATTTGTAATGCAAACACAACCAGCAAAAACTAGATCAATGGCAGTTCACAATTTGGGAAACGCACTTCACATATGATGTGACCTTAGGTATTTTATGTTCGCGTGACCGAAATACTGTGGTTGGTGTTTTATTCCATTCTATTTGCATTGGTTTATTGTCTCTATTCCACTCTCTTTTTCATCGTCACTCTCTCCCCCCCCCCCCCTCTCTCTCTCTCTCTCTTTTGTTGATACGCTATTCGATATGATTTTTGTGGTAGTTAAAGTGCTTTTAATTTATGAAAATCGTAAATTATGTGGTGGTTTATTGTCACTGCAGTATGTGGCTTTCCAATCATTTACTTTGCTGTTATTTTATAAAACTATGGCATATTTTTACCATAAAATTAACGTTATTTCCCTTTTATCTTTCTCTTTTTTTCCGTTTTGTTTTTGCCAAATTTTTTTTTTTTTTTTGTTTTTTTTTTGATCACGTTAATAGATACAACGTCAACAGCACGCGTAAAATCACATCGTCATCACAATCACAAAGTGAACCACAACCGAAAATGGTATCGACGTCATCAGAATTGGTTGAAACAGCATAAAGCGAAAGCACACCGTAATCGACACAGGAGTGCATCTCGAAGTGGTTTAAAACCGCAAAAAATTAATTCCGGCACAAAGTCAAATGGTCGTAATCCGCCATCGTATGTTCAGGCCCATGTAAGTTTCTACGATTCAAGTTTTGATGATACATTGAATTCAAATCGATTTACATCGTCGAATAATCATCGTGGTGGTGAGAAATGGCCCCATTTAAAGAGGTTACAAAGTCAATTGCATCAAGATATGTTGAGTGATTCACTACCACCATATATCAAAAAGTATAGTCGACGAAATAAGCAATTGATTGGTTTGCTTGAAGGTGAAGGTATGCCAAATGTTGATAATGCTGATTCAAGCAAAAAACAAGCAGCGCATACACGACGTCGTCAAAAACAAAACACAAAATGGATCGAAAAGAATTTATTTGAAGATCAATTTAACGATGATAAGAAAAATCAAAGTGCACAAAAGCAACAACAAAAACAACAACCAATGACACCATATACAATTGATGGTAAACACATTTTACCAATCATTTTAAATTCAAAACAACGATATTTAACCGAGAAAAATATACAAAGCGAAGCAAATGCATTGCCCGGTGAACATTTATCATTGTCATCTGAAGACTATGCAAATTGTGACGATGATATAGATTCAGATTGTATTGGTTCCGCAAATATTCAACATTCAAAAGCTGGCCATATAAAGAAAAAGGAATTTATTTCACCAAAAGCCGATTCGTTTCTATTCCATCGTGTGGCCACACCAAAATTAGTCGGAACAGCCGCTATTGCTGGCGGTTTAATTAGGCAAAAACTTCCATTTGTCGCACTTACTGATAAACGCATTGAAGATGGTTCAAGGCAACGTCGCATTAATACCGTACAAAATACATTCCCGTTACCCTAAAGCACTCTTTCTCACACGCGCACACACACAGAATAACAAAAAATACCAACAAATTTTATATGCTCACAAATTGAATCGGAGAAACATCGCTTCGTCCAAACACAGGATCAAATGCACATAAAAACACACACTCTTATTATAATAATAAAAAAAGGATGAAAAAAAAAAATCAGAGAGAAAGAGAGAGTAAATAAAAATAAAAGAAAAGAAAAGAAATAGATGCACAGCATGTGGAATAAATGAAGTAATTTCTTTATCACAAAAGTTCAGACCTCGAGAGCAATTGTCTGGTCACACAGAAACTAGTGCAAGTTGATTTCACTCTTTCTTTCTTTGTCCCTATTTATGGCTCTCTCTGCCTCCCTCCCTCTTCCTCTCCCTCTCTCTCTCTCTCTCTCTCTCTCACTCTCTCTCACTCACTCTCTCATACATTTTCTCTCCCCATTTCTATCTCTCTATCTCTATTCTCTTCGCAAACAAACAGGCACGTAATCCATCTAACTGAATAGCAAATCGAGAGAAGAATATCATATGAAAATATATAGTTTGTAATAACAAGTGGGAAGCAGCTTTCATTCTTCCTTTTCATTTGAATTTTTTTTTTTCTCTCTCTCTCTTCATGTTTTTGTTTTAACCGGCACATTGCAGCCAGCATGCTTGAACAAAAAATCCTAATAAGCAAGAGAGTGAGAAAGAAAGAGAGCCCTTTATATTTTATTCAAACGATAGAGTTGTGTTTGTGTAATGCAAACATTTTATCCGGATTATAACCGGACAATGGACGACTGACAAAGCGAATAGATCTCAGAGTCAGAAATATAGTTGAATGGAAAAAAAATCCTTTAGTCGTGAAAGGGCGAAATAATAACAACAACAAATATTATAAAAGAAAAAAAAAAAAAAAAGAATTACATCACAAAACTAACACTCAAAACTACCACTGAATGTGTAGGCTTTATTAAAACTACGCACCTGCTAACTGTTGATGTCAAAATAGAGTTTCACTCAAAGCATTTTTATAAATGTGCTCTCATGAATGTAGATATTAACTAAAAATAGAATTAATATACAGTAGTGTTTTTGCGCTTATGTTATCGTCGGCTATTTATCAATGGCTATTTTATACACACATGAACATTTACAAAGTAACAACAAAATACAACTCTCTCTATCTCTATCTACCAAAGTATCCATATCTTGTTGTGTAATATCCCAAAGAAATAGATAGTGCTCACTGGCAACTATTAGTTAACCTCTTTCCTCTATAATCCAATTGATGACCACAATATACTCAACTACATATCTTTTGAAGCATTTCGACTATAATCATATCGTCAAACATATAAAATTTCTATTGAATATAAATCCTATCAAAAGGTCAGTGTATACATTTTATATTCATGTATTTTGAAAATTCAGAAAAAAAAAAAACAAAAAAAAAACAAAAAAATCAAATGACTTTGCAAATCCAAAGAAAAAATGAGAGAGAGAGAGAGAGAGAGAGAGAGAGAGAGAGAGAGAGAGAGAAAAGAAAAAAAAAACCAAGAATTTCATCAAGCATATTAAGCGATCTTAAGATTGTAGCCCCTCGAAGGCAAACGGTTTTCAATCAAATTTTATTTGAAATAAACTTTTACCTCATTTAACGGGAGCAAATACTCTCGGGTTGTCAACAAGTGAGATTCTCTTGCGTCAATATAAATTGAAATATCATAGAGGATTTTGTTGTAAGAAAATTGACTTTTGCACATTTGTGCCGCTAGAAACAAGACATTTCAAAGAGCATTTTATTCAAAATGGTAATATCAATTTCGTTATGGAAAATTATATTCATATATTTATAGAGAGAGTAAACAAAACACATATATACACAATTAAAAGAAGAAAAGACACACACACACACACAAACACATAAAATGTATACGGTTATAACCGTAAAATGGATAATCACATAGCATCAAGAAAATGTCTTCTAAATGTACTAAAATGAATTATATAATATCGTAGTATTTTACCTGTGTTAAACATTTTGTGAATGCGGGCGGTGTAAACATGAAGTGGCAACAAACAACCGGAATAAAGCACAAGAATGGAAATGACGACAACAACATGTTTGTAATACATTTCAGAATCATTTTTCTTTTTTCATTTACATTTGTGAACGGATTTGTATTGCATGAAATGAAATCTTTTATGATAAAATATAAATCATTTTATTGAAAATGAATTTGGCGTTTTATGTTTTTTTTTTTTTCTGTTTTCATTGTCAGAAATTTTCCCTATTAATCACAATTCAAATAACAGATTGATTCAAGAAATTCCATTTTGCAAAATGATTGTTAGAATTTTCTATAAAAAAAAAAAAACAGAATTTTCAACGTCATTTTGTGAAATGATTTTCTCTTTTCTCTTGTTTTATTTCATAACAAATATTATTCGATTGAAGCTCAAATATCAAATGGTAGATTATTGATTTGGATTGAATACAGAAAACGAGAAAATGAAACCGATAATAATAATTGTTGTAATGAATAAAAAAAAAAAAAAACCCGGAACAATGGAAATTGTGAAAACAAATAAAGTGATTATATTCACATTGAAAATAAACATATCTTGTGTTTTATTGTTATGATTACTCACGTTGAATTAAGATTTTCCTGTTTCCAACTTGAAAATATCAATTATTACAAATTGACTGACAAGTGGCAAGGCGTAAGCTCGTTTTAATCATTTCACATTTCACATTCCAAATTCACCCACACACAAATCAATATCTGTATAACGCACAATTCCATTTTATATGCAGAAAAGAAAAACCAATTTGCGATTCAACCAGGACACGTGTGAGGAATTATCGGTGAACGTGACTGCTTCTTTTTTTTTTTTTTTTTTTTTTTTTTGCAAAAAAACTCTTCAAAAGGATCCTTATTCTTCGTTATGTTCATTATCTATGAATAATTTAGAAATATTTAATGGCGTTTATATATGGAACTATTCTATTCACTTTTGAACACTGTTTCCACGTTAACCATTTTTCATTAAATTGAAAATTTATAAACATTTATCGGTATTTATTTTTTTTTTTTATTGCTTCAAGCTTATTATTGCTGAATTGAATTGATTGTGTTTGATTTGAACCGATTATGGTTGATTTGTGTATCAAATCCCTGAGATGAATTGATTGAAGGAAAATCTTACTGGAAAATTGATGATTAAAACTCTCAGGAGCAAAAATCTTGAATGTGAATTCTATAGCAAGAAACACTGATAAAAATGAAATTAATGTTTGAAATTGCGCACAACAAATCCATTGTGAAATTAGTTTCAGTTGAACTGATAAATAATAACAATTATTATAATTATTTTATTATTTTCAACTTCATAAGTTATTGAATCAATTAAATGAATTGAATAAAGTACTTGATCTTTAATTATTATAATTATTTCAATTCCGTTTAGTTATTGTTATTACATTGAGCGAAAGCTTAATTTTAAACCCATACGCAGTGGTCTAACGTTCAACCCATCGAACTGACTGACGTTAAAGAAAATGTCAATGCGAGGCGTATTAGAATAATAATATTCTCGCTTAATGAAGCATTTCCCATTCAAGCAATGCACAGGCAAATACATTCTGTTTGCAAACCGATTTTGTGTTTTCTTAAAATTATTCACATTTCCTTAGAAAGATTGAATATTTAGCATGCTCTCAGACACTTTCAACAATTCATGATTTCTCTTCAAAAGACATTTGGCATTACATTTTAAACTCAATAATAGTCTAGTTTGTTTCGTTAGAGGTGTTTGCATACAAACCGAATCAAATGTATATGAAATTTATATTATTCCAAGAGATTTACTATTCTGATTGTTACAAATTTGAACTTCATACATATGTTCGAAGGGCGAAACATGTATTTTAAAAGATATTTCTTTTACATGAATAAATTGAGAACAAAAAATATTTGTTTTACAAAAAATATGAAAAATCAATGTTTATTGCTCTTAAAAAAAAAAAAATATGCTAAAATCATCCATTCCCAGTAAATTGGGATCATTTTTGAAAAGTATTTGTTAGATGAACAAAAAACATCGAAATTTAAATGTTTTATGTAGAAATTCTTCATTTTTCCGCATTGTTCATTGCTACATGAACTTTTCCTAAAATTGCGTAAAATAAATGTTTTCATTTCTTGGAAATTTCATTTATTTTAAATTGAATGATGAGCCTGAATTCGGCATTGTCCAAACTGATACTTACGCTGTGAGTTACACTGAAGGTAAGTTTAATCGAAAAATCTATTGTGTTGTTCTGGATATAGTATAACATGTATAGTGGTGCACGCTTGGAGACTTGGGGGGGGGGGGGGGTTAATTATTTCACCATTGCATTGAAATTGAAGAACAAAAAAAGAAGAATATCTTCAACTGTGTAAGCTGGGCCGAAAATTTAAGAAGAGGGAGAGGGGGGTCACCCGAGCTTCTCCCTATCGTATGCATCACGATGATACCATGTTAATACTTTCCAATCACCTCATCATATTTTGTATGTTATCAAATGATTCAAGTTTCACGTTTTTCCAACATACTTTTATACGTAAACCTTTGAGCATGATGTATGACATAAGAAAGAAGAATTTAAATATATGAATTTATACAATGGAAAAATGTAATAAAAAAATGTCCATGTAATTTAATTGTCTATAAAAATCTTGCAATAATATTTCACATTCAATACTTGGTTAGAACATGATAACAGTAAAAATCCATAATGCATGAATTTCAGACATCATTCAAAATAGCAAGAATGGGGCAAGAAAAAAAAAAAGAAAGCCTCGTTTAAGTCACGAATTCAAACTGATTGCATGTTTTATTATTCAATATCAATGAGATTTAATTTGTCACATGCAAATGTAATGAATTTCTTATATATTGAATATACTAAAATATACAGAAACATAAAAAAAAAACAAAATGAGATAATCAGAGAGATTTTGATGTCAAAGCGTTCAATTCACTGGAACATTCAAAAGAGTATTCTGAATGCTTCCAATACAATAATTCTTATAAAAATATGTAGAACAAATTGTATTAAAATATGGATATGTGATTTTGATTTTCCTACTTATACATAAAGCACTTAAATTATTTACTTAAAAACCTATGAACAACATTTTACTTAATGTTATTTAAAAAAAAAAAAGAAAATATAAACACATAATTTTGAAATCTATTTTGTTCCACATGATTTGAGCGAATCCAATTATCAGTGGTGTAATTTTTAGGTCAGGCATAGTAATCGCTTCCACAGTGATGGTTTTTTCCTTTCATTCACTGATACAAGCGCATGCCAAATTGCTGTATCGAAGGTCTCTTTCACATTTGTCTGCACAATCCAGTCGAATTATCGCAATGTACAAAACAGAAAAAAAGAAAAAATAAAAAGTAAAAATGAGAAAAAATTGGAAAAATCAAATCAGAAAAAAATAAACGTTATCAAATATTTGAATGCAAAAAAAAAAGGGAGCAATGTTGTATAGTTGATAAAAATGGCTATCGAAGTTTCACAATTCACATGTATGCATTTTTCAATTCAAGATTAAAATTAAAATTCACTGTTTTTGCTGGCATCGAAAATATTTCTCGAAATATTTAATCGAGTTTATTGAATTTTGTTGAAAATGAACGAACCGAATTTCAGGAAGTGAATTGCTTAAAAATGAGCGTTCGAGGTGTTGTGCCAGATTCAAAACACATTTGGTCAGAGAGAGAGAGAGAGAGAGAGAGAGAGCAAGCGAGCGAGCGAGAGAGAGAGAGAGAAAGAGAGAGAGAGAGAGAGAGAGAGCGAGCGAGAGAGAGAGAGAGAGCGAGCGAGAGAGAGAGAGAGAGCGAGCGAGAGAGAGAGAGAGAAACTCTTAGTCATAGTTTCCAACTCATGGAGTATCAATTTTATGGATTTACTTCTGGTACGGTGTGCATCACCAGCAAAAAGATTGTGTATTGGGCATAGAGAAAGAAAAAAAAATACGAAAAGCACAACATCATCCCTCAAAGCGTCGCATAAATGGAATATTCTGTTTTTGAAAGACATGACCTATAAAAAAATCCGTATGCAAATATATACAAGTTATTGAACACGACCAAAATATACAAAGAGTGATAGAGAGAGAGAGATAGAAAAAAAGGCACCGACTGACTGTCGGAACCATTTCGCATACATAATTTTGTTATGAAAATATGCCATAGAACCGCAATTCGCATTACATGAAAACCGATTCGATGAGAGAGAGAGAGAAAGATACTAACTTTACTTGTATAAATGCATTCGATAGCTAATGCCACAGAGAATATAGATGAGGATGATACTTACATTTGCCCGAGACGATGTTTCGATATATTTTGCACCAATCGATGTCGCATAGTCCCATGCATCTGCTTTCGAAACAGGTTTTTCATTTTTTGCCTGTCGATGAATGAATGAAAGAAAATGTGAAAAAAAAATTGTGGAAATTTGTGATTTTATTCGAAATACTGTTTGTGGGGTGGTTTTTCTTCTATTTCTCAAATTTATTCTGTCTTTTTTTTCTCATACACTCATAGCAGCGAATCAATAATTCTAATTTTGTCATGTCTGTTGCCCACGAACTTTATGATTTCAAATTCATGGAACATCAAAAAAAAAAAAAAAAAAACAAGTGAAATAAAAATGCTTTTACCAGTAGTTGTGAAATGACTGCTGAATCATTTCGTAGATCGGACTGTGTACCAACAATAACGATGGGCTTGTGTGTTTTACGAAAGATTGGTTCCCATTTTTCCCGTGCCGCTACAAATGTGTCCGGTTTAATGACTGAGAAACATAATACAAATACATCACTATCCGGATAGCATAAACGTCGCAATGGATCGAGGAAATCTTGACCGGCGGTGTCAGCTAATTCCACTTTGACAGGATTGTCATCTACCGTCACTTCAACTATGTAAAAATACAAATGAACAAAGAGAGAGAAAGAGAGAGAGAGAGAGAGAGAGAGAGAGAGAGAGAGAGAGAGAGAGAGAGAGAGATTGAAAAAGAGAGAAAAAATTTGCAAAATTGCATACAATTTGAAATGGGTTCGATGTTTTAATTCCTTTCACAAGCTTGACATGTTAACAGTTGATTTACTTACAGTTGTAAATGTCGGATGCGGTTGGCACATGTTCCGTTGTGAAACGATGCTGTAAATATGCCAATATGAGATTTGTTTTGCCAACTTTTTCATCGCCAACAACAACACATTTGATCAAATTGCCCGATTTCTTGTCACACTTTTTTGTCTTCTTCGGTACATCTATAACAGAAAGAACAGAGAAAGACAAAGAGAAAAAAAACATTGAGATGACATATCAAATGACTACAATTTGTGTGAACACATTTCGTGTAACGTGAAACTCTCTTAAACACACACACACACACACACAAGCCTCTCCAACTGTGCACAGCATTTTTGTTTGAATTTTTCTCTAGATTTTTCATTAAAATAGAGAAGAGAGAGAGAGAGAGAGAGAGAGAGAGAGAAAGAAAAAAAAATATTTTGTTGGCAAAAACAATCAACTCGCAAATTAAATTGAAGAACTTCGGAGAGAGAGAGAGAGAGAGAGACAGAGAGAGAGAGTCAATTTTGATTGTGAGTGAAATTTAAAGTTTTTGATTAGGGTTTCCACAATTCCACGTATCACATCAACAACTATAGTGCGAGTTACAGTTGATGCCATGAGAAATATGATAACATTAAACCTCAAGCAGTAATTATATTTGGGATGATAAATGTCATTCATGTGTATACCAAACGCATACGGGAAAAGGGCACACTGAATGTTACATAGTATCAATATTGCGTTGGCTGTTGCACAAAAAAAAAGGTTAAGTAAATATTTCAATTTACTCTTTTGCACAATTTGTCAATTCAATTTTTGCCGACTGCAACAGTGACTTCAATATTGAAACGGTGATATGATACATTCGATGCATACATACTCTTGTATTATATGTGGTTCTGTTTACATTCATTCACATTTGGTTGTAACATGAATGCCAAATACAGTTTTTTTTATATGGAAGAAAAATATATGGCCCATTGTTGTGTTGAATGTTCGTTGAAATAACAATATTCGTTGAAAAATTGTCGAAATGAGCAACGGTGTTGTTTTTACGTAACAAAAGTGAAAAGCAATAAAATGACCAAATTATATTGTAACAAAGTGGAAGCAGCAGCAAAAAAGAACAGACACAAAGAGAGAAAGAGAGAAGAAGAAAGAAAAGATAAAAAAAACAAAAAAAAAAAAAACATTTGAAAACAAGAAAAATAATTCAAACAAATGTATGAAGAAAAGATACAAATACTTGAGCACATACGTACACACGAAGAAAATAGATTGAAGTAAAAAGAGTAAAAATACACTTTTGGACAATAAAAAGGTCATAAATCGAGCAAAGATGAAATGAAAAAGAGCCATACCATTCATTCATTCATTGCTAATTCCATGAACATGAAGTAAAGGTGACAATTTTCTTAGAACATCCAAAGCATTATCATTTATGAATCAAGCAATCTTTGCTTAAACGGCATACAATAAAGCGAAATTTTCAAAACAGAACATTTGTCATTCATTGAATTTATTTTCTACAGTTAAACAAACATCAAATCCCATTGAGTGTTCAAACATACAATGCCACAAATGAAAATACGCATACAAATACAAATTCAAATACAATTTTCAAATACAAATAAAACAAACGAAACGAAACGAAATTATAAGATACAACATACAACATTTAAAGTACATACCTGTTTTGTTTCGGCATTTTTCAGCGTTTTTCTTCTTAAGTCGTCGATCATTATTCTCTTTCGTTGAACCATTTGCAACGGCTGCTGTATCTAACACACGTTTATTATTACATTGTGCATTGTCATCGATTACCGCTGCATCACAACGTTGATATAACTGCATGTTCCATTGCATCGAATACAACAGGGAAAAAATGGAATAAAAATCACATATTTTTTTCATTTTATTTGTTAGAAAGCTTAGAGCAAATGGATAATGTAATAATAATAAGATTGCATTTTATGTGTGAATAGCGGCCGGGATAGAGGAAAAAAAAGAAGGAATGGAATGAAAAAAGGATGCGGAGAACTGAATGGGCGTTTTGAACGATGATATTGATTCGTTATTTCACACGGCTGCCCGAATTGTAAGTAAACATTGAATGACGTCAAATAAATTAGTAAATTGAATAACAATGCTGAACAATAAAATTGGGCATAGTATTAAAGTGATTGCTTTTTTTATAGTCTCATTTGTAGGACGATGGATAAAACGAAACAAAGAATTATATCATATGTTATATGCTTAAGTCATAAATACGAATCCTGAATTTATTAAAGGTTTCAAAGTCACAATCCATTCTTTTCACGATTTTCTCACACAAAATCAATAAGAAAAACATCAAAAAAAGAAACAAGAAAAAAATAAGGAGAGAAAGGAACGAAATGAAATGAAAAAAAAAAAACATCAAAAGCTGATGAAAAAGGATCAAACGTATTAAAAGAAAGGAACAGCATTCGATTTTATCTGTTCATCGAACATTTGCACGGGGGCATATACAAAAATTTATATATGATAAACCAATCGATATCAATAATCATTTCAAAATCAAAACGATCAATTTCCATAATCAAAGGCATCGCAACCAAAAAAACACACGAGAAACCAAAAAAATGTTGTAGGAAAATGGATAAAAGCAAAAATACTTTTAAAAAGGTGAATCTTGTACTTACATCGTTTCGTGCGTCATCATCATTGTCATCCATATTTACATTTGCATCCGGATCGATTGGTGTATATTTGGTTGGCAGGACAGATGTTGCCGTGGATTGTTTTATCACAGAATCATTTTTCACTTTGGACGGCAGCGTATAGCATGCTTGAGAATGTACACCAAATATAAATGGTCCATTGTCAAGTAGACGATTCACCGGGCTTGGTGTGATTGAGTTAATTTTATTACAATTGTATTGTTGCTGGTGTTGATGCTGATGCTGATGATGATTTTGATATTGATTATGTTTATGCATTGGTTCATTCAATGTTTGTTGAAATGCTTTCTTTTCATTTGTATTTGTACTATTTGTAATTTTGTGATGTGTATTGGTGCCACCAAAACGTGACCATTCTTTAAAGAAGCCACCCTTTTTATGCGTAACACTTTGTGTTGATTGAATTTCTTTGTGCAATTGATATTGATTTCCATTGAAATTGTGATGATATTGGTCATTTGTTTCATCGTGATGATGGTAGTTCATTGATTGTGATGGTGATAGATTGCTGCGACAGCTGAAATTTTCACTTGAATTGTTCGTATGAAAACCAGAATCATCATCATAATATGGTGAATAGCCATTGTCATCATATCCATTTGATTGATATCTTAACGATGAATTTGGTGAATCTGGTGGACTATTATTACCATACGGGTAGCCTGTATGTGTATTATTGAAATTTTTATATTGATTTGCAACAAAGTTAAAATCATTAAATCCATGCAATTTGTAATCGCTTGCAATCGATTGTTTTGGTTTTTTTATTGATTTTACGGTTGGTACTTGATAATGACTCTTTGTTGGTGAATCAAGCAAAGGTCGTGTAGATCGATTAAACAGGTGATCTCGCTGCATGATGGTTGCTACTTTATTCGAGAATTAATTTCGTTTCTTTTTGTCACTTCTGATCTGCGGCAAGTGTTAGGTAGGAAATTTAACCAGATTTTTTTTTTAATTGATGAATGTCGGTAGAATTTTTCGTGTTAATCTGAAAGAAAAAAAAAATCAATCAAATTATTTAATTTGATGGCAGGTGTTTTGCTTGTTTTTCCACAAAAATAAATCCGAACGCGATTCTAAAATGATTTACGAAGTTCATTAACAAAATGCCAATGACTGCCAAAAGGAAATGCCTTTTTAAACAAGTTGAAAAACAACAACGACATATATGGCACTTTATATTATTTTAACCACTTCTGGTTCAAAACGACATTTCATATGATCTCAAGGTGTTTATGTGTTATAATTTATTTTATGGAAATCGAATAACGAATAAAATTCACCAAAAATAGTTGAAGATAAATCATATGGACCAATGTGGAAGCACTGTAATGTAAATAAATTTTACCATATTTGGTCAATTAAAAAGTACATGTCAATGAAACAACTGAACGCCGTTGAACATGTGAGACTGTGCGGTGAGTATGACAGCAAGCTGATGGTGCTGCAATCAACCAGTTCAAATACAGTTTTCATCGTAAACATTTATGCATCTGTTTTACACACGATTTAAGAGTACGCAACAACCAAAGTGAGCAAAAGTGTGTTGAAGAGGACTCAACGAATGCGTTCAGTACAGACGAGAGCAATATATGTTATCTTTTATGCAATGCACGACGCGTTAAACAAATTATGAATCATTCCATTCGTATGCATTTACAAATATTCGTACACATGAACGAAATTTATTGAGCATGCCATTGCGCTTCACTGATAAAATATGCATTTTTTTTATAGTTCTTAACATAATTTTTTTTTTTCGTTCATTACATCGTTTTGCTCTTTCTTTTCAATAGTGGCTTTTCGTGTATATGTGTGTTTTTTCTCCTTCACCAACGGCCAAGCAAACGTAATAATCCAACTTAATGACATGTACATTATAAACTAACTCTATTTCGCTCCTCTCTCTCTCTCTCTCTCTCTCTCTCTCTCTCTCTCTCTCTCTTTCTCACACTCCTAGTATTTTGTTTCTCTTGTTTTATGTTTTCTTTAATTTTGTGTTATTTCATGGCAAGCGTTCAGTAATTTAGCGCGATATGTAAGTGATATTTTGTTGTTTTCTTTGAAATTTCCACACAGTGATCTCGATTTATGTAGAAGAGTCGTTCTAGTGATTACCTTCATTTATCTAACGATTCGGGCTGAGATTCGATCTTTGGTGTTTTGTTTGTTGTCGTTGATTGTTTCTATGGGTTTTTTTTTTGGTATGTATTTGTATTTTTCATGAAATTTTCTCACTTGAACGACTTTTGAGAAGGAGAATGAAAAAAAAACTGTTAAAAAAGTAGACAACATTGAGAAGCACATACAATCCGATCGAAACAAACAAACAACAACAACAAGAATCATACAGCCAATGGTAAGTTAGGTGCGTTTGAATGACTGCATCGCTTCTCATTTTACCGTTTGTGCATTCACGTTTCGACAATAACAACAACAATCGAGCTGAGTTGAGTTGTGTAGAGAAATGAAATGAAGAAGAGCGTTTATCGTCCGTATAGTTTATGTGAATGTGTATGGCGATGGTATTATTGCTCATTAGCCGTCAATCATTTTGTGCCGTGTTTGTGCATCTCAATTCTAGCTGGTTTTCTCGATTGTTGTTGTTGTTTCAACTTTACGATGTGCAGCCTTTCAAGAGCCACAAAAACCGCAAATAATAAACAACATCGTACAAATACATAGAGAAAACCTGTGTTTTCTCATGTTTGCTTCTGCTGCTGCTGTTGTTGTTGTTTTCTCATGGTCTCGAACAAATGAAAAACAAAAATGCGCACAAACTACAAGCCAAAGAGAAGGCAAAAAAGAACGAACGAACGAACAAACAAAAAAAAAAGAGAGAAAAGAAAGAACATAATTTAACCGTCGGTTCGGTGAGTCAATGTGTGTCGTTGGTGATGTAGAAGGTTCTGGTTTTCTTTTTCTTTTTTCTTTTTTGGTGCATTACTGCAGTGTATCATGTTATCAAAATGGTTGGCGTGCATTCGCTTTTAAAAATTGAAATATTTCTCACTAAATCTCAGACGAATGGTCATTATTCGTTTCGGAAGGTGCCATTAAATCGGCCAAACTTATGATGTTCCGAGAGACAGGGTGAGAGGGCGAATGAAATCAGTTTTTTCCAGCGCATACAATACATACACAAAATGTTATGATGTGAAATTCATAGAAATAGTAAGTTTTGTGTAATAGGCAGCCATCCACATTTGGCACACAATCAAAATGAACATTGTCATATTGAGTTGTCTCGCACACACTGGATGCTAATTAACTGGAATTTTCTTCCCATTTTACTATCGAATCCATTTCGAATTGGCATTTATCGCATTGCATTTCGCTTGTACTTTGGCTAATGAAACATTGCACTTCATATAACTTGCTTGGCAAACGGCAACTAACGTAACCATTTTATTCGTAACAACAACAACAATGAAACACTGTTAATTTACAGACGTAATAACAATCTAGCAATACTTGCAATTTCTTTTATGGCACTACAGAGTATCCAGCCATAAAGGCGGATTTGTTTTTTTCTTTTTTTGCTTTTCTTTTATGCATTTATTGAAAATTATGTTTACCAAGAGAAGAGACCAGGCGAATGTGCATTGATTGATTATTATCATGTTTCATGTCTAATGGATTTATTTTGTTAAAAAAAAAAGATTTTATTTGCAAGTGCAATATTTGAATTGAAATTTTGAAGCCATTTCAATGAAATGCGCTGTTCTTTATCAAAAACTTTTGCATTGGAGATCCAAGCAATACTCTATTGAAGTAATTAATCCATTCCATCAAAGCTATTTTGTTCGAACTTCTTCGAAGAAGAAGCCAATTTGAAGAAAACATTCATATCCAATTAGACATTTTAAACGATAAAACTGAATTTCTGTTTCAGAACGTTGAAACAATTGAGTTTTATTGTTCTACGGTATTTTGAACTTCTTAATTGATTTAGTGCTTGAGACATAAATGACCTTTGTCGAAGATTATTATGGTTTTGAAATTGCTCGAAGTAGCGAAATTATATCAATGCCATGGATGGTCAGCATCATTGAATTTGATACAACATCAATGAATCGGAGTCAGCATCAGTGTATCAAAGTGAGCAATAGTGTAACATAATAAGCAATGCATCAATATTTCGTAAATTCAGAGCACGATCATGTTTTTTATTATGATATTCAACATCAACATTGCTTGCATCAAGTTGTAATTACATTTTCATTAAATATTGTTGTGTAATTCCATTCATTCTTGCCATTCACTTGAAATGTTCATTTTGGAAATATAAAAAAAAAAAAACTCTTGAATCGAAGAAACACAATACGCATACACGTTGTAACGTTAACATTTTAAATGTTGATTCCGTTTTTGGCACAGCTGCTCGATACACGGCAACGACAACGATGCATCAATATATTCAAATTAAGTAGTGTAAAAAAATGCAAAAGGGTTCAATTCATTCCACCGCGCAAAGAACAAAAAAAAAACGACAAAATACATTGGTTGCATTGGAAAATTTTTGCTTCTGAGTTATTCAACTCACAAGCAACGCGCTATGTCGTGTTTGACCATCAATTAACATCATTTCGTTAAACAACCGCACCGACAACATTTTGCACAAGAACGTAAATTTGAATCGAACACCAGAGAATATACGTTAAAAATGTTAACGATCTGAAATGAGTAGCAAAATGCATCTGTTTTAGTTTTACAAGTGTTTTATTCGTTCAATGTAATTCGACCAAGCCGCTCTCTATATGCTTGAACATGTATGTGTTCATGAGTGTGTGTATGTGTGTGTATGTTTTTGCGCTCGTTTCTTGCCGCACATACCGAAAAACGAAAAAAAAAAACACAACAAAAATAACAGAAGGAATGATATGATTGTGACTCATTTCTGACGAATGAAATTCGCATTAGTGAAACATAGCACAATTTCAATAAATGTGAACAGAAAGAGAGACTTTGATCAAAGACAATGATCATTTCTGCTGAGCCCAAACATTTACGAACCATCGGTCTCTTTGTTAATTTTTTTTTTTCTTCTTCTTCTTTTATTCGTTTGCTTTTTGCGACAATCATGAATGATTCGTTATATTTCTCCCTTGTGTGTATCTCGGCTATTGTTTTTTTTTTTCCTTTCTTTTCTGAGGAGTGAAAACTATAGTTAGTTTTATAAAAGTCGATTCATTTTTCTTAATTTATATCGTTTCATTTCAAAAATGCGAAAAATTTCGTGTTAATTTAGATATTAAATTCAACGGTGACTTGTGAAGTCAATTGAGGTTTTTTTTTCCACTTTATTTTATTCCCCAGTTTTGTTCCACTTTTTGAAATGTTTTCCGCTGACTTTTTATTTTATATTCCATTCTCTCTGTTGATTTTCAAACGGTCGATTGACTACAGGTTATAGTAGTCAACAACTTTGAATCAACGCAACGAATTATATACAATATGATACACAGGTGAAAAGCAGAAAGCTAGATCGTTTAATGTATCATCGTTAGTTTTGCTCAAATAGATTTTCTATTTGCTATTACGATTCAGTTTATGGTGATCGGTGACACGAATACCCAAAAATAATAATAATAAAAAAAACAACCTTATTAAAAATGGCGCTTTGACATGAATTTGATTCAATGAATGTTATTTGATTTGGAATATCGACGATAACAAAATATACAAACGAAAAAGAAAGAGCAAAACAGAGATAAAGAGAGAGAGAGAGAGAGAGAGAGAGAGAGAGAGATAGATAGAGAACGAAAGAAAGAGATAAAAAGGGAAATAGACGAAGAGTGTGATATAATAAGTGACAATGACATCTGCTTGCGTCTATTGTTTATATGTAATTTCTGTCCTTGTTGAACAAACGAAAATTCAGTTCAGAAACCACAGCAATCATGTCACAATCGCCGAAAATTGTAATTGCGATACAATTATGGAATTTTATTGTTTTGCAAAAAAAATATAAGAGAGAAACAAAATGTGATGACGAAGAAGAGTTGTTTTTATATTGTTATTATCTTAATTGATGGCTTTTTGTTTAATGCCGCCAATCGTCGTTCAGACAAATGTTCGCGTAAATTCTTCTTCGTTTTGCATTCAATTTGGTCAAATTTACGAATTTGCATGAGGTGTACGGTTAATTTGATTGGTACAACGTAACAATTTTGGCGCTTGAACTTCATCTTCTTTTCGCAATGATTCGGTCGTTTTTGTTTTTTGTTTTTTTTTTTTTCTCAGAACCATTTCCTCCCTTTTTTCCCATTTACCTTACGCTTGATTCTTGTTGAAAAATTCCGATTGTTATTTTTTTCTTTTTTGTTCACTTTGGTTTTCGATTTTATTCAACAATCGGTTGAAACATTTATGTGAAGTGAATGGAAATGGATGAAGTGGCTTTCATGTAAAGTAAAAGAGATAGAAAGCCGAGCAAGAAAAAATAAAATATCTCCGAAGCCAAAGGCACTTTTGGCATTTATTCGTTTATCTGTGTACGTATGTGCAATTTTCTTTTCTTTGCGCTCTTTATTTTTTGCCGTTTTTCATCTACTGCTTCGTTGCCATGAATGTGTGTTTGCTGCTTGCCTTTTCTCTCTCTCTCTCTCTCTCTCTCTCTCTCTCTCTCTTTCTCTTCATTTCACCGTTCCGCAATTCTTCGGCTATTATTGCTTCTTTGCTTTGCTCAGGCTCTTTGCTTAAATGCTCATGCACACACAATGGTCTCGAGAATGATTTTCAGTATCTTTTTTATTTTATGTTTTCGTAGAGATTTGTTTTTCTCATTTTTTTTTTTTCTCTTTCGTTTCTTTTTTATATATAAATATATTTATATTTTTTCCTCTTTGCTGTTGTTACTTACTATCTTTTTATGAATCTCATAAGAAACCACACACGTTCAGGCCATCGTCACAGCTCAAATAGCTGTTGGTGAAACAAAAAATTGTTCACATCGACAAATCAACTGTTTTCTAATCAAAGTGGAAGAAATCCAAGTTTTTTTTTTTTTTTTTTTTTTTTTTGATCCAAACAAAACAATTCAATTCAATTCAATTCACAATATGCACTTTTCAATAAATTCCATCCAGTATATAGACAATATGAAAATGGTTTGATGATATTTTTTTTCACGTAACCAAAACTTAAGTTTCACTTTTTATTTCACTTTTGAGGGTGGATAGATTCACTAACAATTTTAGATCACATTATTCTTCTGATGAAGAAGCCCAGACTGGAAAATCGACTGAACACGAAAAAAAAAAACACACACACAAAACATTTATCTTGAAATTACTTTGTTTTTCGATAAAACTGCAAGTCGTAAGTCGGATGACCTGTTGCTGTGAAATGTTTAAGAGTTCTTTTCTGTTTTATTATTTCATCTCGTTACGTCTTTCGACATCGGCTGTTCGTTATGTTACTGTTGCTGCGTTTGAGTTTTTTTTCTCTTCTCAACTTCTCTTCCCGAATATGAAGAGAAATAACGAAAAAAAAAAAAATCGTATTTCGTGTGTGAACACTTTTCCAACAATTTATTTCTCTGTTTCTCTTGTACGGCACTATTCTTTGTTGTCGCTAAGTTGTGTATGCATATACAATATACATGCACAGTGACGGTGTGTGCATTATACTATCTACTGATCATTTGACACAAACACATGATCGACCTTTTTTTTTTAACCGTGTATGCCTGTGTGTGCGTGCTTTTTACTCAACTACATTGTGTTAATCGGTCGAGACGTACATGTGAATCAAACGAATGTGTTGTTATTTCGTTTTTTTATTCTTCTTTTCTCTGTTGCCCATTGCGTTTATATAACGATCACCTTTTATATCAACATTGTATGCGTGTAGTTTTTACCACAATATTACCTCGAAGTTAGTTTACCTGTCGTTGTTACCTGCGGTTCCTGCGTTTCACTTTTCGGTTCGTTTAACGGTTTAAATTCCATCGGGCACATTTTTTTTTATTTATTTTTAGAATTTCTTCTGGTATTCTGAAAATTTTTTCGGATTATTCGGATAATTATTTCTAAAGAGAAAGTTCCAAAAGTAATTATCGATGGTGCCATAACTACGGCGTCAAAATGACTTGATTTTATATAAATTCAATAAATATAGCCCACGTATTCAAAGTCGAAAGACAATGTTTTCATTTTCATTTTTTTTTTTTTCAATTTGCTTTTTCGTTTTCATTACTTGAAATCACATTGATCAAACATCAAACTGTCTTTTAATTGTCGCCTAAAGTAAATTCATCACAATGTAAATGTTAATTCCCTATTTAAAGTTGAATTAAATATTATGCATGATAAGATTTATCAACATATTTCTGTGCATGTATAACATTGTGGACGGTTAAAAATGTTTAAAAACTAAACCTTCTCCATCTAATGAAATTTAAATGGAATATTGAAAGCTGTGGTGAATATGAAAGCTTCATTGGAAAAATTCACCTTTTAATGGAGGTAACATTTTGAAGAGCCATTTATCCATACCCATTTTTTGCAATGAAAGTCATCATTAACAGATTGCTTAATTGAATGTAAATATAAACATTTGTTCAATTGACTTATTCATCAGATTATTGTCATTGAATTTCATCAGAAATGTTTTTCGTTTGCACATTGATGCAATATTTTAATTTTGTTATTTTGAATTTTGCAATAACGATTCACATGCAAATTGTTTTTTTCACCAGTGCATTTTATTCATGAACATTCTCTACTGAGTCATGCTTAATGCATCACTTTTCCAACAAACAATGCGAAATTCCAAAAAAAAAAAAAAGAAATATGGAAACAATTTTCAAGACAACATTTCGAAATCACATTGTAATATAGCCAGATTGAGATCATTATTAATTCAGTTCAATAAGAAACCTACAAGCATCACATTCGTATTTTCAACATATTTAAAAAATGTTCAATAAATCTAAATTCGTATTTTTTCTACTTGCAATTAGCTTTTTAATAATCATCGTATCGTGTGACAAATATCCGTGTACAAAAGATGATATATCAAATTGGTCAAAACATCAAAGCAGAATTGAACGAATCGCCAAACGAAAAATCAAGAAAACAAATATCAAGAAATTAACTGTATCTGCAGATGGATCAGGGAGAATTTGTTGTACTTTAAGTTTTCCTGATAAAGATTGTTTTTTAAATGATATTCAGGTTAGGAAACCTGGCGCAAATCTTAGTAGCACTTCATATTATTGCGGTTCCCATCGGTAAGAGGAATATCATTTTTGATTAGATGAGATTGAATTAATAGAAATCATTTTTTTTCTAGTGCTTCTTATAGATCATCGTCATCGGATTAAAAATAAGCCGAGCATGAGTTTCATCTTGGTTAATTCAAAAGGAATCTGTTTTACGAAATTTTCCCATACATTGCGAAAGTTAAAATTAAAGTAAAGAAGAAAAAAAAAAAAAAAATGTCAAACTGTGAAATCTTTTAATAAATAAAATAAAAATATAACGCAACCATACATTTACTGTACCATTCCGAAATTTATTTTTATAATAAGAAATACAGTTGCTAGTAGTGTAAATAAAGCGAATTTTGCATAATGAAATCGTGTCTGAATCGAATACATGACAACAAAGATAAAACAGGTAAGAAATATTTCCCTCAAAATTCCGTCAAATACCGTTGCTTAAACTGTAAATTTGTCACTTGTTTTTCACACGTTCTTCTTAATAGATGTCTGAACATTTTGAAAAAGATAAAAAAAAAAACAATTAAAATGTTGAAGCAAAATCTATCGATTTTGCTACTGACTGGATTCTTAATTTCTATGGTAAATTGAAAATTAATTTGAAGTTAGTATTATAGAATAGTTCAGAAGTTTATAAATTTTTCAATCATTCGAGAATTCCAAATCATAATTCATTTGATTTGAATTTAGATTTTTGCATAAGTTCTGACACCGTTGAGCTCGGGAGGGTGGATCTATAATCCAAAGGGAGACCTTGAAGTTCATTCTATCTAGTGAAAACTTGCCTTTAAATTTTCAAAAGCCCCTAGTAATTTCGAATAATAATTTCAATCAATTCATCAGGGGGTCTCAGAGCATTAGAGCTATGGGGGAGGTGTCAAGGGAACCCTGGGAGCCCTTTGTCAGAACCTATGAATTTGTGATAAATTTAATATAATTTTCTCTTTTTTTTTTAAAAAAATTTCAATAGTTCCTCATTTTGGTCGTCAATGGTCAGCCGGTCAATAACAATGAAAAGTGTTCGCTTGCTTTCTTTCCATGGCTTCGCAAATTGATATCCACAAGAATGATGTCACAAAATAAAGTCCCATTGCCAAATATATTACAATTGTCTCAAGACATGTTGGAGGCAAATTTTGACTATTTGGAGTTTAAAGATATACTTGCATTTGGTGAAACATGTCATGAATCGCATGCAATAGTTGCGAATTTTTTCCGAAGAAACTATTATTCAAGTGTAATTGGTAGCAAGGGAAGTTTGTTTCTACCAAACGAAAACCAAACCAAATTGAAACATTTGAATGGAATAGTGCGAAGTATTGTGATGAGAGATGGTGACTTTAATATGTTCAAATCAAACAATCAATTTGAATTACTCAAAGAAATTGAATTCAACATCGGTAGATTATATCCAACCGAAGCTTTTAAAGCTGTTTTATCAATGGTTGAAACACTGAAATTTATTAATGGCGAGTTCGATACCGATATTCATGAAACATTTCTTCAACATTGCAATGAATTGAAAGTGTTATGGGTACAAGATAAAAATAAACGAAATAAAGAACGAATAGTCATTGGAAATTCAAATACTTGGTTGAATAGAACATACAAATCTCTCAAGGAATTCAAATTTTTCGCTATACGTAAAATTGATGAAGTGATTGTGTTTCTCAACAAAAATCCAAACATCCGTAAATTCATAACTTACATCGAATTTTTGGTGAAAAACATGGATTCTCTATTGAAATCACAAAAAAAATTCGATATTTTGAGTATTGTGCATTTTTATTCGCATATTGAAATCAATTTCAATGAATATGTGGATCATTTAATCACGCTTCGCAATCGCACATTTTTTAAACATTTGCACATGTATTTCTATCAAAGAGAACGAACGTATGTGTATCCAAATGATCTATTGTTACTTGTTAAAACATTGTGCATTGATAAAAAGGTTCAAAACTTCACACTAGCTCCTTTTGTGAATTTGGAGCAACTTTTTCTTTACCAAACATCTTTGATCGGTGATTTTAATGCTACATTGCCTCAACTCACAAAACTCAATTATATTTCATTGAATCGTGCAAAACTGGAAGATGTATTATTAGTTGTAAGCAAATTGCCAAATCTAAGAAAACTCAACATCAATTTATTCGAACATTGGTATCACTGTATCAACTTTGACAAGATCTTTAATATAACAGCAATAAATGATGTATGCAAGAGATTGAGGAAGCCAAAAAAATTAACAATCTATTTGAAGGAGGATGCATATGTACCCACGAAAATAGCATACAATAATTTGAACCTCAGATTTGTGGAAATCAAACGCAGCGAATCACATGAAGGATCATTTCAATATTTCAACAGTATAGGCTCATCTCGTTGAAAATGAATTTGATTAACTAAATTACAAAATATTAAAATGTATTGCATGCGAATTGAAAAACTTGGAAATATAATTAATTTGTTGAAATCGAATTTTACATATGATTTTGAATAAAATTGGAGAAATTATTGTTCAACATTCAGGAAAATGTATAACTTTGTTGAATCAGTTTATAGACATTTCAGAGTTAAAAATGATAAAAAAAAGGTTTAAAAGCTGGTTAAAAGCTACGTGCTAAAAGTTTACGTCGATTATAAAATATGCCAATGTTAATAATTTTGCATACACTTTTTTTACGCCACGCATTACTTTAAATGTACTTTGGAATGTGTTTTTTTTTTTGTTTGAGATGATGTGTCTTTGACAAAATTCAATTGTTGAAATGATCAGTGAGAAGTCATTTCCAATGAGTGGCATTCAGAGATGAGATTTTCACACTGGGTGTGCGTGCGGAGGCTGGACATTTTTCCGAATTTGCAAATTCCCGAATGGACATTTTCCCGAAAATACATCCTTTGTCCTACGTTCTTCCCGAAAATATGTCCTTTGTCTTTCGAATTCGGGAATTTCTTTTCCCGAAATGTTGAATTCGGAAATTTGATTTCGGGAATTCAAAGTTTCGCAAAGTTTCGGGAATTTGATTTCGGGAAAATGTCCGGTATTCTGTGCGTGCACAAATTCAATACAGCACTCACATCTTATTGTGCGACGCACAACTGCTTGTATTTTTCAAGTGCGCACACATACCCATTGAAAAGTCAAAATTCATCATAGAACCACATTGCCAATTTGATTTTTGACTTTTTAATAGATATGTGTGCGCACTTGAAAAATACACGCAGTTGTAACACTAAGATGTGAGTGCTGTACTGAATTTGTGCACGCACACCCAGTGTGAAAATCTCTACTCTGGTGGCATTTGATCATTTGATCATTCCTCACTGATCATTTCAACAATTGAAATGTGATTTTCAGACCAGTTCATGTACTGAATAATTATTTGCTGATGAATTTAGTTGCTAAATTTATCTGCTAAATCGTTGCGTGACGCTTGCGTATTGTTTTACGCTTGCGCTACAATTCTCTTGGACGAATGTACGGTCGAGAGAAATACACACAAAAAACGATTGTAGCGCAAGCGTAAAACAATACGCAAGCGTCACGCAACGATTTAGCAGATTAATTTAGCAACTAAATTCATCAGCAAATAATTATTCAGTACATGAACTGGTCTGGTGATTTTCTTTTATACAATTCATTTGACTTCTAAATAAATAGCATTTTAAATGCGCTCAGTGTTTTGAAGGGTTTGTTAATAAATCTTTATTCAACTACTCAGTATTATATCCGCTCATTTAAAAAAAGAAATTCAATTCATATTAAAAGTTAACATCAAACTCATTTTTAAGACTAAAATTAGTTATCATATTACAATAATATACATTTATCTTTTATGATAAAGTGGCTATTGTGATTTTTCAAACATAACAGCGATAATCGTTTTAAAAAAAATTAACTTCAAACGAGTAGATGCAATAAGAATGAAATCGAAAATCTTAGCTAAAATCGAAGATTATTCGTGTGCAAGTAATTCAAATAAAAGTACAAATATAAATAAAATAAAATAGAATTGAACATTTACGTGGATCGCTCGCTATTCATTAATTCATTCAAGTATCGAGTCCTCTTAGAATTGTAAAATATGAATATGCGGTATTCATAATCTGAAAATGTATAAATTGAAAATAAATTAAAAAATTTTCATCGTTATCATGTGCCAAATGCTTCACAAAGCACCTTCAAGAATACTTCACGATTACAATTGGCACTTCCGAACCCTCGAATATAAACTTTCTTTTGTGTCAAGGCTAAAATTGTTGGGAGGTTTTTTTGCATATCCAATGGTAATAAATACCAGTTGATTTGGCTCATCGCTTCATTAAAATCTTCAAAAGATTGAGTAATACGGTGTCCAATATCACAAATAACGAAAAGCGATGACACAAGTATGAATCCCAATAATACGAGTTGTAAAGAATTTGCCACATTTCCAACTCCAATTAACTTCAAAACAAAAAATACCAAATCGATTAAATAACATGTGTATTAAATAAAATAATATTCAAACTGGGTTTCATTTACCACATTTATTTGATGAAAAATGCAACCAAATGACGCAAGTGTGTACAAAAAGTAAAGCGCGATAACACCAAAATGAGTATTCGAGAAATTATTTGTGATCCTAAGAGAAAATAAAAATATTTTTTTTTTCTCTTTTCTCTAATGAATTAGTGGAACAAACACAGTGCTTATACTTGGGATCGCTATGTATCCGAGATATTTCGCACGCATCAGATATTGAGAGCTACGTTGCTTCTCCTTCGAAATGTATGACACAAAGTGAGGCTCCTGTATGCATTTAAAACTACCACAAGCTGTTTTAAATGTATGCGTGAGTCTTGCTGTGTGCTTAGAGTTGTCCACGAACACGAACAAACAAAAAAAAAATTCCAATTTTTTTCGTTCGTTAAATATACAAAAGAAGGAACGTAGCGTTAAATATCTGATACGTACGAAATATCTCGGATACATATCGATCCCGAGTATAAGCATTGAACAAACAACACTTAACTCAATCGCCTCCGAATGATATTCAATAATTCCATAAAATTCCTTTTTACATTCAATCATTTCCTCCTCCATCATTTTATGATGTCTTCTTTCAGTGAGGCCATCTTTGAAATAATTGAGTTTCTCTTGAAGATCCATCACAAATCTTGTTATGCAAAAGCATAAACCATAGCTCAAACATATTACGCATACATAAAACCTGCATGCAACATATGCTATTGTTGCTTGAATCAAAAAATAGGCCATGTATCCAATTGGAGATCTCCAGTTGAAAGGATACCTAATAAAAGAATGAGAACAAAATTAACAAAAATGAATTGATGGAAAACAATAAAATGAAATTTAATATTATAAATTGGACTGAACGTTGCTGGAAAAATTTGTTGAAATATTTCCGGTGAATAGCCGCACGAAACATATTTGAATGTGGTTACGAGTACGGGTGAAAATATGAATACAAGTGGCACTATATGCGTATATGCTCGAATAGTCTTATCGACGATTTTGGTAATTTGATTATCGGTGTATTGAAAAATCCTTGAATTCACACTTCCTATTTTATTGAAAATACAAAGTTTCATTTGAATTAAATTTATTTTTAATAACATACATTAGGCTAGAGATTATGTTTTTTTTTTTTTTTAATTGGATTCTCTTACGTTTTCTATAAAAATTTTCCCATTGAGTGATCATCGTCGAGTATTTTTCCATTTTCCAGATGAAATATGGATACCATAAAACAAAAATAAATGAGCTCACTGAATAAAAGAAACTTTCGCCTCGTTGTTGAAAAGTTTGTGCCGTGAATGCAAAATACCAAAATGATGGCAAAAAGAAAATAAATAATACTCCAAAATTGAAACAACACGATAAAAGAACTTTCTTCTCATCGGCCGTTTTTCGTATTGGAATTCCAATTAAATGGAATTGATTTGATAACAAATCGAGAAATTTCATTTTTAAATCTTATTGTTTGAATTTTTTCTGAACAACTAAATTCACCAGTCAGTGGAAACCGAATTTATATGAATCCAATTGAAGATAATTTTTTAATAATGCAGTAATGACTTGTGTCATTAGTTTTATTGTTTAACATTTATTTCCTTAAAATAAACCGAAATCGTGTGCAGTGTGAGAATTTGAACAAGTGTTTGTAATTTAAAACATTTTTAAAACTTTGCACAAAAAATGTTTTTTATATGTAAAATAACTAATGGCATCTTTCACAGATCGGAGATGATGGAATTTCTAATCTTTGAAGAAAAAAACTCTTAAAAAATAATTGCAATTTCATGTGAAAGATTTTGCGCTCGATAATCGAGATAGTAGTTATTCTGTATGCATTTTACCATTTATATTTCGTCAATATTTTTATTTTGATTAACTTTTAATGGCTTTGTCTCGCATGATTCAAATTTAACGAAATCATATTTAAAGTAACATTTGCTTTCTACTAAAACTCATTAAAAACTCTGAGTCAGAGTTTTTAACTCAATCGAATACAAATTCAACAATCGAATATGCGTTGTATTTGAATATTTGGATAACATATTGTATTTCGATTGTGCGACATTGAGATTCCAAAGTAATATATTGTGCATTACACAAATGATTTTTCATGCATTTCCTTATTTGACTTTGATTTTGAATTGCATGTCATTCGAAATTTAATTTGTTTTTAATGACATTTAGAGAGTTTTCCTGAGTCCGAAAAACAAAAACGTTTTGTTTGTAAAATTTTCCATTCGAAATGATGAAATATCATTTGAACGTGAAAATGTCTTACGATGCATTACTTTGATTACGTGGAAAAATGCCATAACAACAACTAATTTGAATCGATATCTCCTTAGATTGTATTCAGATATTTATTTGATTTATTTATTTATTACGAAACCTAAATTTATGTCAATATGTGTTCACTAGCAAGCTAGTAAACATGCTGGTCAAAGACCCAATGCGACATAAATTCCGCCCATGGTACGACTTTAGCAAAGAGAATACAATCAGGGGTGGGATGGCATTAAAGTGAAGCTTCAATACCAAGATTGGATCCGGAAAACCATGGTAAAACCGGCCTGCCTCTGGAGAGACAGGGGAAATACAATAATAAATTCACTTAAAATTAAATTACGTTAACAATGATGAATAAAGCAATAGAAATAACAAAAAAAAAAAAATAAAAATAAAGTGTAAAGAAGAGAAAGTATAGAAGAGAGAGAAATAGCTTAAAACTAATTGGAAAAGAAATTGCACGACATACCACCGAGTGAATGAAGATAAGATTATATTTTTATATTATTGCACGGACCGTAGATGATTTTTTAACGCGTTTTTAAATGAAGCTAACGAATCATTGTTTCTAATTTCAACCGGTAAACTGTTCCAAAAATTAATTGCAGAGTAACTGAATGCACGTGTATCAAATGCGGTACGCGGATTGAAATTAACGCGAAGGTTGTCTGGATAACGCGACGATTCACCGTTTCGAATAAACATGTGATTCAGATATTTAGGAGCCTTTTTTGACAACTGCTTGAATATTAAGACGGCCGTCTGAAGCTTTGCTCTACTTTCAGGCGTCAAACCATTCAAACGCTCACGGTATTCAGTAACATGTTCACTACGCTTTAATCCGAAAACATATCTAATCTTATCGTTGTCAGCGATGAGATCACGATTGAGCTGATTTAGAGTGCTATGTGCACCCCAACCATAAGTTACTACATTCCCATAATCCATAATGGGGTCAATGAGCGCCGCAGCCATATCACGTTTGATATAATTGGGTATAAAATGCTTTGTGTGCCGAATGCGATTTAACACACCATACACTTTTTGCAATTTACACTTGTCATGTTCATTGAAAGAGAGATTTTCGTCAAAAATAACACCAAGGTTTTTAATTGACTTACAGAATTCGAGTTTTTCATCACCAATTTTAACATCATTGATCGCATCAAAATTTAACCGACTTGTGTGATATTTAGAACCGATGATCATTACTTTCGATTTAGAACCGTTTAATTTCATACCGCGACGTTTAATAAAATCATTTAATTTTGCGAGATCCGAATTTACTAATTCAATACCGGTATTTATTTGATCAAACTCAACTTCAATAAGAGCTTGACAATCATCCGCGAATAAATGACCGGTCATATTTTCAAAAATGATGACCACGTAGACAGAAAGGAGTTACCAAATAAATATTGTTTCTATGACTGCAATTTACAAACAAATCACATCCAATAGCAAACTCAATGAATACCTCCAACCAATAATGTATAAAAATATAAAAAAAAACACGTCTCACTAAAATTTTCAATATTTCGAAACCACTAAAAGTAATGACGAAAAATGCAAAAATTATTTTTGTCATGTCCTGTCATGAAATCAATGTTACCATAGCAATGAAATGTATAATTGAATGAAATTTGATGCTGACAAAGATCTTTATCTAAATACAATTCTATTTGAGTTATGCGCTAGCTAAATGTCATATTGAAAACATTTTTTTTGAAAAAAAATCGGATCATTTTGCTTCAAATTTTAAATTGATTTGCCTGTTGACATATCGGTTGAAATATATTGGTTGATAGTTGATCAAAGTAAATTAGTAATAGTAATGATTATTACATGAATCATTTATACTGAAAGGAAAAAAGAACTAATTTTATCAATTACTATTATTATTCAAATGATTATCACAATAATAATTGTTAAATGAATCAGTCATTCAGTAATGGGCCAAAACACATGTGAGATTGCAACAGAAAGTCCTAAAATATCCAAAAGATTCATACCATCTTATTGCATAATTAACAGTCAACCATCTACTTATAACTGAATAATGAATGTATCGATACATCGTTCGAAAAACTTTTTTATTCTGATGTTCATAGAGGAATCGATTGTGTAAATTGTAATTTTGTGCGCAATAGAGTCAAAATGTACATACCTTAATCACAATTGAGCTAATGACTGAAAATAGAATTACCTAGAAAATTATCATTGAAAACATTCGAAAAATAAAAATGTAAAAGAAAACTTATGTGAAAGATAAAATAATTGGGATTTTTAATGAAGAAAAACAAACCATTAATTAAAGACTTGTTTTCTTTCAACACGGCATTTATTTATTTTTTCATATTTAGATGTTCAAATTGGATTTCTGTTCAAATTTTTTTCTTGCTTTTGTACGATTATTATTATTATAACTAAATATGGGAATGAATAGTTGATAGTAATTTCAAAACTGAGTAAACACATTTACATTCACTATTACATTTAAATTGCAGGATGCGAATAATGAATAACAATATGATTGTGATGTACATTTTTGTAACATTCATTTATAATTTATTTCACTTTCGGGATCTATGCTTAGATACATGTCGAAAATTCATTTTCTTTTCTTTTTTCATTTGGTCTTGTTTTGCTTTTCTTTGCATTGTTGCATCTTTATCTTTGTTTCAGTGAAACTTCATGCCGCTATACACGGTTATTTTTGCACATAAATAATAATGTGTTCATTTTAAATTTTAAATTTCAAATAAATCTACTTCATATACTTATATATATGTTTTTCATACAAGTTGACGTTGTTTGTTGCACAAAAAGTATAGGAAGATGTAAGTTTTTCTATCAACTTCTTTAGAAGGTTTCTAGTTTAAACTGAAGAATTTATAACTAAATAAAGTCTGTTTTATCGCAATTCTCTATTTCTTTAATAGAATGTAAAAAAAAAATGAACTGACTAAATCGATGACGATTTGGAAAATAAACAAAATTGATTTTTCAGAATAATATATTGTTTCAGATTTGAACTCGAAATAAATATAATTCTCCAAATTGATAGTGCTAAAATAAGCTCTTACAATTAAAATCAGTAGATAGATTGCTCTCAAAGTGCAATGTTCTTCAGAGTTTCATCTTGTTCAAACCATGGGATTCAGTTGAGCGGAAGTATAATTCATTTAAAACTGCAATAATAAGTAGACATCTAATGACAATAGGTATCAATTTTTCTGCCTGGTTACAAGAAAAAAAATAAATTTAGAATTTATAATTCATTCGATACTAAATTATTACCTGTTGACTGTTGAGTTTCATAGTCCAATGTCATCAATAACTTTGCAATGCTTGTTTCCGATTGAAATCTTTGATACACTGTTGAAACAGTTTTTGATTCATTTTGACAAACACTCTAAGTGCATTGTAGCTCAAGTCACGGATGATTGTATTCCAGTGCGTATCCAAGTTGCCATACATTGAGGGAAAAACAATTGGTAAAATGACGCTGGAATTTGTAGAAATTAAGTCGACAATCTTTTTATTTTTCCAATAGGAAAGGGCATATTTAGCCACATAACAATTTAAACTGGATACACATGTTGATATTTGTCGAAATAATGGTTCCATGATTTTTTCAAATTCATCCGGATTGATTACGTTTAGAATTTCCTCTAATTCGTCCAAAAACATAATTTCTTTTGAACTGTTGGTTTTTGGCCAATATTTCAACAGACTTTTTATCACTGGCTCTGTTAAACTTGGATCCTTTTGAAGAAAATGCACCACACAATAAGACAATTGCGGATGATAATTTATAAAACATTTCACTTTGTGTAATGGTAGCATTGCTTTTAACAAACATTTTTTATGCTCTTCTTTTAGCGGCAACACAAAACCATTTATGATTGTCGCTAAAATCTCCAATAGTTCAGCAATGCCGTTGTGATGTTCCGTTTCATAAATGAAACTAAAAGAAGAAAAGAAAAAAATGCAATTAATTTAACTTAATTTCCTGTTTATGTAAAGATAAGAAAAGCGAGTCTCTTTTATGTCAATATCGAATTTATGACATTGCCTATGGAATTGTGGAAAATATATTTCCATTACATAAATTACAATGAAACTTACGTTAAGAAAATATTGTTAATTTCTTTTCTTATGAAACGACGTAAATTCAAACATTTCTCATAAATGCGATGCAAAATCATTTTCACAACATCACGTTCACGTACATCTTCGGAATCAAATAAATCCAACAGTTGAATCACAAATTGTTGATCAATGAAAAACATTGCAATTTTTCGCTGAAAATTCGATGATTCTAAAAAGCACAAAAACAATTTGTAAACCAATTGCAAATGTGGCCAAGTTGGTTCAGGAATCAGTTCATCTTCGTCAGAATCGAGATCTGGTATGTCTTGATTGGTGGATGAAGGCAATGTTCGAAAAATGTTCAATGAGAACTTAATTAAAGGAATAGAATGGAAAGACAAAAGAAAAACAATAAGCTCCATTCATGCAAAGATAGAAAATGTAGATAATAACAATATTCACCATATTTATGGCTTCCGGATAAATTTTTTCCGTAATAACACTTTGTTCACAAGTTAAATAATCAATCATGTCTTGCAATGCGGTTCGTTTCATTTCTTTCCACTTTAAATCAAGCAAAGGCTTGGAGAAATCAAACAGAATACAACATTGCTGCAATTTTTGTATAAACAATTCTTCGCGCTCATTTTCTGGTACATCTGTGAAATAGTCACCATATATTTTGTTTATTCTAAAAATTAAATACACATTTTTAATTTACCAATTAGTGATGGCAATGGTTTTAATTCACGATTTTCGGCTTGATTCAACTGCAACTCATTCATGTTTTCTTTTTCCATTTATTCGTTCATTTGTATTTTTTCTCTAATTGTAGCGGTTTCAATTGGATTTGTAAATTCCGTTTTACCAAATCACTGAATATCATTTATCCCAATATGATTATCATTTGAGTATAATTTGATAACTCATGCGGCTACAATAACAATTAATTGGTACGAAAATGTATTTCATCAAGTTCAATTGCTTCCACTTCATTTTCATGTTCTTCATAGTCTTCTCTACCAAACGGATTCCACAAATAAAGCAAATAAACAACAATAGCCAACCACATGATATAAATAAAAATAAGATAAACGAATAGCATTGTAAAAGTGTTTTTAAAAATATTAAATTATATAAATGTATTTAGCACTCACAAAATAATAAAATAATATGTGAAAAATCAATTTGAATATTTATTTGAATTGATAGAAATCGTTCACTTTTCACATTGTGATATTAACAGAGATAGACATTTTTCAATGTGTTTAGCACAAAGTTCTGATTTAAAATGACTGAACTAGTCTGATTGCGGCCACAATAAACGTGAATATTCTTTGAAGAAACTTTTTTGTTTTTTTTTTTTTTTTTTGCTCTATTATTTACCATATTTCATGCCGATAGATGAATTGCGATGTATTAATAATCAGGGTCAGTTTTAATTGAATCAGCCAAGAAAATGCAACCGATACATCCGCCAACATTGAAGTAAATATGCACAAATGCATCAAGAGTACATTAGACGATGTTTCCTGTTGGCAAATTTTCCATTATATTCACAGTGAATACACATTTTTATTTTTGAAAAAAAAAACGCACAATATTTTTGTTGCAAAAATTACTTTCAATGGATTTCATTGAGATTGCGCAATAATATGTCGTTTATTGATAATAAATTAATATTTTTGTTGATGATGGATATATAAATTCAAAGTAAAATCATAAAATCGAGAAAAATTGAATAATAATTATTATAATAAAAATTGTAAGATCTGTTTAATTAAAGATTTTTGAACTTTTTATTATTTGTTTTAATTCATTATTAGTTAACCTACTAATCATTTTTTTTTGAAAGTGCTAAATTGGAAAAAAACCATCGCAGAAAATTTATTTTTTTTTATAAACTATATTTCTTTCCATTCTTTTTCAAGTAAAAAATTCTGTTCATAATTTACGTGGTTTCAATTCCAAATCTACATACTTCTTTTTCCAGAATTAGTACAAATACGGATCTTTTCAATTTCATTGAAATCTGAGTATTCTCATTTGGTTCAAATGAAAAGTTTAATAGCAAATAATACAAAACAGCTTTTATTTCCATGAGTGCGAAAAAATTAGATTAGTAAGTAATAAATATTTATTTAAAAGAATTTCCATAATGAAAAATAAAGACAAACAATACCGATACAATTACCTGCAAGAAGAGGGAAAAAAATGATTTTAATTATTGGAATGAAATTTTATGATTTTTGATGCAAATTTAATTTCGTGGTCCAGTGCCAAATGGTATGAAAGTGCCTGATATAATACTGTTTTTCTTTTAATCACTGAATCGATCCGGGTCAAATCGTTGTGGATCTGCGAAATATTTTGGATCATTTTGAATACCATAAATTGGAATAATAAATGTGGTTCCTTTGTCCACATTAAATTTCATCTTATCCCCATCATCATAAACATAATCCTTGATACAGATACGATCGGCTTGTGGTGCTGGTGGCCATTTTCTCAATGTTTCACAAATCACTTGATCCAAGTATTTCATTTTCTGAAGGATATCATACGAAACGCGTTTTCCGCCAATCTGTTGATTCATTTCGAAAATTTCTTCGTATAATTTCCGTTGAATATCTGGATTGACTGCAAGCTCATAAGAAATAAAAATAAACAAACGAGACACTGTTTCGAAGCCGGCAATGAAAAAAAAAACACTGAGCAAGAAGCTCCGTATCGTTCCATGTACGATTCACATTCTTTTTTCCAATCTCTGACTCTTTGGCTGTGGCAAATCCTTCAATTGCTTTCTCTTCTTCATCGGTTTTGCGTTTTAAGGTTCCTTTACACACTTGCATCAAAATATTAATCATATCTGGTCGATAAATATTATTCATTTGACGCACTTTCATTGTATCCAAAATCATATTGCTGAATGAATTTCTAATTGAATTTCATAAGTTTTTTTTTGCATTTAGATAAAATTCATTTTCTGGCTGAGCAATTGAATTGACTTTTAAGCCAAATGCACACGTTGCAATCACATCATTTGTATAACGTCGAAATAAATCGGTCATTTTAATATTGATCTTTTCACCACAATTAATTTTTTTCTCGAAGTGATTTACAAGATTATCAGCACATTCGGAAACCAATTCACTAGCCAATTCAAACATTTGACGCATTTTACTTCCAGTGTATGCAGGGCTTAGTGTTGCTCGCATTTGGTGCCATTTTTCACATTTCATAAAAAACAAATTATTATTCCACAAATCATCGACAAATTGATCACCATTAACACTACGATGATCTTCGAAATGATCGAAATCTTTAATTGCAATCTTTTTTATTGCTTCTGGATCACGAAGTATGAATTGTGGACTACGAAACTCGAATATACCGGATATTCTGCAACAAACACATATCAATGTTCACATTTTAATTTTTTTCTTTTTCAACTTTATAACCATCAAAAGATTACTCACTTTTCACCGGGAAATGCTCGATAGATTTTATCTGCAAATTCAACGCCATTGTATTTATTGAGAAATAATCCACCAGTGTTTCCAACCAAAAAATATGATTTGAGATATTTTACGTTACGACGTTTGAAGAAATTATTATTGATTGTTGCCCATTTGTAAAATGCATAAGAAATTAGGGAAATTGCAGCAAAAAGCAACAATTCATTTAACATGTTGACTCCAAAAATGTCTGATGATGAATAAAATCTAAAATGTTTACAATCAAATTGAATTTCTCGTTTATTACAAATTAAATTAAAGGGAAAATATTTTCTTTTTACAACTTACTCAGTGACGATGTAATCAAACGTTTAATTCTTATAAAATACTGTTTCACAGCGAGCAATGCTCTCGTATTTATGTTGGACTTTACGAGAACACGCAAATATTTTTGAAACACATTCAATGTTTCATTCATAGTCTAATTGAATAACTCGTAAGGTGAATAAATGTGTTTGAGAATAGACTATGCCGAATAGAGTTATAAATAATTGCCAATTCATAACGTGTTGCATCATTCATAATTGCGCAGTCAGCATATAAAGCAGGCACCTAACAGTTGCAAAGCTCAAATGGATTGAACCATAAAAATTAGATTGTTGTTTAAATGTATTTTTTTGCAAATAAATAATCATAAGAAGAATTACAGTTCATTATCATAAAAAATTATTATTTTATTAATGTGATCTTGTTCGTTTCCTTTGAATATGAATCTGAATGGATTCTCTTTTCATCAAAATAAATTTCAATAATTTTATGTGAATCCCTTGTGAGGGGATTTCTCACTTAATCTAATTAGAACCATATCTTAAAATTGGAGATGATTCAAATGTAACTTTTAGTGCTTGTTTCAAATCATTAACGAGAAGTTCAGCATCTTCCAATCCAATTGAAATACGAATCAATGACTTAGTGATACCAACTGCAGAGCATTGTTCTTCTGTCATCCCATAACCAATTGTAAATGCTCTAAAAATATATTGAAATGATAAAAAATTATGTCGAAAATGGCCATTGGTAAACAGCATTGAATACTTACGGAAATGATGCAAGACTATCGCATCCACCAAAACTCTCAGCGCAATTGAAAATCTTTAACGATTGAAGGAATTTCTTTGCTTCATTAAAACCGCCATCAATGTAAAACGAAAAAAGTCCACTATGGCCATGTGTTTGTTTTAACATTAATTCATGCTGTGGATGTGACATAAGACCGGGATGCAAGACTCGTTTAACTCTGACATGTGATTCCAAAAATTTTGCCACAATCAATGCAGACTTTGAATGCTTTTCCATTCTCAACGATAACGTTTTTAAACTACGATTAACCAGATAACAATCAAATGGTGATGGCACCGTTCCAGTGTATTTTTGCACAAATGCAAGTCGTTCATACAGTTTGTCATCGTTTAAAATTGCCGAACCCATAATTACATCCGAATGACCACAAATGTATTTACCAAGGGAATATACAACAATATCAACACCTAACTCTAATGGACGTTGGAAATATGGTGTCATTAATGAATTATCAACGGCAACAATTATATTTCCGTTGGAATGAGCTAATTTTGAGATTGCCTCGAGATCAAATAATCTCAAACATGGATTTGATGGCGTTTCAATCCAAATCAACTATTTAAAATAAAACAAAAAAAAAAATCGAAAATGTTAATGACACAAATGAGAATGCTAATGAAAAAAGAAAAAACCTTACCCGTGTATTGTTTTTAATGGCATTTTTCAATTCATCCAAATTGGTGGCATCAATAAATTCAACTTCGATCCCATTTTGTGCTGCAATTTCAGTAAATACTCTTTTAATTCCACCATAAACATCATTGCATGCGATAATATGATCACCGGGGCACAGCATTTGAGTAATGGATACGGTTGCACACACAGCACTTGAATATAATAAACAATATTTTCCATTGTCCAATGATGCCAAACATTTTGCTAGTACATCACGTGTTGGATTTGAAGTACGAGAGTAACTATATTTCTAAAGCCGTAAATTTGAATAAATGATGTGATTTTTAACATAAAATATGAATATATTTTGAACATTCAACAAATGCTAAAACAAATATGCCATATTTACAAAGACTGTAAATCAATACATACAGTTGTTTCTCCTAATGGTGGTAGCTTATAATTTGTACTGGTTACCAGAGGTGGAACAATTGGTTGATGTGCCCACTGCTCAGGATCTTGTCCAACGTGGATTGCTTGAGTTGAAAAACCTTTTGGTTGTGGTCTGTATGACATTTTTCTATATTTTTTTTTTTTTTTTTGTTTAAATTTTAAGCTATTTATAGAAAGTGGCAGTTACAAAAAAATTTCTTTCAAATGATTTAACTCAGTGACGAAATATATAGAACCAATTAATGCTCAATTGCGATAATTATGAAGCTACAACTGTGAATGAATGATATTGCTTACTGTCAGTCAATTTATATACAATCAGCTTATCTATTCACATAAGAAAAAAAGTGTCTATGGGGAAGAACTTAAAAATGATTATATTTGTGGAGTCCCCCTAATTTTATGACTTATGGTACTTTTTGCGTTAAAAAAAAAGTAACAAAAAATGACTCATACTTACTTTGCAGTATGTTAAAATATAAAGTGTATTAATGATAGGAAATAAAAACGTTTCATTTATTTTTCTTTCAATATAAAATTTTGGCTTTATTCTATTACATGCATTTTATGATGATAAAAATGTCATTATTTCAAACATACAATGATTTACGAAACATAAATTTCTTGATCAAATGCATTTGTGCTCCTTTTTTATCAAATCAGACCCTTTTTCAGCGATCATAACTGTGGCAGCATTTGTATTGGCTGATACGATGTATGGCATTCTGAGAAAAAAAAATATTTTCGGTAAAAATTCAAGAAGAAATAAATCATAATTAATGAATGTCAAAAAAAAAAAAAAGAAACAAAAATTAATCCATACATTCCAGCATCGATTTGTCTCAAATGTTTAATATTTCGTACTTTAAGTTCCGAATCAACAACGGCTTCTGGATCTGAATGTGGTCCCATTTTACTTGACCCCACTGGATGGAAAAGTGTTTCGCTAAAATCTTGAATATAGCATCGATAATAGTCATCAGATTGGAATTCATATTGATTACATTCTTGAAGTGGAATTTTTATAAATTCACCGCCAATACTTCGATAGGCATTTGTATTCAAATAAGATATTTGCAATTTTACCGCTCTCAATATTGATTCCATATCATCTGGTTCACTGAAATAATTTGGTTTAATGATTGGTTTTGTAGTTGGTAATGCATTTTCTAATTCAATATGCCCACGAGATTTTGGATGTAAAAATACAACGCCAAGTGCAATAATATTATGATTTTTATTCTCGTCCAATAATTTTTGTTTAATTTCATCTTTAAATTTTTTTGATTCCATAAAAATGCGAAAATTTGCTGCATTTTTATTATATGAACTGGCACAAATTTGAAAATCTGGTGAACCAGTTTGATTCACCGTATTTACATATCCACATACGGGTGACATTGCAAATGTCGTTAATGTACCAGTATTATGAATGGCATAATTAAAAATACTATCTAATATATCTTCAGCCACATTCTCAGTTGGATTATATTTTAACCAAATTGTTGTGTACACATGATCGAGTAAATTTTTTCCAACTGGTAAATTTGATTTTAATGGAATTTTATGCTGTTCAAGAATATTTCTGGGTCCAATGCCAGATAACATAAGCAATTGTGGACTTTGAACGGTTCCAGCTGAAAGAATAACTTCTTTTCGTGCAATTGCTTTCATTTTATGAGAATCATTGTATACAAATTCAACACCATTAGCAATGTTATTTGCATCGATTAAAATCTTTTCAACAAATGCATTTTTAATAATGTGTAAATTTGTTCGATTTTTGACTGGAATAAGAAATGCTTTTGCTGTACTTTGTCGTCGACCATTGTGCACTGTACTTTGACATGAAACATAGCCCAAAGCTTCATCTGCATTTATATCATTGATTATTTTATTGCCACGCTCTTGTGCAGCTTGAATAGCAATTGTTTCAAATGGTGTCAATTCTCTGTTGTTATTAATTAAAAGCGGACCATTATTATTATGATATTTTCCATTTTTGTAGTTTACAAATTCCATATTTTGATTTCCCTCCGATTTTTTAAAATATGGTAAAACACTTTCAAAATCCCAACCAGGATTGCCAAGATTAGACCAATTATCAAAATCGTATTTATTTCCACGTACATACAGCAAATAATTCATTGACGAACTTCCACCGAGCATTTTTCCACGCGGCCAATAACAACCTTCAATACGTGATCTGCATGTTGTATTTGATTCTGCATGAAATTGCCAATCAACTTTTGATTTTTGAAGTCCGACCGCCAAAGCTGGAATCTAAAATTACAATTTATAAACTTTTTAGCACAAAAAATAATCGAAAAATTGGTACTTACCTCCGACTCAATTGGAGGATCACCTCCAGCTTCTAACAATAAAACTTTCCATTCTGGATTTTCACTCAATCGATTCGCAACCACCGATCCCGCCGTACCACCGCCAACAATTACGAAATCATACTCATTTAAACCTAAAAATGTGACACATTGATAATTTCCCCATTCACTTATTCTTTTTGGAATAGAAATTCATTCTTTTTAGTATTAAATGTTGATGTTCTCCGCCAATCTATACCTTTTTCTAATGCAATTTCTCCGTAGTCTTTTGGCCACATTTCCGGCGGTGAGAATGAGCAATGAGCTGCTAACAACGTTTGAATTAAATAAAGAAAAAGATTATTTGCTAAACCAACACTATTTGCAGCACATTGTGCCGAAATTATGCTTTCGCTCATTTTTCTGTTGTTTTACGTATTCTTGCACGGTTTTACGCGAAACTGTTCTGGGGTTCTTTGTAATCAAAACTCGAATGTTTCAGAAATTTAACGTTTAATTCAATTTATACGAAAACATAATTCATATTTTTGTGATTATAGGTTATGTCAGTAATTGTTGTTTACATTTCCGAAATTCAATTCAAAGTAACATTAAATTTAAAATTCATTCATCCATAGATTTTGTGCAAATTCTAATTTATCATCACTAAATGTGTTCTTGGAGTGGAACAATTGTAACAAAAAGTTATTTGTTCAACAATTTATCTACAGCTTCATGCTTGAACATTTTTTTTGCACAATAAGTTTTGTTGGATTTAGTAAAAAAAAAATTGCAGGTTAGCAGCATTGTTGCCAATTTAGAAAAATCCAAAGAAACCATTTTTTGCTTTTGATTTCTATCGCAAAAAAAAAAACATTGATCGGAATGAAGATCTTTGTAAAATTGATGTTCGTGCCAGGCGTAGGCGTATTTTGTTTTTTTACTAATAATTTAACAATGTAGATGTAAGTAGGTAAATAACAGACGCGAACCGAATAATAATCATTAATCTTAAGTCGAAAAGCCACACGGGCCGAAAATACTATAATTGTAAGATATCGTTAAATGTTTTCCACCTAATTGAAACTGTGTCCATTATTAAATCAGATCTCTTTTCGCCGATCATGATTGTGACTATATTTGCTGATAAAGTGTACAGCTGCTGTAATACAACACTCTGAAAAAATGTTGTGTTTTTATAATAGTAGAAAAGATTTTCTAAAAAACCTTATTTTTTAAAACATCATTTTCAATGAAAACAAATTTTATTTTATTTTTTCACAATTCATTTCATATTTTCGTTTTGTTTTTTTTTTTTTTTCTTTTTATATTTAGAAAAACAGTACGAATTCCTTTTTGTATGAGTCAGTCTAAGTTGAGGAGATGCATAAAATGAAGTCCAGTTACTGTGAAGGGAAAGAAATGAGAAAAAAGGAAAAATGGAAGTATCAAATGTTTATCTTTTTAAAAGAATGCTTACCATTTTAAGTGAATCAATTGATTTGGGAGCAGATTTGATGGGTGTTTTATTGATATTTTTGCTGACAATCTTTGAGAAAAAAAAAAATTATGAATTGAAATTGTTATGAGTATAAAGCAATAAATCAATAACTTTCACATTTGGTGGATTTGTTTTCATCGAAACTATGGACGGTTTTGGCAGTGATTGTTGTTCAGTTTTGTTGCAATATTGCAAAAAACACGAGATATATGAAATATATATTCATTTTCACGATTAGAAACCAAAATATTTGCTTCATATACTGTGGAATTTTTACGTTTTCATCAAATGAGGCATTTTTATTCGATCTATTTCTCATTTATAAAAACAAAAGTTTAGAAAGTATTCTTACTATTCATTGTATAAAAATTTGATCCCTAAGTTAAACTACATGTGACAAACACTAATATCACATCAATAAGTGTAGAAGGTTTCTTAGCAACAGGTGTCCAATAAATAATAATTTCCTCAAAGATACATGTTGAGCTATATCTTGAGTAAACGAAGTCTACATTTGTTGTATAAAGCTACAGAAAAAAACGAAAAACATGAAGACGATTAGTCAGAAATATTTATGAACTCAATTCTACAAACTACGACTTCATCTTTTTGATTTGCACGATTTATCAATGCTTGATTTTTTTTTTTTTTTTTTGTATGAATCTTGTTATCAACTCTCTAATAGATTGCCCGAGTCAATTGTGCGCGAAAACATGTTTCATTGTGATTACTATGATAAGATTGTTCATCAATATGTTCATCAAATTAGAATTCACCGAATAAATGGCTTAGCCATCGCGTCGAGTGCACTATTTTCAAGTCAAAATGAAGGGCGTACGTTTGATAATTTTGGTAGTTTGTGGTGCAGTGTGTGTTGTGGCTGATATAAAATTTGGAGAAAAATTTAATACTGAAAATCGCATATTTGGTGGATATGATGCTGTAGATGGGCAATTTCCATATCAAGTATCGCTTCGAAACGATCGTCATAAGGACCACTTTTGCGGCGGTTCAATAATATCAAATCGATTTATCTTAACAGCAGCCCACTGCACTCAATCATTAAATTTGATCAATGATACTGTGTATGTAATTCTTGGTTCTGTTAATCGACTTGGTGGTGGTGTTTCAGTCAAAATATCAAACATTACATCATACCCAGGATATACAGAAAAAGATTATATAAATGATATTTCATTATTGCGTACGGCTCAAGAGATCGTTTTCACAAATCTCATTCAACCAATTTCATTGCCAACATTCGATTCAACTCAGGATGGGACAGAATGTGTTGTTTCTGGCTGGGGCGCTACTTCAGTATGTATACAATATATTTCTAAGTCATCTCAACAGCAAAATATTTTATTTAATTTTTTTTTTTTTTTTGCATTAGATGTCAACCCAAAAAAATGAATTACCAAATGTTTTAAAATTCAGCAAAATTGTTACACTTACTTTTGAAAGTTGTATTAAAAAGTTTCGTTATCATCCCCTCAGTATTTATGTCGATAGAAAAAATATTTGCACATTTAATCCAATCAACGTTGGCGTTTGCTATGGAGATTCAGGTATAAATTATTTTTCATTTCTTCAAATCAAATCAATCGCATTTTATAGATTTTTAATTTGTTATGGAATTCAACTAGGTGGCCCATTGGTTGATCTAAACAATCCTGAACACAAAACATTGGTTGGAATCGTTTCATGGGGAGTAGGGGTAAATAAAAATACTTAACGAATGAAATTTTATATTTTCAATTGATGACATTTTTTTTTACAGTGTGCCGGCGGTTATCCAGATGTTTATACTCGTGTTCATTCATATCTCGACTGGATAAAGAAAGAAATGATAATATGAACGAATAAGTTAGAAATCAACTAAAAATCGATAATTATTTCGGAAGAGTTTTATTTGAACTAAACGTAGTTTGATTGATTTCAATTCGACGTTAACATAGGCTTATCTTCGAACCATTAAATGTAGATAAGTCTTTTTCATGTTTGTAAATGAAAAATAAATATAATTGAACTGTAACGATTATTTTCAATTATTCGTCAAGAGGTTTTTCGAATTACGTTGGTTTTTTTTTCCATTTTTGCTCTCATATTTTACGGAGTTTTAGCTCTAAATTGACTCCATTTTCTGGATTAGGCGTGAGTGCAGTTTTATACGTATACGCAGAATATTCGCAAGGTATTGAAATCATTGCTGTATATATGCACATTTAGGTAGTTCCCCCTAGATGAAAAGTTTAACAACAAATTATGCAAAATTACATTGATTTCCATGAGCACACATCTCGATCCAGTACAGTTTCTGGGCTCAACACCAAAAGGTAGATACATTCCCAGGATAATGTTCCCTTTATTCTCATCCCTAAAACGATCTGGATCCAATTTATCGGGTTGTTCAAAATATTTCGGGTCATTTTGAATAGAAAACGGAAACATGAAGATGTCGTCCTCAATGAATCAAAAAATGCCAAACGATCTTCGAAGTGATCAAAGTTTTTCATTTCAATTTGTTTGCATAGATTCGGATCACGAATAATGTATTGTGACAAACTAAAATAAAATAAACCGAAAGATATCGATACATGGATAAATAAAAATTCAAATGTAAATTATCTCTCCATTTATTTTGTGTGTGCATTTATTCTATGCTTCAAAAAGATTAGAAAAATTATGCAGCCATTTAAGTAATAAATTTAAAAATTAAAAAAAAAAAAAAAAAACAAATTAAATCACGATGTGAATGGTTAATGATGAAAGCTTCATCTCATTTGTTCCACATAAGCAACATTGTATACATTTTGAAATTGTTGAAGACTTCGAATTATTTTATATAGAACACGACCTACAAGCGATAGAGTGGGAACATAAGTAGCGCCAATCATTTTATGATCTGGAACTGTATGCTTGCTGAGTGCATCAGGTGATTTTTACTGATTTTAGTGAAAGGCCATATCATTGAACTTGATTAACGGCTCAACGTAAAAGGTTGTCAAAGATTTTAAACAAAGACTCAAACCAATCATCAATTCAAACCTTTGGCATAGAAATTAATAAAAGTTATGTGAATTTTCTCCACTTAAGCTCCAAATGCATTCCATTTTCTGGTGCCAAACTAAATTGTGATTTCTTCAATTTTACCGGAATTTGTGTTTTTTCATTGGGTTCAATAGAGAAGTTCAGCAACATGTAGTACAGAATCGCTTTCGTTTCCATTAGCGCAAACCGAGACCCAATACAATTGCGTGGTCCAATTCCGAATGGAATAAATGAGCCTGCAATGATTCTGTCTTTATTTTCATCACTAAACCGATTTGGATCGAATCGCTGTGGGTCAGGGAAATATTTTTCATCGTGGTGAATACTGAAATTTGTAAAAATGACAGGTGTTCCCTTTTCAATTTTCAAATTCAAATTGCCATTATTGTAAGTATAATCTTTCGTGCATATTCGCTCTAGTTGAGGAACTGGCGTCCATAATCGAAGCGATTCAGAAATTACTTGATCCAAATATTTCATTTTTTGTATTGCATCATACGTAACTCTTTTTCCCCCCATTTGTGTGTTTGTATCAACGATTTCTTCATACAATTGCTGTTGAATATCTGGATTAATTGCCAGTTCATATGCGACAAAATTCAGTAATGTTGATGACGTATCAAAGCCCGCCAAAAAGAATACAAAACATTGAGCTACAATTTCATCATCGTTCCACGTACGATTCACAGTAAATTTACCAATTTCAAATTCTTCAACAGTGGCAAATCCTTCTTTTTCTTTTATCAATTCATTATTTTGATAATGAAGTGTTCCCGCACGAACTTGCATTAAAATATTAACCATATCGGGACGAAAAATGTTATTCTTTTGGCGAAAATTCATTGTATCCAATATTGTGTCTTTGAATAATTTTCCAAGTTTTTCGGGCAATAAAGTAATATTTAGTGCACGTGCAAGAGCTTGACATTTATTCACAAACATCAATCGAAATAAACTAAAATTGAAGATTGCTTTGCCGTTTGAATAAAATTCATTTTCTGGATCGGTAAATGAGTTGATTTTTAAGCCAAATGCACATGTTGCAATAACATCGTTTGTATATCGCGTGAAAAAATCTTTCATTTCAATATTGATTTTCTCACCATTTTCGGCTTTATTTAAAAAATGTTTCAACACATCATCAGCACAATCTGAAACTAATTCAAACATTTGTCTCATTTTACTTCCAGTAAATGCAGGACTCAGAGTGGCACGCATTTGACGCCACTTCTCGCCTTGCATAAAAAATAAATTATTTCCAAACATTGGATCCGTTTTATCATCAACAAATGGCGGATGATCTTCAAAGTGATCGAAATCTTTGATACCAATCTGTTTGATTATTTCTGGATCACGAACAACGTAACGCGGAACACGGAAATCAAACATACCAAAAATTCTGCAATTATAAATACATGATTTATTTATTTTGTTTCAAATATTTGAATTTATTTTAAACAAATCTTCTACTTACGGTTCATCAGGGAATGCATCGTATATTTTCTTGCAAAATTCAGGTACCGTATATTTATTTAAGGAAATTCCGCCAGTATTGCCAACCAAAAATTTTGGCTTCATGTGTTTGATATTACGTCGTTCGAAAAAATCATTGTTGATGGTTGCCCATTTGTAAAAAGCATACGAAATGAGTAAAATCGCTGCAAAACACAGCAATTCGCCTAACATTTTTTTCTAACTGAAATGAAACGTAAACGTGTTTTATATATCCATCTAAACGATCTGATCGAAATTTGATTGGAATTCTATTATACTTATATTCTCAAGTGATTAACACAAAATAAAAATAAAAATAACAATGAATTCATAAACATCTGCCAGAATTCAGTGAAAATTTTTCAAATTTTTTGTAAGATCAACGATGTTTGTTGCTTGAACGAAAGTCTTGGACTGATTTTACACGAATGAGACACACATTTATATAAATAGTTGAATTGTACACTTGATGGGCGCCAAATACGATGATATCACTTAATATTAAGCAGTTGTATCGATAAAGAATATTATACTGAATCATTATGAGACAATATATTACATATTCATATAATGAATCTATAATAAAGATGAATGTTTTTGTTTGTGCTATGTTTACTCTTATTCGCGCAATTTCATACATTTACAAATACTAACTGGCTTAATACGTATGATTAGATATAGACAATTTTCAATGTAGACGTACCAATTGAGGTAGAAACGATTGAATCAGTGAAATAAATAAAAACATTGTAAAAATTTTGATTGTCATCAAAATCACTGAACGGAAATAACAACATCACTATAAACAACAAAAATGATGGTTTTCGTTTTTCACTTTATTTCAATTCACATAATCTCTTATTTTAAGTGTTATTTTAAATGTATTTATTCTACAAGTTTGAGCAAAAATTGATATTCTGATCAAGTATTTTAAAATTCAAATGAATAATAAATAAATGATTTTTGAGACCAAAGATTAAATGTTTAAGATGCAACAACAAATATCACCACGATTCAAATTTTATAGCAAAATTTGTCTATATTTATATGAAAATGCATACTTAATTTAAAGTTTTATATTATTACTAACCTAAAGCCGTCAGTAACGTTACAAGTTCGTGACCGTAACCGTGACCGGGACCATATGAGTTATAAAAGTAAATATATTGAGAGTAATTTCACACTAACAGCTGCATATCGACATATTGACAATTACAATCGTAATTTTGGAATGAATGAAGTGACCTTGACTATGACATTTATCTCAATTTGCTAGCTCATAAACGTTACCCAACAAAGTCTATTTGAACAATGATGACTATGCGATCATATATTAGAATTACACATCAAGGTTATCATCTAGATGATGTTGATGCTCTAACATATAATTGGCATTCTTATCGCATACCCAAACAGACAACTTACCCATTTAAATCCATTTGATAAAACTTCTGGTCATTTCAAAAGTAATAATAGCTTACCCAAGTTAGTAACTTGAAGTTATACATCAAGCCATGAAAACAGCTACTAGCACTTGTATGAAAAATAAAGTAACAATTAATTTTACAATAGTTTATTACGTCAATAATTATAAATCAACAGTGACTTTCATTTATTTAACCGATTGCATTTGAAGAGTTGCATTAATTGAATGCATTTAAATGTGCAAAATCTTCATATTTGTTATTTTATCACATTTTGCGCGGCTTCAATTCCAAATGCATTCCATTCTCAGGTATCAAACTAAACGTGGATTTTTTTAATTTCATTGGAATCTGTGTATTCTCATTTGGTTCGAATGAAAAGTTTAATAGCAAATAATACAAAACAGCTTTGATTTCCATGAGTGCAAATCGTGAACCTGCAAATACAATGTTTTTATCAGAAATTTTTTAAATTTCATGAACTTTGAATACACTTTTCTCACCAATGCAATTGCGAGGCCCGATGCCAAATGGTAAATATGTGCCTGCCATGATTCTATCTTTATTTTCATCACTAAAACGATCTGGATCGAACACTTCGGGATGCTCAAAATATTTCGGATCATGATGCAGACCTAATTAAAATAAACGATAATAAAAACCTGAAAAATATCAATGAATCTTTATTTTCTTACCATACAATGGGAAAACTAATGGGGTTCCTTTTTCAATTTTTAATTTCAATTTACTACCATCATCGTATGCATAATCTTTCACACAAAGACGATCAACTTGAAGTGCTGGAGGCCATTTTCTCAATACTTCACAAACCACTTGATCCAAATACTTCATTTTCTGAAGAATATCGTAATTAAGACGTTTTCCACCAAGATTTTGATTTGTTTCCAAAATTTCATCGTATAATTTCTGTTGAATATCTGGATTGGCTGCAATTTCATAGGCAGCAAATGTTAACATGGTTGATGATGTTTCGAAACCGGCGACGAAAAATAAAAAACATTGCGCTACAATTTCATCATCATTCCATACACGATTTACAGCCACTTTACCAACTTCCGATTCATCTACCGTGGCAAATCCTTCTTTTTCTTTTGATTTTTCTTCTATTTGCGTTTTCAGAGTTCCTTCTCTAATTTGCATCATTATATTTATCATATCCGGTCGATAAATGTTATCCTTTTTGCGAATATCAATCGTATCCAAAATTGTATTGCGAAATGATTTAGAAACAGTATTATCAGTGAACGTAATATTTAAAGCGCGTGCAATTGCTGGCATTTTATTTACAATTAAAATTTTCATTATTGGTATAAATCCGGTGAAATTCATTAAAATTTTCCCATTAAGGTAGAAATCATTTTTTGGATCGTCGAATGAGTTAATTTTTAAACCAAATGCACATGTTGCGATAACATCATTTGTGTATCGTGTGAAAAAATCTTTCATTTCAATATTGATTTTTTCGCCATTTTTGACTTTTTTATTAAAATGTTTCACAACATCATCAGCACACTCAGCAACCAATTCAAACATTTGTCGCATCTTACTTCCAGTGAATGCAGGGCTTAGAGTGGCTCGCATGTGACGCCATTTTTCTCCCTTCATAAAAAATAAAGTATTTCCCCACAATGGATCCGTTTTTTCATCGGTGAACGTTCGATGATCTTCAAAATGATCGAAATCCTTAACACCAAACTGTTTGATTATTTCTGGATCACGAACTATATATTGTGGTACACGGAAATCGAACATTCCATAAATTCTGTACAGTTTTATAAATAAATAAAATTGGAATTAGATATTTTTTTTTTTTTTTTCAAGAAAAACTCAAAAATTTTTCATTCAATGTGACATGAAATTGAAAAAAACATACGATTCATCTGGAAATGCCTTATATAATTTTTGTGCAAATGCCGTGGCTGTATACATATTAAAGAATAATCCTCCAGTATTTCCGACTAAAAATTTTGGTTTCAAACATTTGATATTGCGACGTTCAAAGAAATCATTGTTGATTGTTGCCCACTTATAAAAGGCATACGAAACCAAAGAAATTGCAGCAAAAAGCAAAAATTCGCCGAACATTGTTATCTTAAAATATAATATATTTTAAATAAATAATTTATTAATTTGTTTGAGTCAATTGCTCAAACAATGGAATTTTTCCAAAAATTTGAACAAACAATGGAATTTTTCAATTTGATACCCAGATTAAGGATCAATTCGAACGTTTTCATGATTATATATTACTCAATAATTCAATTGATTCAATTTTAAAATACGCATATGCTAAAACCATAATTGAAACACAATCCAATTACTCACTTAAATTTTAATTTCTTTTTTTTTTCGATCGATTTACCATTTATCGCATCAAAGAATCTTCTTATTGTAATAAATTTTCCGTTGACTTACCGTTTTTATAGTCTTTTTTCACCAAAATTACTGTTTATATTCTTGCTTAATGTAATTGGTTTGATGAATTGCGAATGACTGATGTCATTTTTGCCATTTTTCTAAAGCTATAAATACAAGAACAATAATTCTATTTTGTGTAGACACGTGTATGTTTTTATATTACGATTGTGTTATATATTATATTATATCATCATGTATGTGTTTATTAAATGATTCGATAACAATGTATTTTGAGAGGGGAACAATTTTTTTCAATTAGAGATACACACTTTAGCCTGTCCAAATATTTGAAATCATTATTAAAAATTGTGCTGCGCAATAATATTAATCTATCAACTATACAATTTTCTACTTATTTCATTTATGAATCATAAATAAAATAGTTAATTATACTAATGAGTATAGTCGTTATAATAGTTTCATCTTAGCTTCTAAATGATTTCATCGCAAATGAAAATGTCGTAATTTATCATTGATTTTTATTTTTATTTTTATTTCAGGTTTTATATTGTGTTTTTCTATTTTTTTTTTTCTCTATTTTTATCTATATTTAAATGTTTATTTCTCCATATTTTGTACAAGTATCAAATCTTCCAAGAGCTTACGACTACTTGGAAAGACTCATGAGTTTTCTTGTTTTTGTTATATGTTGATATGTTTTCCTTGCTGTTCTTTGATAAACTTACACGGACTTCGTATCGATTTACCATTTGAATACAATGCAAACATATTGCACACATTTGGGGAAAAAAAAAAAAAGTTTTTATATTTTCAAATGCAAAGTGGGGTAAGACTTTTGTTTTTGTTAAAATTTCTGAAATTTTTTGAGCATTTTATAAAAATTTATTTATTCGTTTTGAAATGTATGTGAAATGGAATGTCTAAACTGGGGGATTTAGGGTAATATTTTAGTTTTTAGTTTTTTTGAAAATTTTTAAAAAAATTAAAATTAAATTTTTAATTTTTTTTTTTTTTTTTTTAAAGTTTTTAACTTAAAAAATTTAAAAATTTAATTAAAAGGGGGAAAAAAAAAAAAAAAAAAAAAAAAAAAAAAAAAAAAATTTTTTAAAAAATTTTAATTTTTTTATTTTTTTTTTTTTTTTAATTTTTTAAATTTTAAATTTTTTTTTAATTCCGTAATGTTGATAGTGATTCAATTTGTTTTCCTTGTGAATCAAAATTATCTGGTGCAAGCCATTTTTGTAATGCATTTTTGATTTTCGGCCATTCATCATTAATAATTGAAAACCATGCATTATCACGATTTCGACCTCGAACTATTTCAGCATTTCGAAATGTTCCTTCATAAGTAAAACCTAAACGTTTAGCTGCCTTTTTTGATGCAGCATTTAAACTATCACATTTCCATTCGTAGCGTCTATAACCAAGCTCATCAAATACATAGGCCATTAAAAGATATTGTGCTTCAGTGGAAACAATCGATTGTTTCATTAGTGAAGAGAAATTTACGCGAGTCACTTCAATTGTTCCATTTACATTGTCGGCTCGTTGCAATGCAATCGTACCGATTGCATTTCCAGAATTATTCACCACTGCAAACCATAGGACATCTACACTTTTTACTGCATCTTCATAGAATATTCGACATTCTTCATGGTTTTTGTACGGTCCAAATCGAAGATAAGTCCAACTTCGATCATCGGCAGACTGACTAAAAGCAGTAAATAAATCCATGACATGTTTTGATGGATCTAGTGGCTCTAGTCGACAACTGAAACCATTTAATGTTACAGAACTTGGCTTGGGACGAACTTTCCAATTTGCAACAGCATAACCAACAGGTTGACCATATTCATTCGTAAATGGCATGGTTTGAGATTAGGACTTCTTTTTTTAATTTAAAGTTCACTTGGAAAGAGAAAAAAATAATCTTTTTTCACCAAATTTAAAGACACTTGACTAAAGCAAATTACATTCAAATTTACATTAAGTATTTCAAATTTATTTTTTCTACATTACAAAAATACTGCAATATGTAGTTATATCATCAGACGCTTTGACAAACTGATTAAGACTAGATTCACACTCAATCATATGTTATAACATATATTCATAGTGAGAATAATCATTCATAGAAATGTTCGTGTATTTTAATGTACAAATATGGAATTCATAAAGAAGTGTTCATATAAAGTAAAAGTCATCTATTATTAGAAAATATGTTGATGTATGTGTTTGTTCCAGATAAAATTGGATTTATCAAAGCTATTGAACTGTACAACACCATTCAACATTGTTTAAATCGGTTTATATTAAAGATGCTCATGTGTTTATCTATAATTTCTTATGTCAAAATGATTGTACTCGCATTTAACAGATATTTTTCATGTGTATTGTTTTTCTTATTTTTTCTTGATGGATTTTTTCCCCATTGTTCACTAAGCTCGGCCAATTTAATAAGATTGATTATGGTCAATTTCTATTGAAATGTATTCATTAAAACATCGATTGATCCAAGAATTTACAACTGAAGCACTACACTTCATGAATATTTCAATATAAAATACATTTCATTGAACTTTTCACTTCTCGATATAATCTAGAAATATATGAAAATACTAATAATTTGATAAATGAGAATTACGATATTTATCAAGCTTACAGAGATTCTATGTTCTGAACGGATGTACTATATTATTTAAATGCCGAATGCAAACTAAATTATGAGAGTCTTCATACATTACATGGACAGACAGTTCTTTCATACAAATACGATAAAACACACAACGATTTCCCACACAGAAGAACATTCTTTAGACAAATATCTTCATATAAGTTATTGTGTGTGTGTGTGTGTGATTGACAAATGCAAGTGTTTGTCATATTACGACTCCTAACGACTAACGAAATTCACATAATCAAATATAATAAATTCGCAGTTCTTAAGTTACCGCTTTCATAACGTATATATATTATATATACTTTGCGTCAATTTCTGTTTCACGAGAGATGTGCATTTATACGACCATGAGAGCGAATTGACAGCAAACATGACTATTTGCGCCATCTACTCGTGGTGACATTTCTCTGAACTAATATATTCCAATAGAGGGCGCTGGGTGATGTAATGTTTATTTCGACATAAGGTTCGATAAATTGATAACTAAATATAAATAATCCGGATTGTAAATACGTATTTTTTATTTTAATTGCTAAAGTCATTATTTATTGTTATATTAAAAGAAATGTTCATTGACGACAGAATGTCTAGGGGCATATTACTCTTGCGAATTTTTTCCGAATTCGCGAATGTACGAACAACTTTTCGAATTAATAAGTGAATTCACGAATTATCTTGCGAATTCAGGAATTCGCAAATTAATTCGAATTTTTTCTATACAAATTCGCGAATTTTTCTGAAATAGTATGAATTTGTATGTATGTCATTCATAAAGCAAGCTGTCATCCATACAAGTTATTTGTTTATTTTCAATATTGTGTTTTGTTTTATGATAAATTCAAATAAAAATAAAATGGTACCGTGAATAAATATTTGTTGTTTGAAATTGAAAATAAATAAAACTGTATTCATATTAATTTCAGGAGAAATTTTTTGATGAGTTACGGCACTTTTTAAATGAAGTGGTTCCATTCGACATCAAAACAATTTTAATAAATGGTTCATTTGACACCGAAATCTCCTTACTTGGCATAAACAATGATATTATAAATGAAATTGAACAATTTGCAAATGAAATGTTTGCAAAATTTGCAAACGCCATGATACTGTATGACGTTGTTATGCATTCACAAATTCGTACCAATTCGTGCGAATTTTCATTATGTATTACAATACGCGTCAAAGCGAATTCATGCGAATTACGGATTTTTTATGCGAATTTATAGATGTAAGTTATAAGCTATGGCATACTATTATCCTATTATTTTATTACTTTTTTGTAATAGGATAGTCACATCCTATTATTTTATTACAATTGAAAAGTAATAAGATATTAGAACTTATTATTTTATTACTGTGTAATAGGATTAAGCCAAAGTAATAGCTATTATTCTATTACTTTTCAAAAAAAAAAATTCAACAAAATTCATGAATTTTCATGAAATTCCAAACAGGAAGCCTTGGAATGCAGGCCAAATCCTGGGAATCCATGGATCAGCCTGGGTAACTGACACCTCTAGTTGATAGGTCTTGAAATTTTTTTTACTTTAGTCAAAAATTAATTTATTTTTGAGTTTTTCCTACCGGATAGCTAAGAAAAATCAATTGAAAATTGATTCATTTTTTATGTATATTTGTAGGAGATACGAAAGAGCACGCAGCTAAGAGGAGAGGCGAATGAGATGACTGGTTTTCTTTGAAAAAATTGTGTTGAATTTTTTTTTTTGAAAAGTAATAGAATAATAGCTATTACTTTGGCTTTATCCTATTACACAGTAATAAAATAATAAGTTCGGCATTTTTTTCGATCCTATTACTTTTGCAAAAAAAAAATAATAGCTATTACATCATTCTATTACTTTTGAAAAAGTAATAGGAAAAGTAATAGGTATTACTTTTTTTACATCTATATGCGAATTATACGAATTTTTGCGTATTTTCAATGCATTTGCGAATAGTAATATTCCCCTAGCAGAATGTTTTTATTTTTCATTATTTTTAATTCAAATATTACTCGTTACGATAAGTGATATACGAAATAATAATTAAAATATTGAGTTGCATTTCTATATCTCTTATTTATACATGAAAAATGATAAATTCATTAGCATGAATGTGAATAATTGACTAAGTAAATATCAAAAGTTTAATTGATTTTAAGTGAAGTTGAAACAAACAAAAATACACAATGAATTGCTTTCTACTTGTGTGTCTTTGTCTTTGCCCAAATATCTTAACCTCAATTTATTTCTCTAGTGGATTCAATATCAATTTTTGATTCAGCTTGTTCAATTTCATTGTCTTTAAATGCCACTAATTTCTGCATATATAAATATATATAAATATAAGATTTGAAGAAAGCAATATTTTTTCGTGATAAAATCAAATAAATAAATTGGCACGTGCATCGCTTCTTCACATTACATATTATCTTCTATTTTTAATGCTAATTTGTGATTACTTTGTGTTTACATTTAGAAAAATCCGGTCATTCATCACGTACATTATTATTTATAACATAAAATCCAAGAAATAAAAATAATCCGGAGTGATATTATGTGTTTTAATTAATTGTGTTAATTGAAAATGGCGAGTGATACTGACTTTGACAGTTCGTTTGATGGTTTCGAACATCAATTGGAGTTATTTTACAACAAGCACCAATACAATGAACGGACATACAGCAGCGGCAATAACATTGTTATTGGTGTACCTCTTTGATTTTTTTTTTTTTGCATTCACTTATTACTTTTTTCATTAAATCAGAACAAATTAGATTTTTTGTAGACAATTTTTCAATGATATTAGAAGATTTTCTGAAAAAATTATCAATTTTTTCCAAAGCATGCATCCTAAATTCGAAAAAAACTTTCGTCCCAAATTCGAAAACGGACGAACAAAAAAAAATTTCCTTATATATACCATCGTGGCCGCCTGGCAAAACATCACCCAGGCCAAAATCAAATCGCTATATGACAGTCTACCTCGCCGAATTCTCGCATTATATGATGCCAAAGGGAATCACACCAAATATTGAATAAATTTTTTTCTCAAAATGTGATTTTAGTACCAAAAACGCCAAGTGGCCTTAACCTTATTTCGCACGTTGAAAGTGCTAAAAATACGAAAAACTTGAAAAAATCCAAAAATATAAATAATTTTGAAAATATTTTTTTATGGTAAACGTGAATATAATTATTGAATAAATTTATGGTAAAGAGAAAAAAAAATCTTTTGTTTTTATGATGTTTTTTTAGGAAATTGTGAGTGGCCCTAACCTTATTTCGGGCACTGTATATATAACTAGTTCAATATTCTCGCTATAATGGATATAAAGTTTGCTGAATTAGAATTGAAATCTCACAATATACAAACCAGCCTCAGTTTTGACTTTTGATGAATATGAACATCAAATACAGTTATAGGTTATGGTTATAAATAAATATAAATGACATAAACTTGTTATTTTCAACAAATAAAAATTCAATTTCTTTATCGATGCTATAAAAAACACAAAACAAAATATTTTTTTTTGTTATAAAATAAATCCCGGGAATTATTTATTTTACAAATGAAAAAATGTATGAAAATGTTCTTTCAATTTCAAGAGTACACAATTCATGCTTACATACTTTGCTACCATGTTGGTATACGGCGCAAACAATCAATTTTATTTCTTTGTTCTGTCATTACGCTCCCATGGATACGACACTGTCATCTTTCAAAAGGAAGCCAACTACAATACCAATGCAATGGGTTCTTTTTCTTTCACTTCTTGTTCTCATTCTTCGCTTCATTTACATTGCAGTAAGCGTCTTTTTGAAAGATGGCGTGTATAGTTTGTATTATGACATCACAAAGTAAATCTTTGACAATACGCTTCTCTTGCTGTTTGAATGCGAAAAAAATAATATTTTTTTTTTTTTTTTGAAATAATTCCAGAATCACCCGTACGTAAAATATTTGTATTCTAGTAACTGTTTTCATTGATATTTATATACATGCCTATTTTGTGACGAAATATTGTTATCGTTAATCTGAACGATATTTTTTATCATATAATTTACATTAATATATTTGATATATAAGTTGTATTTTAATTGATAGTTTATGTTTTGCAAATAGAAAACTCGAAAATTCGTGCGATAATTATTTTCGTGGCTTAAGTTCCAAATGCACCCCATTTTCGGCGACCAATGTAAATGCTGACTTTTTTAATTTCAGCGGAATTTGTGATTTTTCATTTGGTTCAAATGAAAAGTTCAAAAGCAAATAGTATAAAATCGCTTTAATTTCCATAAGCGCAAACCGAGAGCCTACAAAAATTCAAAGAAAATTGAGGTAATTTAAATGAAATAGTCATACATTCAGGTTTGCTATTTTCATACGTGTTCAAATGCTGAATCCAGTAGCATGAACTGGATCCAGCAGCTGGCCAGCAGTACTGGTGAAGCATGCGTCAGTACCGCATGCAGCAAAACGCACGTAGCAGAAGTTTATACGCTTGTGACTTTATATTCATTACAGCACAAACCAGTACACAACTTACAAGTGAAGAATATAAATTTACAAACGTATAGAGTTCTGCGACGTGCGTATTGCTGCACACGGTACCGACGCATGCTTCACCAGCACTGCTGGCCAGCTGCTGGACCCAGTTCATGCTACTGAATTTAGCATTTTAACACGTATGGCTATTTTCTAGGCAACCTGAGCAGCTCAGTCGCCTAACGTTAGTGGCTTAACGGCCGCACAAAAATATTCACAGCACATAGTTAATTACATTTACGTTCAATGTACGCATTCAAAATACAGTGAATAACGTTGTCTGTGCGACCGTTAGGCTACTAACAATAGGCGACTGAGCTGCTCAGGTTGCCTAAAAAATAGCAAAACGGAATGTATGGAAATAGTTACAAGGAATTGCCTATCACCTATACAGTTCCGCGGTCCGATACCGAATGGAAGATATGCTGACATAATTCTGTCCTTGTTTTCATCACTGAAACGATTTGGATCAAACTTTTCTGGCTGCTCGAAATATTTCGGATCGTGATGCAAACCTCAAAGTAGAAAAAAAAAACGTGAAAAATAACAGTCTATTCTACTAAAATTGTTATCTCTTACCATATATAGGGAATAGAATTTGCGTTCCTTTCTCTATGTTAAATTTCATATTTTTTCCATCATCATATACATAATCTCTAACACATACTCGATCAATTAGAGTAAGAGACGGCCATTTTCGTAATGTTTCGCATATTACTTGATCCAAATATTTCATCTTTTGCAGAGCATCGTAAGTAATGGCTTTTCCACCAATTTGGTTATTTGTTTCGACAATTTCTTCATAAAGTTTCTGTTGCACCTCAGGATTAACGCTAAGTTCGTAAGCGGCAAACATTAAATTCGTTGATGATGTCTCAAATCCACCAACAAAGAATGTGAAACATTGAGCAACAATTTCATCATCATTCCACATGTGATTTACGGTCATTTTTCCAATTACAGACTCCTCAACAGTGGCAAATCCATCATTTTCCAATTTTGCATTATCATCGCATTCAAATTTCAATGTTCCTTCACGAACTTGCATCAAAATATTAATCATATCAGGCCGAAAAATGTTATTCTTTTTACGAAATTCCATCGTATCCAAAATGGTGTTTCGAAATAATTTTGCAGAATCTGAACAAACCATTGATATATTGAGAGCCCGTGCAATCGCCGGTAATTGAATAATAATCAAAGCTTTGATAACTTTTTTAAATGAAGCAAAATCGACCAATTCCATACCATTAAGATAAAATTCATTTTGTGGATTGGCAAATGAATTGATTTTTAAACCAAATGCACATGTTGCGATTACATCATTCGTGTATCGTGCGAAAAATTCTTTCATCTCAATATTGATTGGTTTGCCACTAACAATTTTTTTTACAAAATGTTTCACAATATTGTCAGCGCATTCGGTAACCAATTCAAACATTTGACGCATTTTACTCCCAGTAAAGGCTGGACTTAAAGTGGCTCGCATATGTCGCCATTTTTTACCTTTCATAAATAAAACACTATTACCCCATAACTTATCAATGTCAGTGTCAGCAAACTGTACGCGATCTTCAAAATGATCAAAATCTTTGACGCCAATCTTTTTTATTATTTCCGGATCACGAACGACATATTGTGGTTCACGAAAATCAAACATTCCACAGATTCTGAAACAATTCAATAACAATAAAAAGAATGAAATATCATTTATTTTGTGAGTTTATTCATTTCCAAATTGTCGATGTACACTCACGTTTCATTTGGAAATGCTGTGTAAATCATCTGTACGAATTCAGTCGCAGTGTATTTATTTACAAATGCACCTCCTGTATTGCCAAACAAAAATGTCGGCTTCATATATTTCAAATTACGACATTTAAAGTAATCATTGTTTATTGTTGCCCACTTATAAAATCTATACGAACAAAATATAATCACTCCTAACACAAGCAATTCCACTATCATTGTTACCTGAAATTTTGAGTATTAAACAAGCGAATTTCTAAAATATTAAAAAATACAGTTTTGCTTTGATTTTCTCTACGAAAAAATACAGAACTTTTTCCACAGACAAATTAAAAAAATAAAAAGAAAACAAAAAAGAATCGAAATATTGAAGAAAATGAGTTAAAATCTATCTTTAAATCTAAATCTTTGAATTTAAATAGAAACTGTCTGTCAGAAATTGATTAAATTATTGCATGTGAAATGTTATCAATACTTTTATAGGAAAAAAGTGCTCGGTTCGGTGAACAAAATATGACTAAATCGAAAGCGCGAACTTTATTATTGTGATAGCTTTGATGTTTTGATGTCTGATGACGCTGCATGAGAAGCAATATAAAACAAATATTAAAGTTGACGGCTTCAATTTGAAGCGTTTCAATCGTATTTTTTATCAGTCAACGCATTTGACTAAAAAACAGCAGCGCTAGTCCAATGAAAATAGCAAAATAAAAAATCATACGGTTAAGATGTGTCCACACATGTTGGAACATGTGAAATCCAAACAATTTCCATATTATTCTTCTGAGTGTACACTGTTTTAGTTTTACATTAACGCTATATCTTCACCGTGTGATTTTTTATGTTGATATTTTCACTGTAGTGGGCTAAATAGCGCTACTATTTTTATTGAAATGCGTTGACTGATTTCTTTTTTTAATTGATGGATTTGATTTTTTCCGTCTAGATAAGGCAATTAAGCACGATAATAAAATGAATATATTGAAATAAAATCATAGAGAAAATCATGACCTCAGACAAATTACATAAAGCAAAATACCCACCCATACAAGATTGATGATGGTATTTATATCAAGTGTTTACTCCTATTAGTACTTCAATGTATTGTTTCATATGAATTAAAATAAACTTGGAGTTCGTAATCTCTTCGCAACGAACAGAAATTGTTTCACTATCTAATAACTGTTTTTTTTCCAAGTTTTTTAATGGTATTTAATTGTCTTAATTAATTTTTCTTCAATTTGTATAAATTCGACACTCTTGACATTTGTTGATTGTTTTTAGGATTAAATTACTTTGAATAAAATGTATTAAATGATGAGTTAACGACATTGCATCAATTTCTTATTGAATTCAAAATCGTCTCTCTGAACAATTTGGAAATTTTATCATATTGCGAGCGAGAGATACAACATGAAATTAGATTATAAATGAAGGCTAGAACATTTATAAATATTTTGAATTACAATTCAAATATTTCACGTTGATTTGTATTCCATATGCTTTAATATTGACTCGTTCAGAGATAGAGTGAGTAGAATTACGAATCATGCTATTTATTGTTTACATTCATAGATAAAGAGACATTCGTTATAAAAACATTCAATATTATATTTCGTAGTTGCAACTCCATATAAAAATATGAAGTCATTCAATGTATCTGATGTCAATATTCGTTTAATTTTGGATTTTCAAGATGATCACTCCATATTGTCCCGATGAGTATTCATTTTTCAATACACGAATATACTTTATAGTACAGCTATGAATATCTAGATGATTATTATTTTCAAGTGGTTTCAACTCAAGTTTTCATGTAGATAGGAAATGATTTGATTTGAACATACTTATTCATGATTTTGCATTATCTATACCAAAATATACAATTGCAATTGTGTTGAGATGCCGACACATCGAGCGAATTTCAATCCGAAGCGTAATTTTTTTTATTAATTTTGTTTGAAAATTATTTACCATTTTGGTTTTAATATCTTTTTTTTTTTTTTTTTTTTTTTGACTGAAAAATATTGGACTTTTTTGCATTAATGTGAATGGAAATTGATTTTTGAATTTAATTAAGCAAAAATGAAAAAGAAATCAATAATATAAGGAAATTTATATTTTTTTCTTCTCTCGTAGCCATCGATTCACATGAAAAACGGGTATTTTGTTGAAGAGATCCCGTTTATTTCTATTGATTTTACAAAACATTTGTTCGTGGTTTGAGTTCTATATGAATTCCTTTTTCTGCAATCATAATGAATGGTTACTTTTTCTATTTCAGCAGCATTTGTGATTGAACAATGTTCATTCGGTTCGAATGAAAAGTTCAGCAGCATATTATGCAAAATTGCTTTGATTTCCATTAGTGCAAACGTCGAGCCTGAAAAAAACATGATTTTATTTTTCATTCAATTGTTATATTTCATTTAATTCAATTAAAGTAAAAATCCCATCGATACAATTCCGAGGTCCAGATTCAAAAGGCATATGTATATAAAACAACTGAAAATAACATCGAGTAAAGAACAATATAAATCGACCAAAATTCAAAAAATAAACTGAATTTTTTGCAAAGGAACAGAGCGGACTCACACAAAACAAATTAACCCTAGGGGAATCATGTCCAACAAATCTTGAAATAGGGAGAATGAGATTGAAAATCTAAACAAATCAATATTATTAAAATAAAAATAAATTAAAAAAAAAAAAAAAAAAAAAAAAAAAAAATAAAAGGAAAATTAAAAATAATTTAATTTGAAAAAAAAAAACCAAACCCAAAAAAAAAAAAAAAATCCCAAAAAAAAAAAAAAAAAAAAAAAAAAAAAAAAAAAAAAAATAAAAACGGAACACCAATTAACAATTTTAAAGAATTACATCAAGGAAATAACAAGCATAAGGCTAGCCGCTAAATCGAAATACCAGCCACAAGTTAAACTACTTCCATACTCCAAATAATGAAGGAAACAACATTGGATAATTAAAAACGGATTTCTATAAGCAACCATCATCAAAACGAACAACAAAGCAGAGAAAAAACAGGATTTAAACAAAAAAAAAAAGACGAAAAAAGACTAAAAGAACTCAGTCACGATATAAAAACTGAACAACATCATCACAGTCGTTTATTAGGTGACGAATTAATATTTGAAGCTCAATTTAGAGACAAAGAAAAAAGGAAAGAGCTAAGGACTTTGGAAGATTTTATTAACAAAACAGATAAAATATTTAAAATTCCACCCAAAAGCATTCAATCCGAAGCCAATCTTATTTATGTTAGCACAGTCTCAACTTCATCCGATACTACTACTATTACTGCTAGTACTATTCCAACTTCAGTTGACGAATTAACCTCTCAATTTCAAGCAAGTTTCAATCCAAACAAAGACCCAGACTATATAGATAGAGATATTAAATGCTCCTCGCAAAATATTGCCTCTGGTGGCATACCTGAACCACTAATATCGGGCTTAGCTAATCAAACAAAACAAAAATATTCTAACTTTAATGCCTCAACCCCAAAGCCAAACACAAATACGAAATTAAATTCAACGAGTAATCTCCCAAAATTATCAACATAAGCAAATAACAGATTCTTTTGATGAAAATTAAAAACGACACACATAATAATTCAGATCTAGCAAATTTTCCAAAATATATTTCCAATCCCAAATGACTCGAGGGCAGACAATTAAAAAATACTAGAAACAATGTTATGGTTTCGATGAAACCATAAATTTATTTAAATCAATTAAGTAATCAAAAAGAAAAATAAAATAATAATAATAATAAATAAAGAAAAGGAAATTGATATTCATAAGATAAATCACGAGCGTGAAGTTGGCGCACATGCATTGTATGAGTATAGCTTAAGTATTTGAGCGGTGAAAATGTACTAAATTTGGCAAACTGAGACAACATCGCAAACTGCAAGAAAGTGACATTTCATAAAAACGTGAAGGGAAATCAAGTCAAATGAGTGAAAGTGAATTGATTTGTCTTTCTTCTTATCCGGACTTTCATCAAGTAAACACACGAATTATTATTAGTAAGTGAATCATAAAATTAAAAGAAATCCACGGAATTAGCGGCAAATTAACCGAGAACCACAATTCAAGGCAGTGTTTATTAATTTTCATCGGAAATCAACGTAGTTAAGTGCCAAGAACATTGTCAGATCAATTACACAAAAAATTGTAAGTAGATTTAAGGTTTATTGCGATCGCATAAGTAGGATTTTCGAATAATTTTGATTAAAAGACCGAATTTAAAGGAAAACGATAAGAAGAAGCATTTCTGTTATCTTCCATAAAACGACCCGCTTGCATTTTAAGAAATAAATTAAAGAACAACATAAGGAACATAACAAAAATGGCGCCCAAC